>CM073465.1:12555000-13155000 GCA_037074535.1 Gleditsia sinensis
TTATTTTTAGACAGAAAAAAGTGAAAAATATGATAATCCAGCACCCAACACGGCCTTGCTTGAAAAATACTTCAAACATGCTTAAAAACAACCCCGAACACGGCCTACCCGTGCTGAAGCAACCCAGAACACAGCCTGTTCTGGGACCTTTCTTCACTTATTCAACCGTATCTCCCTCATACGAACTCTGATTGAGATGCTTTTAAATCCTATAAAAATTTAAGACAATTAACTATAACTTTTATGTTTATCATTTCTTCATATTCTTTATGGATTATTCCCAGAAAATTAAAACAAAAATGCTTATTTTTACTATCCTGGATTCCAACCTGTGCTCAATTAATCAGCCATATATCTCTCATATGAACTCCAAATTAAGTATTTCCAAAGCTTATAGATCCGTGAAACATATATTTACAATTCATATGTTGACCATTTCTTTAAAAGTTTTGCCAAATTTTCTCCGAATTCCAAAAACAGAAGCTTTTCAATTATTTCAAAATTCAGCTTAATTTAACTTTTCCTTTGATGTTCTTTTATATAATCCTATGCACCCATATGCATGTCCAAACATCCAAAACAGAATTTCATATAAATATTCAGACCACATGTTATCCAAAATCACATCTAAAAAGTATATATATTTAATTTTATACAAAAATTTATGAGTGGATGTTAAGCCTACCTCAGATAAATCCTCAGACTTGCGTGTTTGATTCCTTCCACACAAAATAAAATCCTACATCCATACTGTGAATTAGGATATTCCTTAAGAAATGATGATGAATTTAGAGAGACAACCAAGAAATTTACCTTGATTATCCTTTCCTCTTCCTTTTCCTTTTCCTTCTTCTTCCTCTTTCTCTTCTTTTTCTTCTTCTTTCTTTTCCTTCTCTTTCTTTTCTTCCTTTTTCCTTTGCCAAACATCCTACCGACACTTCCCCCTTCTCCTTCTTAACTTCTCATTATTTTTTTCCTACATACCAATTCCCCCTTCTCCCTCTTAATTATTTTTCCTACCTACCACATCTTAATTATTTTTCCTACCTACCACCTCTTAATCACAAAAATTCCAATGCTATCATCCATTAATTACAAAAATGTCATCCTCCATAAATTACGTAAATGCAATTTCAATGAAATTACATAAATGTTATTTTAATGAAATTACATAAATGTCATTTTAACCATTCCTATTATCTTGTTTGACTTGAGTAAAATAATTTAATCCTCCCATGAGATCCAAAATCCTTTCTCCTCTCTGAAAAAAATAAATTTCAATTAGTAACATAAGGAAAAATTGGGGATGTTACACTAATTCTCCTCAATGCATGAATTATTTATTTCATTATAACTAGTTGAATTATTTGTGTGATTGCATGTTTCAATTTTGTGTTTTGAGTGGTTTATTAGAGTAGATAACACTAAAAGTCTATGATTTGATTGATTTTAAAATTTTTAGCCTTTGAAAAATAGATAAAAATTATATTTATGTGTGAATTTAATTTTCTTGTAATTTATATATTTTTTTAAGAATTCTGAAATTTTTTGAGCACTCAAACCTTGAGCATTTGACTAATTAAATACTTATAGAATATTTATTTTATTCAAAAAATTATATATTTATGATCTCATAAGACACTAAAACTTATTTGATTGTTACTTGAGAGAAATTCTAGACTAACACCTCGTTTAAGAGATGATCTAGGCATTTTTTGATTCGATTCAGCCTTTCAAGCTTACCTATAAATGTTTATATCCTTAGTCTCTCTATTTTGAGATTAATTAAATATTTTCTTTGGTACTCATAATATTAACTGAGTAAAAAATATTTATTTTTACTATTTTCACTCATATGCATGATTATTATTGAAAATTATATTAAAAGCTATATTGTTAAAAGGGTGAAAAGGCAGAGCATGAAATGAGAAGAAGAAAGAAGCTAAAAAAAAATTGCAAAAGAAAAAGAAGAAGGGGAAACAATATGTGAATAAGGAGAAAAGGAGAAAAAAAATTAGAAAAAAAAGTGATGAAGGAAAAAGAAAAGAAAAAAGAGAAAAATATAAATAAAGTAATGGAATGAAAAATGGAGCTGAAAATAAGTTAGGGAGAAAATCCCTTGATAAACTCTAGAAACTCTATAAAAGAATTCGCAATGATCATGTGTATTTGGATTATTTGAGCTTAGTTTAGTACATATTATTACACATTACAAGATTAAGGAATACCTATTGATATCAGGTGTGGTGCTTAACTTACACTAGTAGAAAGTGACATGAAAAATAAACCTAACTTAAACTTTAATTATCTAGGTATTTGCCCTTAAAGTAATGAGTTGCATAAACTCATCCTAGTACAAGAGGTTAAGTGTCACAAAGTTATTCACACACACACTTAGGATTAAAAAATGTGAAATATAAATTGCATTTGAATTAAGTTTATACATAATTATAATTTTTAAAACTTTTCTTGAACTACAAATTCTCTAAATTGACGAGGCAAAAATTTAGTAAGTTAAAACAATTTGGCACTCATTGCATAATTTTAGATTTCTAGTTTTTTTTGTTTTGCTTGTGAAGACAAGCAAAAAGGTAAGTTTAGGGTTATTAATTTAATGAGTCGATTTTATACTCATAAATTAATTATTTTTAATTTTTAATTTTGTGAGTTTTTGAATAATTTATGTTAGATTTATGTGTGATTGTGTGTTTATTTTGTAGATAGAAAGAAGATGAAAAATTGAGAGAGAATTGGAGAAAATAAAGAAAAAAGAGTCAGAATTGCAGATTTTAGACAACTTCAATGTTATTTTACTAATTTAAGTATAACTCTTTCATAGGAACTCCGACTGAGATGATTTAAACGACTATATAAAGCTTAAAAAAAATATCTATAACTTTTATGCCTTGAGTTTTGAGATATTTGGCATCGAGAAGTAGGATATCAGCATTGCAATCTAAAAATGATAATGTAATTTTTGAAAAAAAAAAAGATAGAGTTTGAGTTAGATTGAAATATTTTTTTATTTTAAAATAGTTTAAATTAGATTGAAAGACATGTTTGATATCTTTAAAAAAGACCTGGGCTATTAATTTGGGAAAGAAGAGAGGATCACAGACTCTCTTTAGGCGATAGTTTCAACTACAATTTGGGCTATTAATTTGAGACTTTTGGCATCGAGAACTTAATGAATATTTACTTGTTATAATTCACAAGAAGACATAATGGATTAGCATTTAAATGGTATATCTATTAGACTTCTATAGATACTAGTGGATAATTTAGGACATCTTGACTAAAAATTAAAATTAAGAAATAGATAAATATAAAATGAATTAATTATAGTGAAGTCAGAATTTTTAAAATCTCAATTAATTTTGAGTTACTCTTGTTTTCAAATTTTGTAGTTTTATTTTAATTTATTTTCTCATTTTTAATTAATTTAAAATTTGAATTATTCAATTGAGATAAAGATAAATTTAATATAGTAATTAATAATATCAATTATCGTGGGATCGATACTATATACTTATTTAGATATTTTTATTACAACGTATACTTAAACGAATATCTAATTCACAACCTTAAACATATATCTCAATCTGCATCAAGTTGTTCAATGAGATGACTATATGAAAGTTTCATTTTAAATTTTTTTTGTACTGTATATATATATATATATAATTTCAAATCGGATAACCATTAATATTTTTTATCATATCCATACAAAAAGAAAAAAGACAAATTTTCATATGATAATTACGATTGTCACCATTTCACGACTGCTATGCAATGATAAATATCTAACATAATTAATAGTTCCATAAATTAAGCTTATTGAATATAATTAATATTACAACAATGTCAATAAGTTGTGTCTTTTATGATCAGATTTTAACTGTGTCGATATCAACAACGCGGCCTGCAATAGCGACGTTCCAATATACAAACAAATTAATCTCTAACCTTTGACATGTTCTTATTTGTCCGGTTCTAAGAGTTGAAGATTCCTGTCCATCAAGTTGCTTCTCAGATCAGAAGGCTCAACATAATAGAGCTTATAATAGCTGAGTTTGAGCTTGAAAATTAAAGAAGCCAAAATGGGAGCACCAACTGACGGAAATGGTATCAAGGGAAGAAAAAAATCATCATCCAGAGGCCACCATAGGTTTGTGGGTGTTCGTCAAAGACCATCAGGAAGATGGGTAGCAGAAATCAAGGATTCCCTACAAAAGGTTAGGCTTTGGCTTGGAACATTTGACACTGCAGAAGATGCAGCTCGTGCATATGATACTGCTGCTCGGGCTCTGCGGGGTACCAATGCTCGAACCAACTTTGAGTTGTCGGAGTCTGCAACCCCCGGCTCTGCCGCTGCAGGTGCTGGTGCTGCCAAACGTGGTTGCAGTTACAGCTATATGCCGGATAATATTGAACCCTTTTCATTCGAGGATGTCTGTGAGCCAAGGGCTGATCATGCAGATCATGGACTTCTTGGTGCCCTCAAGGCCAAACTGTTTGATGAAAAGGGATTATCAGCTGGGAGGTTTCCATCTCAATCTAGTGTAGTTCTGAGTTCAACTCAGAACAATTCTGGGAAGAGATTAGAGCTGTCATCATCATCATCATCATCATCAGCTCTTGCATTTCCTCCCATGGCTGGAATTACAAACCCTAATCTGGGTTTCACAAGCACTTCATCAAACACTTCTGCTAAGACCAATAATAGTGTGCTTATTTCAGATCATGATCATGGAGGTTCTATGGCTGCAGAAAATCCTAGACTACCCATGACTACCTGGTCCAACGAGATAGCATATGAGTTGCCTTGGCCTATAGGCCCTAGTCCTACACAGATGAGCCAGGTTTCTGAAAATGGATTCTTTGGTACAGCTAACTCTACATGGCCTCTTTCTGGGGTCGTAGAGTCCACTATTGATATGATGTATTCAGATCACGGGCCTTCAAATAGCAATGGGATTGGCAAAACAAACATGGTGCAGAGCATGCTGTTGCCTCAAATTGGTGGATTAACTGAAGGCTTTTGGACATCAGAGCAACATCAATTTGTGCAGTGTGAGAACAATGGCTGCTGGTTTAGTTCTAATGGTACTTGGGATCCTTTGCTCTATATGTCCTCTGAGTTAGGTTGATGAGTGTTAATAAGTCAAAGGAAACAATCAAATTATTCGTCTTATACTACTAATTAATCATTCTTTTAAATTCATCTTATAAATAGAAGACCTTTGTGTGCTCAAAGATTCCCTATTTTCTTCAATGAATTAAAGAATAAGAATGTGAAGCTGTTCTTCTGACCTTAATCATGTAACCCTTTGTTTATTTTCATCATTTTGATATGTAAGTCATTATATTATTTATCTGTAATTGCATAAAATCGCTATGCTAGAAAATAAAATTCCCTCGTGGTCCCCAGTCAGATTTTTTCTATTGAATGTTTCATTTGATACCCTCGAAGCAAGAAAACTGACATTAGCCTGGTGTTTACCAGAAATTTATTGAGGGAATACCTTTTAGAAAAACTAAAACAGGTTGATAAAACAATTTTATTATTTTTTACTACCTAGACTAACTTTCTTAATTAGATAAATTTTGTTAAAGAGAAAAATCTCTATTTGACTTTATTTAATGCCCCAAAACTCAAGGACGACAAGCTCTTACAAGCTCATAAATTGAACAATTTTAGCTCCTAATATGGGAAAACTTATGGTAATCTAGAATTAATTATAGAGCTCATCTTGAGTTGGGTCGAATCAGTTTGTTTGACTTTTGTCAATTTTTGAAGAATTTAAATATGAAACCCAATCAATTTTAATGTAAAGTAAAATTCAAAATCATACCTGAGATCGATGAGTCCTCTGAAAGTTTGGCTTTAAATATTTAATATGTAATGGCTCTAAATATTAGGTCCCACTTTTAATATAAAATTAAATTGAAGGAATATGAGCACTACGATAATACTAAAACGTCTCTCCCAGATGCCTTGCTTTACTATTTATTCCAAAGCAGAACATCCTAGATTTGGACAAATTTCTTGTCCATCAATTTATTTAGTCCACCAAAACAAATTCTCTTATTTCTTGTTCTAGTAAACAATGAAAATTAATGATTTAATAATGTCAAGCATCATTTCTTTTCATCTCCGAATGTAACTTGTTTTGGTTTTTTGGCTTTGGTGGGATATGACAAGTCACGATAGGAAATAGATTAATGGGAGTTAAAGGGTAAAGTAATGGAATTTCTAGGACGGGCCATGATGACAAATTCTACGAGAGGCACAATCTATGGTTAATGGAGAAGGAAAAGTTTTAGATATGGTCTATAAACTAAGGAATGAGTAATAAGCAAGTACGAGAGACGTGAGAAGTATAATAAATTTTTTGAATTGACTCAATAGAATAATTGCAGAAAACTCTTAAAATATCAGACTTAATGTCTAATTTGAATGGAAGAATGTTTATTATAATAGGGCAAATAAATTAGAGAGAACATTGCATGTGATTCTTTAAACTTTCACCTTTTATATATTTACGTATTTTTTATAAATTGGGTCTAATTAAAAATTTGTGGATGGACGAGAGTCTGTGCATGTTTGAAATCCCTTCTGATCTATTTTATGAGATGAGAATCCAATTTGCACCTTATAAGTTGCCATGGAAGGAAAAGCAACTTGTACAGCCTGATTGGTCTGGAATATGAGCGGTTCTGGTTATCCCACAGAACTCTTAAATATTCACAAAGAATCATGGAAAAATGCATTGAATAAATAGCACTGCATGTAGTTGCAGAAAAGCTGGAAGTTGGGAACCTCAACCAGAAATCCAAAGATATAGACAGTTAATATCTCAATCAGGTTATCTTCTCCTTAAGTTCTAAAATGCAAGAAGTACCAGAGTTTGTGCCATTCCCAGTTAATCCATCATCTGTATAGCATCTTTGTCAGTCCTCAAGGACATGTAGGCCATGTCTTCATAATACAAAGTTGCAGTGAAAGGTAAGGGCAAGTGACTGGTTTAAATTAAAAATACACTACACGTTATTGCAATTTAAATTTGTATTAGCATACTTTACATTACTGTAATTTCTCATAAATATATTAAAACCATCATTTCTCTTGCAAAAAATATATCAATTTTTAATATAATTAATAATTTAAAGGGTGAATACAATTTTAATTATGATTAAAAAGCAAAAAATAACAGACTATTAGCATATCGGATTTTTTTTAAGCTATGCTATTTTGTTTTAAAGTTATTAGCATATTGTTTTTTTGAACTATGATTGCTAGATGTGTTTAAAACTAATTCAAACCAAATTAAATTGCCAAAAAGTAGATAAAAACTAATTAAAATTAATTTAATTTTGTTTTAATCAAGTGAAAACTGAATGGTTTAGCTCAATTAAAACATGAATTAATCTAAATCAAACCCATTGAACATTAAATATATTTTATAATTCATAATATATATATATATATATATATATATATATATATATATATATATATATATATATATGTATATATATATTAATTGAAACTAAAAAAATTCCATTAAACCACTTTTAAAAAATTGTATAAATCCTTTTTTTTAAATAAATAAATTGCTCCGTTTGATTTAAATTTATTAAGACTAAAATTAAATCAAATCAAACGAACGAAAACCCCTCAATGGCTACAAGGTACTGAAGAAAAAATGTCAAATCACCATATGGTGGCGACCCATATATGTGTTGTCATGTTGTGGTTTGTTGTGTACTCGTGTGTCTAAATGGGAAATGTCACATCCTCGTATAAAATGAAGAATTTTTTTCTTAAACTGAGGATGTTGGTGTTGGTGCCGATGCTACATGGGATTGGGAGTTTGGAAGTCTTCTTTTCTTGGATTTAACGCTAAATAAATAGATCTTCATTCATTTTAATAATATACATAAATATTTTAATATTTTAAAGTTATACTAACAAAGTAACAATAGACATTAAAAAAAACAGGTCAACAATTATATTTATGGGTCAACTGTCTAAAATGTTCTTAATTTATTATATTTTAAAACTGTAAATATTACTGGTGCATGTTTGAAGAGGTTTAATTAAGTGAATATTTTGGAGAGGTTTAATTAATGATATTTTAAGTATCAAGTAAATATAAAATTATTTAATTATTTTGTTAGTTTATGAAAATATCTTTTTTTATATGTTGGTCTCTTAGAATGACTTTGATATGTTTAGAAATATTAAAAAAATTTAAATATTAAAATTAAGTGAATTTATAAATCGAATAGTTAAATTGTTAATTTATTTTTAAATATTTAACAATAAAAAATTATAATATTAGAACTTTTATTTGTTAATTTAGATGCAGACAAATTTAATTTACAATTCCCAATTCATAATACTTGTGATAACACAAGTTTTTTTTTCATTACACAATAAGTTGACTTTCAAATCAGATAATATCATAATTCTATAAACAACAATATGAGAAATCCAAAAGACAACTATAATATAAAAAGGTTCCATACTTTCTAAAGAAATATGCAAAAAAAAAAAATTAACATATAAATCTATAACCTAATTATTGTAGATGATGATTTCATATTTAAAATAAATTTTAAATCATTAGGTGTGCTGTAAAATGTGTCAGTAGTTAATAAGAGTTTGTTACGTTGATCATGTAAAAGTAAAATAAAATAAAATTTGGCGGAAGGGATAAAGTGAAAATTAATTGCTTGTAGGGAAAACATTTATTCTCTACATACATTAATTCCCATCCTTAAGAGAGTAAATTATATTTACTTTTTTAAAAAAATTTGAAAATTAAATTTACGTTTCTTTAATTTCAAATTATATGAAAGCTTTCTTTTATAAGAAAATTATTAATAAAACTTATATTTTATAAATTATTTTTCTTAAAAACTCATAAATATCTTAATTTAATACAGTATAAACCATAAAAAAAATTAAATTTATGCTTATAAAAATTTAAAATAAAAAAAGTTAACAAGTTGGCTTTTTTTAAAACTTTAAAGGAGATGAGTATAGGTTTTATAATTTTAAAAAGAATTACTTCATTTGAAACTAAAAAATGTATTAATATAATTTGCGTAAATTTTGAAAAAGATGAATGTAAAGGAATACTTTTCTTTCCATAATTTCCATTATATTTCATCAATTTTTATCCTTCCGAACACACTGTAAACGCAAGTTACTCAATACACTTCACTCTGCATGATTACCAACACAAACATACATGACATTCGAATCAAAACTGCCACCCAAGTTCATGAACTCCTAAGTTCTAGGGCTCACTGCCGACCATGTGTTGAAAAGATTTTGGTGCTCTGCAGCATCACTAAATTCTCTTTCTTTCTTTTTTGATCCAAGTGCATCAAATTGAACTGAAATTTGATATTTTGTTCTGGTTTCCCACGTTTCAGATGTGAGGTTGCAGCTCGTTCTGTTTCAAAAGATGAAGTATTAGATTCCATGTACACGAGAGGGGGAGAAGCACCATTTTAAAATTCCACTCAAAAGATGCCTATCACCCGTGACAGAAAGCTTTTTTTTCCCACAAAGAAAAAAGATCAGGAACAGACACGAAGAACATGACCTGATTCCTGTCTAGGAGACTAGTAAATTAAAATACTCGTGTCCTAAATTAGGCCAATAATATTAGGATCATAGATTATGAATCAACCTGAAGGTTTCTGTATGAGTTTGGAAATCTATTTTGGAATAATTATCATCTCTTGAGCAGAATAGGATCAGTCAAAAGAAAGCAAAAGGACGAGCATAAACATTAAACTATTGTCAAAGATGGTTGCTTAAAGTGTTTGATGTGATTTTGCAGAATTTAATCTTGCTTTCCTACCACTTATTCTGGAATATTATTTATATATACCTAAGCGTAGGTCTTTTTTTCATTGCAAACATTAAAAAAAATTTCTGGGTTCGAGGCTGAGCTCTTCGCTTCTAGGAGTGCTGAAATTTGCATCCGCATCGCTGAAATGAAGAGCTGTGATGAATGGAAACCTTTTCTAGTAATGATAGCTATTGATTTTGCTTTTGCAGTAGTGAATATCCTCCTCAAGAAAGTCCTTGAAGAGGGAATGAACCATTTGGTTTTCATCACATACCGATTGACAACTTCTTGCATTTTCTTAGCACCAATCGGCTACTTTTGGGAGAGGTAGGCCCTTTGTATTCCCATATTTAGTAGCTTTTTCTAGTTTAAGAACTCTTAGATGATATTAACAATATGCAGATAGCTCAAGCGGAATTAATGCATAATTCGGAAGTCACCCACTTGAAGAACCCAATTTAATCCTTTTTTTGGCTTTTAAGATGAATGCTAAAGTGACTCTGAGTAAACCCAAAGGGAAGTTAATGATCTTATACCCATTTTTTGTTGCAGAAAAGACAGACCAAGGCTCACATTTCGAATTTTATGTTACCTCTTCTTCAGTGCCATTGTTGGGTTAGTCATATAAACACAAAATCTTGCTTTGTCTTTCCATTTCTCTCTAGTTTTCTTTCTCTACATTCAAATTATTTTGTAGGACATCAGTCACACAGTATTTCTTCCTTCTGGGAATCCAATACACCTCTGCTACCTTTTCTTGTGCCTTTGTGAATATGGTGCCTGTGATCACATTCATTATGGCATTACCATTTGGGTATGAATATACACAAACAGCACCTTGATTATTCCTATGTTCTTGATTGTAAGTCACCACTACTTAATGCAGAATAACTTTGTCCTCTGTTCACTTTCTCTTGACTCTTCTACAGGTTAGAGACTGTGAACATAAAATGCAACAGTGGGAGAGCAAAGATACTTGGCACAGTGGTGTGCATTGGTGGCGGATTGTTATTGACACTTTACAAAGGAAAACCCTTGTTTAGTTTTTCTCAATATGATTCTGCAGCTCCAATAGCCAAGACTTCTGCAGTGAAGTTGGCTTCTCCTATAAATACACAGAGATGGACCATTGGTGTAATAGCTTTGATTCTGGGAACCCTCTTTTGGTCTTCTTGGTTTCTTCTGCAATCAAATATAGGAAAAAGGTACCCATGCCAGTATTCTAGCACAGCCATCATGACCTTCTTTGGAGCCATTCAATCAGCTATTCTTAGTTTGGCCACTGGAAGGAACTTGTCAATGTGGGTTCTCAAGGGAAGGATGCAAATAATCACTGTTCTGTATTCTGTAAGTACACCTTTCCTAGGTCAGAGAGAATCAAAGTTTGGCTTTTGGTTTAGAAATGGGGGTGGCTTTTTCTAAGGCTGCAGGCAGCTTTTTTTCTGATTCGGAGAATCTTTTTGAGAAAAAAAAAGGCATCAAATAATTTTAAAGTCTCAAAAGCAAGCATTATATGCTGGGATATGACACGGACATGAATTCAGTAACAAAACAATTTCATGAATCTAAGTGTTGTGTGATGTCAGAATAGTGTTTGATATGAGTGTTAGATTCGTGTCAGATATAGACATGACTCTTTTTTAAATCTAAATTACGGTAAACTATTGTGTATATGCAGGGGATGGTTGGATCAGGTTTGTGCTTTGTGGGCATGTCATGGTGTGTGAAGAAAAGAGGTCCTGTGTTCACTGCAGCATTTAGCCCTCTTGTTCAGATAATGGCAGCCATGATTGATATCCCTGTGTTGCGTGAGCAGCTCCATCTTGGAAGGTGAATTCTTCTACCGATTACTGTTTGTTTCTACATGGACAATCACAGACAATCTTATAGTTAAAAAGCTTAGATAGCTCTATTTAGGACATATTATTTTTGCACTATTTACTTATAGCACGACAAAATATACTATTTTGCATTCAAATCCTTCTAAATAACCCATGTGAGTAAGCTCTACATAATAATAGTTACCACTTCTATAGCTAAGCAGCAAAAATTAATATCAGAAAGAGAAGAAAAACCAGACTTGCATCTGTTTCAATCGTTGTGTTTGTTGTGCAGTGTTTTGGGATCCATCTTGGTGATGATCGGATTGTACATTCTTCTATGGGGTAAGAAAAATGAGATGCAGAACCGCGTGACCAAGCTAGTCCAAGAAGCTGAAGAAACCAAGGAAGACGAGCCAGGAATACAGCAAATCACAGTGTCCTGTGATTCAAGGTGTTCTTGACATTGGATTATCTTATTTGTATTGCCGAGCAAGAACTTTGTTCTCGCAGAAAGTTTAAATGTTTCTAAGCAATACTTCAAAGAATCTCTAATAACTGGATGTGTTTTGATCCATCTTCCTCGGCTCATTTTTGCGTAAATTAAATCTTTAAAGAAATCATACTCAGTTCGATCGACAATGAGATCATATATACACTTTTTTTAAAGTATTAAAATTGTCTTCTCTTTTTACAAGTGTTTTTTTTTTATAAGTTCGGTTCTTACATTCTCTGAGTATAAAACTAATTTAATTTAAAGTATTAAAATTGTGATTTCTTTAAAACTGTCATATCTTTGTAAGTGCTTATTTATAAATTTGGCTCCTTACATTATATAAATTTATTAATTGTTGAATTCAATATAACTTACTATTTAAATCATAAATTTATAAAAATTTTATGATACATTTAAAAGTTACGTTAAATTTTGAATATCTTTTATTTAAATCTTGGTCCACTCTTATAATCCTTTTAGCTAAAACACACAATAATTATAAAAATACGTAAAGAGAAGAACGAAGATGCAATAATCTTTTTTTAATTTGATGTTTAAAATAAAAAAGATACTAATTAGAAAATATTTATTTACAATGAAATAATTTGATGATATTATTATTTAAATAATGAACAATATAACAAAAAATGATTGTTATTTGAATTTCTTTCAAACTACCCAAGGATCTTGGGCATGATTGGCTACTATCTAAAGTATATGGAAAATGATTTGATCTACCGTCGGTGGACAAAAAATTGTCCACCAACAGTGTCCATATTGTGACATGTGATAAAAATAATATTTTTTAAAATTATCTTTGACACATGTCACAATCTAGATATTGTTGGTGGACAAAAAATTGTTCACCGACGATGTACTAAATACCAACTCTTTTATATTGCTCAAGCATCTTCAAGACTGGTCTACAAAAGGCTTCTGGTCTTTGATAAATTGCTAGCTACAGTCGCTCCCAAAAAAAGTTCAATGGAAAAAGCTTTAAGTTTAGTTATATATGAAACAGTTACGAAAGCGAGTCATAGCATTCATATTTTGAAAAAAGTTTACAAAATTTTTGTTTCGTATAATAAATAAATTTAAATTCAACACTCAAAGGGTTTTTAAAATAATAAGAATTTAAGATTGCGAAAAAAACATTAGTAAAAAAGAACTATTTCAATTTTTCCATGAGATTTGTTCGGTAAAAAAAAAAAACTGAATAAGTAAAACGAATATTGAGAAAAATCCATTGCGTTTGAGGTGGGTTCTCCACAGCTTGTGAGGGAAAAAGCTTTAAGTTTAGTTGCGAGGTGCCCTTGCCATTGTGGACCAGCAAATTTCAGCTTCTTGCAACTGCAATTTTTTTTTTTTTAATCTAAAAGAAGATTGAAATTCTACCACATATCCATAATTTTTTGGTGGCAGATTTGTGACAAAAATTCAACTTTAGCCACCGCCAGCTTTTTTTTTTCACTCATTTAGAAGGAATTAGTTATTAGAAAAACATTAATTAAACAATGTAAGGATTAAAATTCATCACTTTAAAATTAAATGATGAAATATATTTTTAACAAAAAATAAATTAAGCCAACTGAAGTCTTAAAAAAATTAAAATATTTTTTAATAATAATAATAATAATAATATATAAATTTAATTTATTTTAAATATGGAACGGTGAAAGTCTCTTAATTTTTTTTTATACAAGTAGAGATTTTTCTTATATATAAATATAAGAGGAGAGTTGAACTAGTGCGGCTTTACTCAACTCTTCAGTCACTTTACTAAATGTGACCTAACTTTAACGGGCATTTTTAAAAAAATTAAATATCTTTTAAATTCAAATTTTGGGATAAGATTGAAGTCCTATTACGTATTTAATTTTGAAAAGTAAACTTGATGTTTTCATTGAAAAGTCATGGATTTTCAAATATAGCTATTGTGGATGTCCCATTTACGTATTTAATTTAAAATAAAAAAGAGTAAATACATATATTTTAATTTTTGAAACATATTCTTTTCAATGCTTTAGTGGTTGTATTTTATGTTTTTGTTTGTGTAATAAGAATATTTGAGTCAATGTACACACTAATTGAGACTAATTTTTTTTTCAAATAATTAAAAAAATGTATCCTTCAAATTGATATAATATATTTAGAAAAAAAAATTATGACAAATATATATACATATAGATACATACATACATACATACATACATACGTACATACATACACACACACACACACACACACACACACACACACACACACACATATATATATATATATATATATATATATAGGTTAAAAGAGGGGAGAAAATTAGAGATGATTGTATTATTTTGTTTAGAAAATAGAAGATAATTAATATAGGAATATTTAACCTAAAAGTAACCAAAATTAGAATATTGGTACAATAGTACTTTAATTAAATTATAAATTATTTTTAAATAAATATGCGTTTCAACACAAATTAGCAATAATGGTTGGAAGTTTGCCCTTTTGGCTAGGCATAGCAAAGCATGATTGATCAAGGCAATCCTACAGAAGAAAATTAGATTAGCACCATGCCTAAGAAGTTTTGTTGTGGAATTTGAGGACTCGTTTAATGGTCAAAATAAGATAGAAAGATAAGATAGCATATTAAATAAAAGTAGGATAGTATATAGACTTAATAAACTCTTATCTTGATGCGCACTAAGATAAACATTATACTATCTTATCTTGTATTTAAGACAAATCAAATAATAGTAGAATATGATGTAAAATATATAAAATGATAAAATTACTTTTATAATAGAATTATATATATAATTGTTTAAAATCAATTTTAATACAATTTTTTGATTATCATTAACTAAGAGGCAGGATATCATAGGAGCTTGATTGCATAGGGCAAGTTGTCATGTTGATAACCCAGCCTATCTTATAAGATAACAATTTTAACTAAGAGATAAAATATGATAATAGACTTAATAGTGTTATTATATCATGTCAATATACTAGACATAAAATAAAAATAGGATAAGATATATTATTCTATCATATCTTCTCTATCATGTGCACTAAACGAGATCTGAAAGTCAAGCTTGTACAAGTTATGGAAAGAAAAATTTGTCAGTAATAAAAAGAGAAAATGAAACTAGTTAATAATAATTAGTACTAGTAAGTTAGGAAGGGCTATTAATAGAGTCTCCAAGGTCAATGAGCCCATCAGGAGCCTTTTAAATAATAATATTTTGCTATAAACATATATATTTTTATGGTAAATAATTATGTTTTGTTAAAAGTAAATACGCTTTTAATTTAAATAATTTTTTATTTGCTTAAAATAATTATATTTGACTTTAAATAAATTTTATTTTTATTTTTATAAATTTCTTTCTTTTAATATGCATGAAGGTATTTCATATTGTGATTTGTTTTATTAAAATTTTATTAAGAAAAATTACGATTTTAAAGTTTAACTAAAGTTTTGCAATAATATAAATTTTTTGAAATTTTTGGGATATTTTAGGATGAAAAATAGTATTTATATGTATATAATAAAAAAAAATTAAATATTTAATTATTAAATAATAATAATTAAGAAAAAGAAAGAAAAGGGGGAGGGGGAGATGCTGAAGAGGGATTAGAAAACTACGTATATGAATAATGATGAATAATACTTCTCTCTCTTCAATTTTTCTCTCTATATCTGAAGTGTCTATTGGCTTCCAATATCAAAACTAAGGATACCACTGTATTTAGGACGGAAAATACTACGATTTTGATAGAATAATTTTTTAAATCAACTGCAGAATCATCACAAATCGGAATTAGAAAATCTTAGAAAAAGATAAACTATGAAATTCTTATTTAGAGACCTTAAATTAGAAATCTAACACCGCAGATGAATTTAAGAGAAAGATAAATTATAGGATATGAAGTTTTATAGTCATCTGACAATTTTTGGTGTCATGAAAAGTAACTCTGACTGGCGTAAATAGTGATTCTGACTAATGTGAACAGTAAATATGACCGGAATAAATAATATTTTATCGCGATGAATAGTAATTTTTAATCATGAATAGTCTCCATTAGTTGATCAGTGTTGATCAAACTCTCGGAGGTCAAATTTCGCGATTTTGAAGTCATTTTTTAGTTTTTGGACCCTCTAAACTCGTTTTTGAGATCCATTTGATCATATTTGACTTGAAAAAATATATTTGGGGCTGTCCAATTTGGAGTCCTGACCTATGAGTAGATAATTCTTTTTATGACTTATCTCATGCTCTTCTTGAACTTAAAATGTATAATTGATTATGTTTACAAATTATTTATACTATCATAAGTTTCTAAAATATGTTAAAATATATATTTTTCTTACGAACTAGCACATAGTTCAAGAAGAATATGGTTTTGCAAATAGATTTTGAAATTCATTGAATATGTGGTTCTAAATGTATTTATCATTATTTGTTAAAGTGAATATTATGTGCATAAGGCATTGATTTGTAAAATTATAAAGTTATTGACTATGATTGAATGGCAAGCGTAAAACTCATAGCGAGTTGTTTGATAATTATACATTGCATTTGATGAATATGCATTTATATATATATATATATATATATATATATATATATATATATATATATATATATATATATATATGGATAAATATCGATGGGTTATATGGTTTGAGATAGTATCGAGTAGGGGACACCCTATTAGCCTAAGTGAGTCAAGGGAGGGCTGCTCAAACCAGGTAACAGTGGTAATGTGAAGAGGCAGATGGGTAATGAACTCACATTTTCTTATCACTATTGTGACTGTAGTCGATCGGTTACTATACGTATAGCAAATGAGTGAATTGAGTGTATTGAGAGCTATAACATGTTTGAGCATTATGTAAAAAGAATAGATTTTCAATGCATATATAGTATGTTAATTATGCATAAAAAAAAGTTATGACTTTATCTCAAAATTTTAATATTTTACTATAACTTATACAGCTGAGCATAACATTTGTTTAATGATCATACCGTGCTGAATATGGTTTTGAAAATATAAATATCCTTTTATTTGAGAATATTTGAAATACAGTTTCCATATGGATATACTTCTGAACTATATTTTCTATATGACAAATTTTAAAACATGAGTACATCCATATACTAACCTAAGAGGTTATAGGATGTATTATCTGCTCACTAAGTTATCAAACTCACTACATGATATTTTTACATTTTTCATATAAGAATACAGAGTCTGATTCTGCAGATAGGTGATCAATTAGGTGATATATTCTCTAGGTGAGTCTACATTGCTTCCAAGACTCACAGTTATTAAATTATACTGTATTTGTATTCTAGAGTGTGCACTAAACGCCACAGGTAAGATCCCTGCTTCTATTGTTACTTTGAAATTTATAACTTAGTTTGTATAATGTGTATACATGAGAGAACCTATATGTATCTATTTCCATAAAAAATAATAGTACTATGCATGTTATGGTAAATATCTTATTACGAAAAAAAAATAATGTTTATTTCACGTGCCGTAAGTTGGGGGCGTTATAAGTTGGTATCAGAGCATTAAGTTTTTCTATGGCTATTGAAGCAAATGATTCTTTAGTAGGACCTTTAGTATGGATATGAGCCGGACATATTTATACTTCAGGTGTTGTTGATGGATTCTATATGGTTTCAATTTCCTTTCTATTCTAAGTTGTTAAATTTTCTTGTATAAAGTTGATTGAATATTGTGACATCTTAAGATGTACCTATGAGTCAATTACTACCTAAAAGTGAAAGGGATAGGTGTCCCAGAGAATTTAATGAATTTAGATAGATACCAAATATGATGGTATCTAAATATTATATCCATTTTACCCTATTGTCTACATATAATAAACTTTGATGTGATACTGAGAATGAATTGGTTGGTATCATGCCATGCCATTTTAGAATGTCATGTTAAGGTAATTAAATTCAATATTTTCAGAAAATCTCCTTTCATGATACGAGGTGATTGTTGTGAAGTACTGAATAATCTAATCTCTGCTTTAAAAGTCTATAAGTTATTACAAAAAGGTGCCAAGAATATTGGCAGTAATCAAAGATATAGATATGAAATACACTAATGTAAATCAAGTTCTAGTGGTTAGAGAATTCCCTGATGTGTTCTCTGAGACATTTTCAAGATTACCTCGAAACGAGAAATATAATTTGGTATTGATTTACTTCTTAAAATCTAACCAGTGTTTATATTCTCATATAGAATTATAATAGCCGTAAATTTAATAAAGTTCAAATTAAAGAAAATTTTAAATTTAAAGAGATGATTTTGAAAATGGAGATAAGAACTGGTAAAAATAATTTTATTTATTACATGGATTAAAGAATTACAAAAGATATATGAGAATTTACGTTTGGGGCCAAAATACAATTTCTCAAAAGTTTCGGGGTCAAAATGTAAATAAGAAAAATTTGCAAGGACCTTCATCTAAAACTAAATTTTTGCAGAAAGGTCTTTCGGGATATTTTAAGGGCCTCAGCCACTCAAGAAGCAGAAAAATTCGAAATTCTCTCTCTCCTCAGAATTTTCTCTCTCGAAATTCTCTAACTTCTCTATAAGATTTCTCCGCTTCCGGACCTCAGATTTCGTCACCACTACTACCAACAGACTTAGGACGAAGAGTTCTACAAATCTATCTGATTGATTTTTGGAAAATTGACCGGAGATTGGCCGAAAAAAGGAAGGAAAGATTGCCTAAAGAGGTAACCTCCAAAACTTCTATCTGTGTGTCTCAAACGCAAAAACTGACACCGTAGATCGATCCAGAAGGTACCGAAACTTTTAGATCTCAAATTTCAGGCTAACCCACCACCGCACGTACCCCCACGCATCTCTTCTTCCTCGGCGCGTGAAGTCCATGCACAGCTCCTTGGACGGCGTGTGTAGCACGTGACAGCCAGACCCTATTGTGTTGATCGAGCTTCCAGAGGCCAAATTTTGCAAATCTAGAGTCATTTTCAAGATTTTGAACCTTCTGAACTTGATTTTGGAGTTTATTTTATCGAATTCGGATCAGAAACATAGATTTTGGGGTTGTCCAACTTGCTACCTTAATATTGTGAGTAGAGGATTCTTTCTATAACTTGCCTTTACTATTCTTGAACTTTAATGTAATAACCGTAAAATTTAACGAAAAGTTCAAATTAAAGAAATTTTGAATTAAAGAGAGGATTTTTTAAAATGGAGTAAGAATCGGTGAATATATATATATATATATATATATATATATATATATATATATATATATATATTTATTTATTACATGAATTAAAGAATTACAAAAGAAATATGAGAATTTATGTTTTAGCGCGCTATAAGCAAATATATGCTTATTTGTTTAAAAATAATTAGGTTTTGCTAAAAGTAAGTAGACTTTTAATTAAAAGAAGTATTGTGTTGTTTAAAATAATTATACTGGCTTCTATTGAATTTTTATGGTATTTTTAGAAATACTCTTTCTTTTAATATGAATAAAGATATTTGTTTAGAAATTTGTTTTATTATGATTTTTATCAAAAAAAATTATGATTTAAGGGTTTAACTAAAGGTTTATGAGAAAGGAAATTTTTAGAAATTTTTGGGATATTTTACGATGAAAAACGGAATTTATATGAATTTTTATAAAAGAAAATCTTATTATTAATTATTTAATAATTATTATTATATTAAAAAAAATATTTTTTACTGTAGCACCAGCACATATATGTGCATACGGATACCAGAGAAGGAAAAAAACTGTAGCCCCCTTCCACCATTTTTTTTTCTTTCCTCTTCGATTTTCAATTCCTCATATATGGAGCTATGGACCTCCGATTGATGAACCGTCTGGACCGTTGGACTCGTGGCAACGAGTACTTCAAAACCCACCGATCAATTTCACCGGAAAGTCGCCGGAAGGTCACTGGAAAATCGTATGAATAGTACCTCCAAAGGTAAAAACTCTGTCCAATCGCGTTTTAAGCTTCGTTCTTCCGAAATTCTTTCCATAGATAGTCTTAGAATTAGTTTCTATGCTAGAATATAGGGTTTTTAGGTTTCGGCATGAATAGTGTTTTTCGGCGAGTGAATAGTGTTTTTCGGAGAGAATAGTGACGTTTAGGATTTATCTAATTTTCATGTTATGTTTATGTTTTCTAGGTTGTTGAGTCACCACGAGGTGAAATTCTCGTTGTTAGACTCCTAGTACGGTGAATGGGTTTTTCTTATTATAACGCATGTTTTACGAATTCGGTTTATAACTCTCTCATATGATTTTAACTAGTTGGAAGTATGTTAAATTGTTTTACCACTTTGAAAACCAATATGTTCCAACCATGTTAGAAATTATAAATTTCAATCCTAGTTGAACCCTAGGTATGCAGAGCAAGCTTCTAGGCTGATAATTCTCCATTTGAGCTAGATTTATAGAAATGCGAACTTAGCCATAGAAATGAACTAAATTAGCCATGAAATGATTTGATGCTTGATGAGCATCTATGTGACGTCTACGGACGATCTATGTTTAAAAGGAAAAGTTTATGATTATAAAGGTCTCCATGGGAATTCATGGATGAGACATATTTTATAATGGAATTTTATGCATGAAAAGAGCTAGATGGAGAATTATAACTTTATTATAATGTTATTAAAATGTTTTACTTTAAACTCTTTGACTAGCATATTTTTAAATATTTGCTATTGGAGGAATCCTTTTAGATCACTGTTAGCTAGCCGCAGGTAGTGCTAGCCCTAGTGCACCATGATCATGTTAAGGCTTCGGCCTAGGATATTGTGACGGGCTTATGACCGCCTGAGTTACAGAATTTAGGGTGGACTTATGTCTACGTTTACAGTGATTGTCATACCCTTGCTATGTGCTTAGGGGATTTAGGGTGGACTTATGTCTACGCCTACAGTGATTACCCTACCTTTGCTGTGTGTTTGGGGGAGATGATAGATCTGTTAGGAAAGACCTCCAATAGACTAGTGCATTTTTTTTTAAAAGATTAAATATTTCTAAACAATCTCATTCATCATTGTTATTGCATAAATAACTTCATTTATTACTTACCATGCATAATTGATTTGCTTTACGGTTACTGATTTAATCATGTTTTATCTTTTGAACATACACTAGAATTGTATAGCTTTTCTTTCAATAAATTATGGTTAAATGCTTAATGTTTCTATTATTATCTTTATACTTTGATTTCAAATATAAAACTCATTGCGAAACACTCGTGCTTGGTTTGCCCTGTTTCAGTTATAGTGTGATTTATCCATTCACTGAGTTGTGGTAATCTCACCCCTCTTCTGTTTCCTCCCCACAGATAGTCAAAGAGACTTTGATCCAGTTACAGCTTCGTAGGAGGCTGAATATAGCGTTGGTGAGCCCCAATTTGGGCAAAGCTATTTTGTACTGGATGTCTAGTTTAGTTTATGTCTAGTGTATATCCATGAACTTACAGGCAGGATCGTCGCTTCTTGTGTACTTTGATGTGTTGTTTGGAAAACAGTTTTATGTTTTACAACTATGTTTGTATTATGAGGCCATGGGCCAAGTTGAATCACGGATGTTGGATTCATGAGATATATATATATATATATATATATATATATATATATATATATATATATATATATATATATATATATATATATATATATATATATATATATATATATACAGTATTTTCTTATATTGGATGTGGCATATGTGGCCAGTTATATTTATTATGTACTCTGGATTGTGTGCTGAATGTTTGTGCATGCTATGTGTTAGGCTTACGGCTAGGGAGAAACCCTTATGCCATGTGTTAAAGGTTTAAATCAAATTTAGTATTTAATATGTGAATTATGTTGAGATTGGAAATTCACGTATGAATAATTGTTGAGAAAAGAGATTTCAGAAGAAGCCATAGATTGTAAATATGGATAAACCGAGGTAATAAGGATATACTGAGATATAAAAAAAAATGGTACTAGTATAATGGTAAAAAGAAGATACAAGTGAAATTTTTCATTGGTGGGTATGTTGGCAAATACGAATTGAATATATTATCTCAAGAGAGTTAGTTAGGAAGTCTAAAGATCTTTATTAGATTATAGTATGACTGATACTAAATTTAAATGATGTGTTTATACATTAGAAGTTATGCTTTAAGTGTCTTTATATTATTGTGGTGAAAGTTGGGAGAAATTAATTGTCTTTAGTTGAACTTGCTCATAGTAGTAATTATCATGCCAATATACAATGGCATCATTTGAAGTTTTACATGAACATCATAGGTTTCTTAATATGTGAGTGAATTGAGAAAAGTTAAACTTTGGAAATCTAATTTGGAATAACATGCAATAGATAAAATATGACTTATCTAAATTGATGATGCTAGCTTGGAGAGCATGCTTCAAGCATATGTTTTTGAGATTGGTAGGAGATTTCTTAGCAGAATTTGTCTATAATAAAATGATATTAGAAGATTTAAGCCTTATGTAAGAGGTGTTACAAATGTTCTGTTAAATGATTCAGTGGAGTTATATTTATTATAAGATGTCATTGATAAAGTGAAATTGATTAGAAAAAGAATACTGGAAACTCAATACAAGTCAAAAGTTTACAAGGACTATGAATGTTGAGCACTAGGAATTTTCAGTTGGTGACCATATATTCTTTAATGACTCACCAATGAAAGAGGTAATGAGATTTGGAAAGAAAGGGAAGTTACACTCTCGGTATATAGAACCATTTGAAATTCTTGATAGGATCGGTTCAGTGGCTTATTGTTTGGCTTTACCTCTTAAATTTGGTAATGTCCATCTAGTTTTTTTCATATGTCTATGCTAAGGAAATATTTACCGTATTCTACACATGTTATACAGTGTCCATAGATTCAGTTACAGAAAGATTTAACCCATAAGGAATAACCAGTAGCAATAGTGGTCAGACAAATAAAGAAGTTACGATCAAAAGAAATACTTACAGTAAAAGTGATATGGAAAAATCATTCTTCTGAGAAAACTACTTGGAAAAGAGAGGAGGATACATGCGCTAGATATTTGCATTTATTTGAACAATGAGATTAGTATTTATCTGCAACTATGGTGATGAAATTCGAGGACCGAATTTCTTTAAAGGGGGAAGAATGTAATAACTGTAAAATTTAACGAAAATTCCAATTAAAGGAATTTAGAATAAAAGAGAAAATTTTGACAATAGAGATAAGAACCGTAGAAAATATGTATATTTATTACATGGATTAAAGAATTACAAAAGAAATATGAGAATTTATGTTTTGGCGCGCTATAAGCAAATATATTTTTATTTATGTAGAAATGATTATGATTTGTTAAAAGTAAGTGGACTTTTAAGTAAAAGAAGTATTGTGTTGCTTAAAATAATTACACCGGCCTCCATTGAATTTTTATGGTATTTTTAGAAATATTCTTTCTTTTAATATGAATAAATATATTTGTTTTGAAATTTGTTTTATTATGATGTTTATCAAGAAAAATCGTGATTTAAGAGTTTACCTAAAGATTTACGAGAATGGAATTTTTTTAGGAATTTTTGGGATATTTTAAGATGAAAAACGGAATTTATATGAATTTTTATAAAAAAAAATCTAATTATTAATTATTTAACAATTATAAAAATAAAATAATTTTTTTTTTAAAAACCATAAAATGAGAAACCGGGGCGACGAATTCGAAAAAGAAGAAAACGGAAAAATGCATAATGCTGCAGAGTGAGTGAATAGTGACTTCAAATCTTTTCTCTCGATTTGGAGTACCAATTGGCTTTCGGTATCAAAACTGAAAGTGTTATTGGATTCAGGACGAAGAGTACTTCAGTTTTGACCGATCAGTTTTTCAAATCAACCGTTGAATCGCCGTAAATCTGAAGAAAAAAATCTCGGTAAAAGGTAAATTCTGAAAAATCTTACTTAGAAACTTCTAATTAGAAATATGACTCCGTAGATAGATTCAAAAACTAGATAAATATTAGGATATGAAATTGTTTTGTTGATTCGGTAAAATTTTTGTGACGGTGAATAGTATTTTTCGGCAATGAATAGTGGCGGTAAATAGTGTTTTCTGGCGGTGAACAGTACCCAAGCTCATTTAAGGTTTTTGGACCTTCCAGACTCGATTTTGGGGTTTGTTTTACCGAATTCAGACCAGAAATGAGGATTTTAGGGCTGTCCAATCTGGAGCCCTTACTTGTGAGTGGGTTTTTCATACTATAGTGCATGTTTTACGAATTCGGTTTATAACTCTCTCTCGTATGATTTTAACTAGTTGGAATGTATGCTAAATTGTTTTACCGCTTTGAAAACCAATATGTTCCAACCATGTTAGAAATTATAAATTTAAATCCTAGTTGAACTCTAGGTATGCAAGGCAAGCATCTAGGTTGATAATTCTCCATTTGAGCTAAATTTATAGAAATGCGAACTTAGTCATAGAAATGAACTAAGTTAGCCATGAAATGATTTGATGCATGATGAGCATCTATGTGACGTCTATGAACGATCTATGTTTAAAATGGAAAGTTTATGATTATAAAGGTCTCCATGGGAATTCATGGATGAGATATATTTTAGAACGGAATTTTATGCATGAAAAGAGTTAGATGGAAAATTATAGCTTTATTGTAATGTTATTGAAATGTTTTACTTTAAACTCTTTGAATAGCATATTTCAAATATTTTCTATTGGAGGGACCCTTTTAGATCACTGTTAGCTAGTCGTAGGGAGTGCTAGCCCTGGTGCACCATGGTCATGCGAAGGCTTCGGCCTAGGATACTGTGACGGGCATATGATTGCCTAAGACACAAGGATTTATGGTGGACTTATGTCTATGCCTACAGTGATTATCCTACCATTGCTGTGTGCTTGGGGGAGATGATAGATCTGTTAGGAAAGACCTCCAATAAACTAGTGCATTTTTCTTAAAGATTAAATATTTTTAAACAATCTCATTCATCATTGTTATTGCATAAATAACTTCATTTATTACTTACCATGCATAATTGATTTGCTCTACTGTTACTGATTTAATCATGTTTTATCTTTTGAACATACATTTGAACTGTTTAGCTTTTCTTTCAATAAATTATGGTTAAATGCTTAATGTTTCTATTATAATCTTTACACTTTGATTTCAATTATTAAACTCATTGCGAAACATTCGTGCTTGGTTTGCCCTGTTTCTGTTATAGTGTGATTTATCCATTCACTGAGATGTGATGATCTCACCCCTCTTCTGTTTCCTCCCCACAGATAGTCAAAGAGACTTTGATCCAGCTACAGCTTCGTAGGAGGCTGAATATAGCGTTGGTGAGCCCCAGTCTGGGCAAGGCTCTTTTGTACTGTTTGTTTAGTTTAGTTTATGTCTAGTGTACCTCCATGAACATACAGGCAGGATCCTCGCTTCTTGCGTATTTTGATGTGTTGTTTGGAAAAATAGTTTTATGTTTTACAACGATGTTTGTATTATGAGGCCATGAGCCAAGTTGAATCACAGATATACTATATATGTATATATACAGTATTTTCTTATATTGGATGTGGCATATGTGGCCAGTTATATTTATTATGTACTCTAGATTGTATGTTAGATGTTTGTGCATGCTATGTGTTAGGCTTGCGGCTAGGGGGAAACCCTTATGCCGTGATGGTCATGTGTTCCATCATTTGGGGCCGTGACAGAGTGGTATCAGAGCTTTAGGTTTTCCTGTGTTCATAGAGTAACGGACCTTTAGGTAGGACTTTGAGTATGGGTATGAATCCGGACATGCTTATACTCACGGTGCTGCTAAAGGGGTTCGATAGGATGTTGTCCTTTTGTTCAAATAAGTCAGTTTATAGTATGCTATGTTGGCATGGTTAAGTGACGGTTGGGCTATCTCTGTTTTATAGCGAGATGCCAGTTATATGAGATGTTATATGCCTTCCCTTGCTGTGTGCTTGGGAAAATACCCATACAGAGTCTCTTCGCGTGTCCTCTTGAATGGTAGTAGGGCAAACCTCAGCGGAATGCTGAGTTTAGACAAATCCTATACCACCAAGGTACGGAAGGGATCAAACTCTGGTATGATGGTTTCTGAATGTGACATCCGTTATACCCGGTTGTCTAGATATGGTAGATTGTGATGTGATATTGAGAATGAATTTGTTGGCATTATGTCATGTCATTTTGAAATGTCACTAGAAGGTGATTAAATTCAATATTCTTGGAGAATTTTCTCTCTTGATACAAAGAAATCTTAGTGAGATACCCAGTAACCTAATCTCTGCTTTAGCAGTCCATAAGTGATTACAAAAAGGTGCCAATGATAGTTGGCAGTGGTGAGAGATGCTGATATAAAGTATATCAATGTAAATCAAGTTCCAGTGATTAGAGAATTTTTTGATATAATTCCTGAAGAATTGTCAGGATTACCCCGAAATAATAAATAGAATTTGGTATTGATTTATTTCCTGGCCAGCGTCTATATTTCCATATAGAATGGCACCCACTGAACTTAACGAACTGAAAAAGAAATAGTTACAAGACATGTTAGACAAGGGATTTAAAAGCCCTAGTACTTTTACTTGGAGTGCTCCAGTATATGGATCACTATGATTATACATAGATTATAGATAGTTGAATAAAGTGACAATGTGGAATAAATTCTCATTACCTCGTATAGATGATCTATTTGATTAGTTAGAAAGTGCTCAACATTTTTTTAAAAAAATTTAACTTGATTTGATATTTAGATATCATCAATTAAGGATAAGAGAAGAGGATATTAAAAAAAAAATTTACTTTCAGGATTCGGCATGGACACTATGAGTTTATAGTTATGTCATTTGGATTGACAAATGCCCCAGCTACATTCATAGAGTTAATGAATAAGTAATTAAGTTATCCCTAAATCAAGTTGTTATTATATTTATTGATAATATACTAGAATATTTCAAGAGTTCAGAGGATCATAAGCAATATTTAAAGATAGTATTACAAACTCCAAGGGAGTATCAGCTATATGCTAAGTTCTCAAAATATAAATTTTGACTTAGTAATAGTACTTTCTTAAGGTATGTGGCTAGCAAGATGGTATCCAAGATAACTCTAAGAAAGTAAAAGTAGGTCCACATCTTGCTACAGTTACAGATGAAGATCCAAGTCCAATTTGTGCTTTCTGCTATTGTCTGCCGTCCATTCTATTTGAGCAATAGTTGGATCAGGTACATGAACATATGCTTGTAAGGCATCAATCAACTCCTCAGCATTTGAAGCCGAGATGAGAATTCGTCGTGTTGAGTGTGGGATAAACTTCTGTTTCACAGCTTGATCTAGAAAAGACAACAAACCATCAAAGAAGTGATTAACATTTAACAAACCTATCGGTTTGTGATGCATATTCAGTTGTGCCCAAGAGACTATTTGGAAAATCTCTTCTAAAGTACCAAAACCACCTGGTAAGGCAATGAAGGCGTCAGCTTTACTCATCATTCTAGCCATGCGTTCATGCATGGAAGCTACTCTATATTCTTCCCCAATTGTTTTCCCTATGTTGCTGGATGCAGCTAGAGCTGTAGGAAGAATATCTAGAACTTGGCATCCTCCTACATGTGCAGCTGTAGCCACACACCCCATTAACCCACAGTTACCTCCACCATAGACTAGATGAATTTTTCTTCTGGCCAGCACCATACCCAGGTTTTGTGCTGCTTTCACATATTCCCCATCTTTTCTAGGATTGGAACCACAAAAGACACAGATATTTCGAAACTGACGGAAAGTTGTTCCCTCCATAATTGTTCTTACCTTAACTTTGAGTATAGACAAAGATACTAATGTAAGTATTTATTGAACTCAGAGAAGGGCATATTTATAATAGCTATGCGAATAGGCCGGATATTATTAGAACAACTATGTGAGTGATTGGTGGATATCAGCTAAATTAAAGGTAAAAAAAAAACGGCAAGCATGTATATGTACAGTAGTTATGACTGTGACCCATATTAAGCACATAAAGAGCATAAGATAAGATATCACCAGAAATCTGTCTTTTTCTTGTTGTCTTTGATGAAGCATTGATGTCTTGAAAGGTTGTAGGTGATAGCCGTCATTGTAAAAAAGAAGAAAAAGAAAAAAAAAAGTGAAAATGCAAACCAATTAATTGTTGAAGAGGAACAATCAAATGGTTTATTTTGTTTTCTCAATGTTTTTACCAGTCGACTATTGGTTTATAAGTCGACTAGCTATTTTGAGAAATTTTAATTTGGACTGGTTATTTACAGTTGATTGATTATATATATTTTGAAGCAACCAACTGCATCCTACCAGTTAACTATGTGCTCTTGTTAATCACAGACTTTATAGGCTCAGAAATATTTCTTTTCCATATGATATGCTTCCGACGAATAACAATATCTTTGAATTAAATTTTGGCATATATATTCAAAATTTGCGGCCACCGATTGCGGCCACCGCTTTTCGTCGAAATAGCAGCTAGATTTTGTTTACAGATTTTCAAGAAATACGGCCATCGATTTTAATTTCCTGTCGATATTTTTGTCCAAATTTCTGACTTTCTATTTTGGCACCATGCTCTATTACGTGTTTCGTATTTTCTGCTACATTGTCCTACATTAATATTTGGCATTAAATGCAAGATTCTTTTTCCTTACTATAAGGAGGGTTAATTTCTAATCTATGGAACTCAATTATTATGGTGTTCAACTTATTAGTAGATTAATGTAATAGGGATTTTGAAAAGAATAGATGGATAATGATCTAATGGTGCTTTGACGAATGTAATCAAAGGAATTAACGGTGTTGAAGTTTCTGAGGAGTAAAGTATGGAAAGTAAGATTTAAGTTAATATCAAAATTTTTAATTTGGAAACATGGAAAATATTTTGAAAATCATCTCCAAAAATAATGTAAGTAATCAAGATATTTGTGTTAAAGGTTTAAATCGAATTTAGTATTTAATATGTGAATTATGTTGAGATTGGAAATTCACGTATGAATAATTGTTGAGAACAGAGATTTCAAAAGAAGCCATAGATTGTAAATATGGATAAACCGAGGTAATAAGGATATATTGAGATATAAAAAAAATGCGGTCCCAAATGATGGAACACATGACTGGCATGGCATAAGGGTTTCTCCCTAAACATAAGCCTAACACATAGCATGCACAAACATTCAGCATACAATCCAGAGTACATAATAAATATAACTGGCCACATATGCCACATCCAATATAAGAAAATACTGTATATATATATATATATCTCATGAATCCAACATCCGTGATTCAACTTGGCCCATGGCCTCATAATACAAACATAGTTGTAAAACATAAAACTGTTTTCCAAACAACACATCAAAGTACACAAGAAGCGAGGATCCTGCTTGTAAGTTCATAGAGATACACTAGACATAAACTAAACTAGACATCCAGTACAAAATAGCTTTGCCCAAACTGAGGCTCACCAACGCTATATTCAGCCTCTTACGAAGCTGTAGCTGGATCAAAGTCTCTTTGACTATCTGTGGGGAGGAAACAGAAGAGGGGTGAGATTACCACATCTCAGTGAATGGATAAATCACACTATAACTGAAATAGGGCAAACCAAGCACGAGTGTTTCGCAATGAGTTTTATATTTGAAATCAAAGTATAAAGATAATAATAGAAACATTAAGCATTTAACCATAATTTATTGAAAGAAAAGCTATACAATTCTAGTGTATGTTCAAAAGATAAAACAGGATTAAATCAGTAACCGTAAAACAAATCAATTATGCATGGTAAGTAATAAATGATATTATTTATGCAATAACAATGATGAATGAGATTGTTTAGAAATATTTAATCTTTTTAAAAAAATGCACTAGTCTATTTGAGGTCTTTCCTAACAGATCTATCATCTCCCTCAAGCACACTGCAAGGGTAGGGTAATCACTGTAGGCGTAGACATAAGTCTACCCTAAATCCCCCAAGCACATAGCAAGGATATGGAAATCACTGTAGGCGTAGACATAAGTCCACCCTAAATTCTGTAACTCAGGCGGTCATAAGCCCGTCACAATATCTCAGACCGAAAGCCTTAACATGATCATGGTGCACTAGGGCTAGCACTACCTGCGGCTAGCTAACAGTGATCTAAAAGGATTCCTCCAATAGCAAATATTTAAAAATATGCTATTTAAAGAGTTTAAAGTAAAACATTTCAATAACATTATAATAAAGCTATAATTCTCCATCTAACTCTTTTCATGCATAAAATTCCGTTATAAAATATGTCTCATCCATGAATTCCCATAGAGACCTTTATAATCATAAACTTTCCCTTTTAAACATAGATCGTCCGTAGACGTCACATAGATGCTCATTAAGCATCAAATCATTTCATGGCGAACTTAGTTCATTTCTATGACTAAGTTCGCATTTCTATAAATCTAGCTCAAATGGAGAATTATCAGCCTAGAAGCTTGCCCTGCATACCTAGGGTTCAACTATGATTAAAATTTATAATTTCTAATATGGTTGGAACATGTTGGTTTTCAAAGTGGTAAAACAATTTAACATACTTCCAACTAGTTAAAATCATATGTGAGAGTTATAAACCGAATTCGTAAAACATGCGTTATAGTAAGAAAAACCCACTCACCATACTAGGAGTCCAACAATGAAAATTTCACCTCGTGGTGGCTCAACAACCTAGAAAACATAGACATAACATGAAAATTAGATAAATCCTAAACGTCACTATTCTTGCCAAAAAACACTATTCACTCGCCGAAACCGAAAAACCCTATATTCTAGCATAGAAACTAATTCTAAGACTATCTATGGAAAGAATTTCGGAAGAACGAAGCTTAAAACGCGATTGGACGGAGTTTTTACCTTTGGAGGTACTATTCACGCAATTTTCCGTTCCGGCAAATTTCTGGTGAAATTGATCGGTGGGTTTTGAAATACTCGTTTTCACGAGTCCAACGGTCCAGACGGTTCATCAATCGGAGGTCCGTAGCTCTAGATATGAGGAATTGAAAATCGAAGAGGAAAGAAAAAAAAATGGTGGAAGGGGGCTGCAGTTTTTTTCCTTCTCTGGTATCCGTATGCACATATATGTGCTGGTGCTACAGTAAAAAATATTTTTTTTAATATAATAATAATTATTGAAGCTTGTGTATCCTGCCTGGTAAGAGCAAAAATCCTCGGTTGACCTCGGCCTGCTTGGCTTTGACCTCGGCCCATCATCCCTCTACCAGTACCTCTGCTACTTGCTTGGCCCGGTATAGTCCTTATAGGCTGATACCACTCTGTCACGGTCCCAAATGATGGAACACATGACCGGCACGGCATAAGGGTTTCCCCCTAGCCGCAAGCCTAACACATAGCGTGCACAAACATCCAGCACACAATCCAGAGTACATAATAAATATAACTGGCCACATATGCCACATCCAATATCAGAAAATACTGTATATATATATATATATATATATATATATATATATATATATATATATATCTCATGAATCCAACATCCGTGATTCAACTTGGCCCATGGCCTCATAATATTCATGTGATTCAACTTGTTCCAAGGCCTCATAATACCAACATCGTTGTAAAATATAAAACCATTTTCCAAACAACACATCAAAATACGCAACAAGCGAGGATCCTGCCTGTAAGTTCATGGAGATACACTAGACATAAACTAAACTAGACAAACAGTACAAAAGAGCCTTGCCCAAACTGGGGCTCACCAACACTATCTTCAGCTGTAGCTGGATCAAAGTCTCTTTGACTATCTGTGGGGAGGAAACAGAAGAGAGGTGAGATCACATCTCAGTGAATGGGTAAATCACACTATAACAGAAACATGGCAAACCAAGCACGAATGTTTCGCAATGAGTTTAATAATTGAAATTAAAGTGTAAAGATAATAATAGAAACATTAAGCATTTAACCATAATTTATTGAAAGAAAAGTTAAACAGTTCAAATGTATGTTCAAAAGATAAAATAGGATTAAATCAGTAACAGTAGAGCAAATCAATTATGCATGGTAAGTAATAAATGAAGTTATTTATGCAATAACAATGATGAATGAGATTGTTTAGAAATATTTAATCTTTAAGAAAAATGCACTAGTTTATTGAAGGTATTTCCTAACAGATCTATCATCTCCCCCAAACACACAGTAAGGGTAGGGTAATCACTGTAGGCGTAGACATAAGTCTACCCTAAATTCCCCAAGCACACAGCAAGGGTATGGTAATAACTGTAGGCGTAGACATAAGTCCACCCTAAATCCCTGTGTCTTAGGCAGTCATATGCTCGTCACAGTATCCTAGGCTGAAGCCTTTGCATGAAATCCTGTGTCTTAGGCAGTCATATGCCCGTCACAGTATCCTAGGCCGAAGCCTTCGCATGACTATGGTGCACCAGGGCTAGCACTCCCTGCGGCTAGCTAACAGTGATCTAAAATGGTTCCTCCAATAGAAAATATTTGAAATATGCTATTCAAAGAGTTTAAAGTAAAACATTTCAATAACTTTACAATAAAGCTATAATTCTCTATCTAGCTCTTTTCATGCATAAAATTTCGTTCTAAAATATGTTTCATCCATGTATTTCCATGGAGACCTTTATCATCATAAACTTTCCCTTTAAACATATCGTCCGTAGACGTCGCATAGATGTTCGCATGCATCAAATCATTTTATGGCTAACTTAGTTCATTTCTATGACTAAGTTCTCATTTCTATAAATCTAGCACAAATGGAGAATTATCAGTCTAGATGCTTGCCCTGCATACCTAGGGTTCAATTAGGATTGAAATTTATAATTTCTAACATGGTTGGAACATATTGGTTTTCAAAGCGGTAAAACAATTTAGCATATATTCCAACTAGTTAAAATCATACGAGACAGTTATAAACCGAATTCGTAAAACATGCGCTATAGTATGAAAAACCCACTCACCAGTAAGGGCTCCAGATTGGACAGTCCTAAAATCCTAGTTCCTGATCTGAATTCGGTAAAACAGACCCCAAAATCGAGTCCGGAAGGTCCAAAACTGTTCACCGCCGGAATCACTATTCACCGCCACTATTCATCGCCGAAAATCACTATTCACCACCATATAAAAAGTTACTAAATCAACTAAAAAATTTCATATCCTAATGTTTATCTAGGTTCTGAATCCATCTACGGAGTCAGATTTCTAATTAGAAGTTTCTAAATAAGGTTTTTCAGAACTTACCTTTTACCGAGATTTTTTACTTCAGATCTACGGCGATTCAATGGTTGATTTGAAAAACTAATCGGTCAAAACTGAAGTACTCTTCGTCCTGAATCCAATAACACTTTCAGTTTTGAAATCAGAAGCCAATCGGTACTCCAAATCGAAAGAAAATGTTGGATGTTACTATTCCTACACTATTCATTACTATTCATTTTTTCCAATTTTTCTTCGAATTCGATACGCAGTCGCCCCCGGTTTCGTTTTATGGTTTCTGAGGTTTTTTTTTTAAAATATAATAATTATTATTATATAATTAATAATAGGATTTTCTTTTATAAAAATTCATATAAATTCCATTTTTCATCATAAAATATCCCAAAAATTTCTAAAAATTTCATTTCTCATAAATCTTTAGTTAAACTCTTAAATCATAATTTTTCTTAATAAAAATCGTAATAAAACAAATTTTAAAACAAATATCTTTATTCATATTAAAAGAAAGAATATTTTTAAAAATACCATAAAAATTCATTAGAGGCCGATATAATTATTTTAAGCAACACAATACTTCTTTTACTTAAAAGTCCACTTACTTTTAACAAATCATAATCATTTCTACATAAATAAAATATATTTTCTTATAGCAAAATACTATCATTTAAAAATAAAAATTACGCGCCAAAACATAAATTCTCATATTTTCAAAATTCTCTCTTTTATTCTAAATTTTCTTTAATTGGAATTTTTGTTAAATTTTACGGTTATTACATTCTTTCCCCCTTAAAGAAATTCGGTCCCCAAATTTCATCATCATAGTTGCAAATAAATACTTTTCTCATTGTTCAAATAAATGCAGATATCTAGCGCGTATATCCTCCTCTCTTTCCCCAAGTAGTTTCCTCAAAAGAGTGATTTTTCCATATCACCTTTACTATATGTATTTCTTTTAACCGTAACTTCTTTACTTGTCTGTCCACTATTGCTACTGGTTGTTCCTCTTAGGTTTAATCTTTCTGTAACTGAATCTATGGACACTGTATAACATGTGTAGAATCCGGTAAATATTTCTGTAGCACAAACACATGTAAAACTGGATGGACATTACCCAATTTAGGAGGTAAAGCCAAACAATAAACCACTGAACCGATCTTATCAAGAATTTCAAATGGTTCTATATACCGAGGGTGTAACTTTTCTTTCTTTCTAAATCTCATTACCTCTTTCATTGGTGAGTCATTAAAGAATATATGGTCACCAACTGAAAATTCCTAGTGCTCAACATTCATAGTCCTTGAGATATATATATATATATATATATATATATATATATATATATATATATATATATATATATATATATATATATATATATATACAGTATTTTCTTATATTGGATGTGGCATATGTGGTCAGTTATATTTATTATGTACTCTGGATTGTGTGTTGAATGTTTATGCATGCTATGTGTTAGGCTTACGGCTAGGGGAAAATCCTTATGCCGTGCCGGTCATATGTTCCATCATTTGGGGCCGTGATAGAGTGGTATCAGAGCATTAGGTTTCCCTGTATTCATGGAGTAACGGACCTTTAGGTAGGACTTTGAGTATGGGTGTGAATCCGGACATGCTTATACTCACGGTGCTGCTAAAGGGGTTCGATAGGATGTTATCTTTTTGTTTAAGTAAGTCAGTTTATAGTATGCTATGTTGGCATGGTTAAGTGATGGTTGGGCTATCTCCGTTTTGTAGCGAGATGCCACCAAGAACGAGATCAAAGGTTAGGCAACCCGCGGCTCAAGAGCAGATGGCTGAAGAGTCTGCTCAGTTCGCAGTACCCGTGCCTAGAGGCCGAGGTAAAGGTCGTGGCAGAGGCCGAGGTAGAGGTCGTGGCAGAGGCCGACCTAGAGCCAGTGCAAGAGGCAGTGGCAGGGGTGTAAGGGCTGCTGAAGCAGCCAAACAAGCTGAGTTGAGCAGTGAGCAAGTTGAGACTCCCAAGGCGGGGGAAATGTCTTTTCACCCCCGGGATGATGTGATAGCCCAGATGCTGGCAACCATGCAGGGTATGCAGCGAGCGATAGAAAATCTAACTGAAAGAAGGGATGGGCAAGGTGGAAGGGACCCACAACAGCCCGAAACAACTACCTCCGTTCCAGAACCAGTTAGGTCCGTGGAGCGGCATGTGAGACCCGCCGAGAGGGAAGTGAAACTATCTGAGTTCCTGAAGCTGAAACCACCAACCTTCAAGGGGTTGTTGGCTAGTGAAGATCCCCAGGCATTTATAAAGGACACTGAGAAGATCTGTGAGGTGCTTAAGTGTCTAGAGATCCGATCAGTAGAGTTGGCATCCTTCCAGTTGTTTGGTGTAGCGCAGGTATGGTTTAAGACCATGATGCGCGGAAGGGGAGCTACAGTGCCATTTTTGGGATGGCCAGAGTTCAAGGAAGTCTTCATGGAGAGGTTTGTGCCTGAGAGTATCCGAGATGCCAAGTGGCAGGAATTTGTAGAGTTGAAGCAGACTCCCGGTATGTCAGTCACGGAGTATGACTACCGCTTCACACAGCTGTTGTCATATGCACCGCACATGGTCCCTACTGAAAGGGCCATGATCAAGAAGTTTATCCAGAGATTGATGCCAGCATTGTTTAAATCGGTGGCACCCCAGATGAAGCAATTCCCCAACTATGCAGAGGCTGTGGACTGTGCAAGAATGGTGAAGACTAGGCATTTGGCTGATGTCGAGAGTGCCAAGTTGAGAAAGAGGGATAGGGACGGGAGCTCCAAAGGAGGGCAAAGTTCTCATTCCCAAGGATCACGATTTCAGGGCCAGCAGCGCCCAGCACCACAGAATGTTGGGAACCCCAACCAGAGATCAGATGCGAGTGGTAGGCTAGGTCTTAGCCAAGGGAACACCAGGTATACAGGTCAACTAGGACCAAGAGCCACTCAGCAGAATAGGCCACAATGCCCTATTTGTGGCAACCATCACTTTGGTCAGTGCCGCAGGGAGGTGGTTGTTTGCTATCAGTGCAACCAACCTGGACACATGAAGAGGGAATGTCCCCAGTTGTATGGCTCAAGCCAAGGGCCAACTCGACCGGCTTTGCTACTAACCCCAGTGGCAGCTTAGCCTATAAGGACTATACCGGGCCAAGCAAATAGCAGAGGTACTGGTAGAGGGATGATGGGCCGAGGTCAAAGCCAAGCAGGCCGAGGTCAACCGAGGATTTTTGCTCTTACCAGGCAGGATGCACAAGCTTCAAATGCGGTCATGACAGGTACTCTTTCGGTTTGTCTACATGAAGCATATGTTTTGTTTGACCCCGGGTCTACATATTCCTATGTTTCCCCTAGTTTTGCTAAGAGTTTGGGTAAAGATCCGATTAGGATGGATGCCTCTTTCTTTGTAACCACCCCGGTCGGTGATTGTTTGCCAGTAGAGCATGTATGCAAGTCATGTAAAGTGTCAGTGGGTGATAGGGAGACATCTGCTGATTTGATCATCTTGGACATGATCGACTTTGACGTAATCCTAGGAATGGATTGGTTGGCATCATGCTATGCTACTTTGGATTGCTATGGGAAGGCAATCAAGTTCAACATTCGAAGTGAAGCTCCTTTCCAGTTCTAGTGTGACCGAAATAAAGCTCCAAGTAACCTAATTTCAGTCTTGGTTGCTCAGAGGATGTTGAAGAAGGGATGCCAGGGATATTTGGCATACGTTAGATATGTGGATGGGAAGGTACCCGATGTAGACAAGATGGCAGTGATAAGAGAATTCCTGGATGTCTTTCCAGAGGAGTTGCCAGGATTACCTCCTGAACGGGAGATAAAGTTTAGTATCGACCTTATTCCAGAGGCTCGACCAATTTCTATACCACCTTACAGGATGGCACCCACAGAGTTTAAGGAGCTAAAGAGTCAATTGCAGGATTTGTTGGATAAGGGCTTCATCAGGCCGAGCACTTCTCCATGGGGTGCTCCGGTCCTTTTGTGAAGAAGAAAGACGGGTCTTTGCGTCTTTGCATTGACTATCGGCAACTGAATAAGCTAACGGTGTGCAACAACTACCCTTTACCCAGGATTAATGATTTGTTCGATCAACTTCAAGGAGCAAAATATTTCTCCAAGATTGATCTAAGGTCAGGGTACCATCAGTTGAAGATCAGGAAGGAGGATATTTCCAAAGACAGCTTTTAGGACCCGTTATGGTCATTATGAGTTTTTGGTTATGTCTTTTGGACTAACTAATGCACCAACTGCTTTTATGGACTTGATGAACAGGGTGTTCAAGCCATTTTTGGATCAGTTTGTCATTGTGTTCATTGATGACATCTTGGTTTATTCTAAAGACCATGAGGAGCATGAACAGCACCTACAGGTCATTCTGCAGATCTTGAGGGATCAGCAGTTGTATGCCAAGCTCTCTAAGTGTGAGTTCTGGTTGGACAACGTTATATTTCTAGGGCATGTAGTCACGAAGGACGGCATTCAAGTAGACCCAGAGAAGGTAGAAGCAGTATAGCAGTGGCCTCAGCCAGCTAGTGTGACGGAGATCCGAAGTTTCTTGGGTCTAGCAGGGTATTACCGGAGGTTCATCAAGGATTTCTCCAGGATTGCTGCTCCTTTGACCAGATTAACCAGGAAGGGAGTTAAGTTTGAGTGGTTGGATGTATGCGAAGAAAGTTTTCAGACCTTGAAGAAGTGTCTAACCACAACCCCAGTTCTAACTATCCCAACGGGCACTGGAGGATACTCAGTGTACTGTGACACCTCAAGGGTGGGCTTGGGTTGTGTGTTAATGCAGAATGGTCATGTTGTAGCCTATGCATCTAGGAAGCTCAGGAAGCACGAACAGAACTATCCTACACATGATCTGGAGATGGCGGCAGTGGTCTTTGCCTTGAAGATTTGGAGGCACTATCTCTATGGTGAACCCTGTGAGATTTACACGGATCACAAGAGCCTCAAGTACATCTTTCAACAAAGGGATCTTAACTTGAGGCAGAGGAGGTGGATGGAGTTGGTAAAGGACTATGAGTGCACTATCTTGTACCACCCAAGCAAGGCCAATGTGGTAGCAAATGCTTTGAGCAGAAAGTCAATGGGGAGTCTAGCCTATATCACCCTACTCCAGAGGCCGTTGATAAGGGATATTCATCGGCTAGAAGGTGAGGGGATGCACTTTGAAGTGAAGGAGCCAGGGGTGTTGTTAGCCCACATGCAACTACACTCTCCGCTGGTTGAGCAGATTAAGGCAGATCAGGACAATGATGCTAAGCTGTGTAAGCTCAAGGATGAAGTTAGGAATAATTAGACTTCTGAATTCAACATGGATGCTGAAGGAAGGTTAATATGTGGGAAGCGCTTGTGTGTACCCGATGTGGATAGCTTGAGGAAGCAGATTTTGGAGGAGGCACATCAATCAGCCTATACTATCCACCCAGGAACAAATAAGATGTACAGTGACCTTAAGGACTTGTATTGATGGAGTGGGATGAAGAAGGATGTAGTAGATTTTGTGGCTCATTGCTTGGTTTGTCAGCAAGTGAAAGCTGAACACCAGAAGCCTGCCGGTTTGCACCAACAGATTGAGATACCGGAGTGGAAGTGGGAAAGGATCACTATGGACTTCGTTACAGGGTTACCAAGGACCCCTAAGGGTTATGACTCATTATGGGTGATAGTGGATCGAATGACCAAGTCATCCCACTTCTTACCAGTGAAGACTACCTTTAATGTGGCTCAGTATGCAAGCCTGTATCTGCGTAAGATCGTCAGATTGCTTGGAGTCCCTGTATCCATCATATCTGACCGAGGTCCACAGTTTACGGCAAGGTTTTGGAAAGCTTTTCAAGAAGCTTTGGGGACGAGGTTAGATCTAAGCACCGCTTTTCATCCCCAAACAGATGGCCAGTCAAAACGCACAATTCAAATTCTGGAGGATATGCTTAGAGCATGTATTTTGGACTTTGGTGGCAGTTGAGAAGAATATCTGCCATTAACTAAGTTTGCATACAACAACAGTTATCAAGCCAGTATTCAGATGGCACCTTTTGAAGCTCTTTATGGGAGAAGATGCCGATCTCCCGTTGGATGGTTTGAAGTTGAAGAAGCCAAGCTGCTAGGGCCAAACTTGGTGCAAGATGCCATAGAGAAGGTCAAGCTGATAAGAGAACGGCTTTTAACTGCCCAAAGTCGTCAGAAGGCTTATGTGGACCATAGGCGACGGGAGTTGGAGTTTTCTCCAGGCAATCACGTGTTCCTTAGAGTATCACCCATGAAGGGAATCATGCGGTTTGGTAAGAAAGGGAAATTAAGCCTGAGGTATATTTGACCCTTTGAAATTCTGGATAGGGTAGGAACAGTGGCATACCGCCTAGCCTTACCACTTGGATTAAGTGAAGTGCATCCAGTCTTCCATGTCTCGATGTTGAGGAAGTATCTACTCGACCCATCTCATGTGATTCAACCGTAAGAAATCTTTTTGGATGACAAGTTGGCCTACGAAGAGAAACCCATGGCCATTGTTGATAGACAAGTGAAAAAGTTGAGGTCTAAGGATATCCCTACAGTGAAGGTGATCTGACAGAATCATTCCAAGGAGGAAGCTACGTGGGAAGTAAAGCACGTCATGAGAGAGAAATATCAACAGCTGTTCCAAGAGTAGTCTTCTTTTTTTATGTTGTTGGTTTTTGTAAAATTCGGGGACCGAATTTCTTTAAGGGGGAAAGAATGTAATAACCGTAAAATTTAACGAAAAGTTCAAATTAAAGAAATTTTGAATTAAAGAGAGGATTTTTTAAAATGGAGTAAGAATCGGTGAAAATATATATATATATATATATATATATATATATATATATTTATTTATTTATTTATTACATGGATTAAAGAATTACAAAAGAAATATGAGAATTTATGTTTTGGCGCGCTATAAGCAAATATATGCTTATTTGTTTAAAAATGATTAGGTTTTGCTAAAAGTAAGTAGACTTTTAATTAAAAGAAGTATTGTGTTGCTTAAAATAATTATACCGGCTTCTATTGAATTTTTATGGTATTTTTAGAAATACTCTTTCTTTTAATATGAATAAAGATATTTGTTTAGAAATTTGTTTTATTACGATTTTTATCAAAAAAAATTATGATTTAAGGGTTTAATTAAAGGTTTATCAGAAAGGAAATTTTTAGAAATTTTTGGGATATTTTATGATGAAAAACAGAATTTATATGAATTTTTATAAAAGAAAATTTTATTATTAATTATTTAATAATTATTATTATATTAAAAAAATTTTTTTTACTGTAGCACTAGCACATATATGTGCATATGGATACCAGAGAAGGAAAAAAACTGCAGCCCCCTTCCACCATTTTTTTTTCTTTCCTCTTCGATTTTCAATTCCTCATATCTGGAGCTACGGACTTCCGATTGATGAACCTTCTGGACCGTTGGACTCGTGGCAACGAGTACTTCAAAACCCACCGATCAATTTCACCGGAAAGTCGCCTGAACGGAAAATTGCGTGAATAGTACCTCCAAAGGTAAAAACTCCGTCCAATCGCGTTTTAAGCTTCGTTCTTCCAAAATTCTTTCCATAGATAGTCTTAGAATTAGTTTCTATGCTAGAATATAGGGTTTTTAGGTTTCGACGTGAATAGTTTTTTTCGGCGAGTGAATAGTGACGTTTAGGATTTATCTAATTTTCATGTTATGTCTATGTTTTCTAGGTTGTTGAGCCACCACGAGGTGAATTTCTCGTTGTTGGACTCCTAGTACGGTGAGTGGGTTTTTCTTACTATAATGCATGTTTTACGAATTCGGTTTATAACTCTCTCATATGATTTTAACTAGTTGGAAGTATGTTAAATTGTTTTACCACTTTGAAAACCAATATGTTCCAACCATGTTAAAAATTATAAATTTCAATTCTAGTTGAACCCTAGGTATGCAGGGCAAGCTTCTAGGCTAATAATTCTCCATTTGAGCTAGATTTATAGAAATGCGAACTTAGTCATAGAAATGAACTAAGTTAGCCATGAAATGATTTGATGCTTGATGAGCATCTATGTGACGTCTACGGACGATCTATGTTTAAAAGGGAAAGTTTATGATTATAAAGGTCTCTATGGGAATTCATGGATGAGACATATTTTATAATGAAATTTTATGCATGAAAAGAGCTAGATGGAGAATTATAGCTTTATTATAATGTTATTGAAATGTTTTACTTTAAACTCTTTGAATAGCATATTTTTAAATATTTGCTATTGGAGGAATCCTTTTAGATTACTGTTAGCTAACCGCAGGTAGTGCTAGCCCTGGTGCACCATGATCATGTTAAGGCTTTCGACTTGGGATATTGTGACGGGCTTATGACCGCCTGAGTTACAGAATTTAGGGTGGACTTATGTCTACGCCTACAGTGATTGCCATACCATTGCTATGTGCTTAGGGGATTTAGGGTGGACTTATGTCTACGCCTCCAGTGATTACCCTACCCTTGCTGTGTGCTTGGGGGAGATGATAGATCTGTTAGGAAAGACCTCCAATAGACTAGTGCATTTTTTTTAAAAGATTAAATATTTCTAAACAATCTCATTCATCATTGTTATTGCATAAATAATATCATTTATTACTTACCATGCATAATTGATTTGCTTTACGGTTACTGATTTAATCCTGTTTTATCTTTTGAACATACACTAGAATTGTATAGCTTTTCTTTCAATAAATTATGGTTAAATGCTTAATGTTTCTATTATTATCTTTATACTTTGATTTCAAATATAAAACTCATTGCGAAACACTCGAGCTTGGTTTGCCCTGTTTCAGTTATAGTGTGATTTATCCATTCACTGAGATGTGGTAATCTCACCCCTCTTCTGTTTCCTCCCCACAGATAGTCAAAGAGACTTTGATCCAGCTACAGCTTCGTAGGAGGCTGAATATAGCGTTGGTGAGCCCCAGTTTGGCCAAAGCTATTTTGTACTGGATGTTTAGTTTAGTTTATGTCTAGTGTATCTCCATGAACTTACAGACAGGATCCTCGCTTCTTGTGTACTTTGATGTGTTGTTTGGAAAACAGTTTTATGTTTTACAACTATGTTTGTATTATGAGACCATGGGCCAAATTGAATCGCGAATGTTGGATTCATGAGATATATATATATATATATATATATATATATATATATATATATATATATATATATATATATATATATATATATATATACAGTATTTTATTATATTGGATGTGGCATATGTGGCCAGTTATATTTATTATGTACTCTTGATTGTGTGCTGAATGTTTGTGCATACTATGTGTTAGGCTTACGGCTAGGGAAAACCCTTATGCCGTGCCGGTCATGTGTTCCATCATTTGGGGCCGTGATATTTAAATTGATAAATGAGTATATTTACAAGTTATTTATACTTTTATATGTTCATAAAATGGTTTAGAATATCTGAAACGGTTGCAATATGATATCTAGTTCAAGAAGAATATGACTTTTGAAATGAATTTTGAAATACATTGAACATGTGATTTTTATATGTATTTTTCATTATATGGAAAATGAAATATGTTATGCACATGATATTGATTTATACCGTGATATTTTTGCCTCAGATATGGGCATGTATACATGATTCCCCTAATTGAGAAGTTTTGACTGAGAAATATACTGAGAATAAAAATGTTGTTTTATAATAGTACCTCTGTTTTGATTGATATAGAATATATGAGATTATAGTTTTATGGAGGAATCCTATTGGAAACACTGTCTGCTAACAGTAGGTCATGTTAACCCTGGTGCACCTTGATTGCCTCAGCTAGCAGAGGGCTGGTGTTAACCTTGTGTGAGGGTCAACACACAGGAGATCATATGTGAAAGAGAAAGGAATGCCTCCTATATGGGCGAGATGTTAGTTATATGAGCTGGGATTTGCCTTTTCTTACTGTGTGCTTGGAAAATACCCGTATAGAGTCCCTTCGTGTTTCCTCTTGAATGGTAGTAAGGCAAATTTCAGCGGGATGCTGAGTTTAAACAAATCCTATACCACCAAAGTACGGAAAGGGTTAAACTCTGATATGTGATCCTCCAAATATTTTCATAAGAATTATGTTGATGCATACTATGATTTTATTATCGTTCTTACTGCATTACTTATAAATTGAATATGAATATGAATTTGAACATAGATTATTTGAAATGTGGATCCCATATGGATGTATCTCTGAATTGTGATTTTCAATGTAAAAAGTTTTAAAATAAGGAGTACATCCATATGTTGACCTAAGAGGTCATAGGAGGTATCATCTGCTCACTGAGTTGTAAAATTCACTACACGTGATTGATATATTTTTCAGATAAAGACCCAGAGTTTGGTTTTGCGGCTTCTTGATCGACTAGGTGTCGTACTTCTATGGTGAGCCTAAATTGTTTCTAGGCTCTCAGTGTTTAAAATTGTAATATAATTGTACTCTAGTGTTACTCTGAACGCCACAGGCAGGATCTTTGCTTCCGTTGTAATTTTGTTAAGTGTGACTTTGGTATGTATAATTAGTTATATTAAAAACTTACTTGCGAACGTATGATATTATCCTGTTATGTCATAATATGAAGTTGATTGCAAATAAATAAAGATAAAGTTATCGGATAGTAGTGTTATTCGCGTTCTTAAAATTAAGGGCGTGACAAGAATGGAACCCACATAACTTAAGAAATTGAAGAATCAGTTGTAATATTTGTTAAACAATGGATGTATACGCCCTAATACTTCTCCTTGGAGAGTTCTTGTTCTATTCGTGAAAAAGAAAGATGGATCGCTGCAATTGTGCATAAATTATAGACAGTTGAATAAGGTGGCAGTGTGTAATAAATATTCAATACCTCGTATAGATGATCTGTTTGATCAGCTATAGGGTGCTTAATATTATTCAAAAACTGATTTGAGATTTGGGTATCATCAATTGAGGATAAGGGGAGAGTATATTGCAAAAATTGCTTTTAGGGCTTGGTGTGGGAATTATAAGTTCTTAGTGATGACATTTGATTTTACAAATGCCCAACTGCATTCATAGACTTGATAAATAGAGTATTTAAGTCATCCCTGGATCAATTTGTTATTATATTTATTGATGATATATTAAAATATTTCAAAAGTTCAGAGGATCATAAACAATATTTAAAGATAATTTTACAAACTCTAAGAGAATATGTTTGGCAATGATGGTATCCAAATAGACCATAAGAAAGTAAAAGTGGTACATCAATGGCTACATTTTACTATATTTAAAGATGAAGATCCAAATCCAATTTGCGTTTCTTGCGGTAGTCTACTATCCATTCTATTTGAGCCATAGTTGGATCAGGTACATGAACAAATACCTATAAAGTATCAATCAATTCTTCAGCATTTGAATCTGAGATGAGAATTCGTTGTGCTAAGTGTAGGATAAATCTTTGTTTCACAGCTTGATTTAGAAAAGACAACAAACCATTAAAGAAGTGATTAATATTTAATAAATCTATTAGTTTGTGATGCATATTCAGTTGTACTCAATACACTATTTGAAAAATATCTTCTAAAGTACTAAAACCACCTGGTAAGGTAATGAAGGCATCAACATTACTCATCATTCTAGCTATGCGCTCATGTATGGAAGCTACCCCTAAATTTTTTCCTAATTGTCTTTCCTACGATGTTGGATGCAGCTAGAGCTGTGAGAGTAATACCTAGAACTTGACATCCTCCTATATGTGCAGCTATAAACATACACCACATTAATCCACAGTTACCTCTATCATAGACTAAATGAATCTTTCTCCTGACTAGTACCATACTCAAATTTTGTGTAGCTTTCATATACTCTCCATCTTTTCTAGGATTAGAATCACAAAAGACACAAATATTTCAAAACTGACGAAATGTAGTTCCCTCCATAGCTGCACTTACCCTAACTTTGAGTATAAAGGTAAAGATACTAACGTGTACATTTATAGAACTCAGAGAAAGGCATACTTATGATAGCTATGTGAATAGGCTGGATATAATTAGAACAACTATGTGAGTAATTGGTGGATATAAACTAAATTGTAGGTGAAATTTTCAAAAATGACGGTACACATGCATATGTATAGTAGTTGTGATTGTGGCTCATATTAAGCACATAGAGAGAATAAGATTAAGATATCACCATAAATTTTCTTTTTTCTTGTTGTCCTTGACGAAGCATTGATGGCTTGATTTTTGTAGGGAAGTTGTAGGTGATAGGTGTCATTGTAAACGAGAAAAAAGAGAGTGAAAATGTAAACTAGTTAATTGTTGAAAGGAGACAATCAAATGATTTATCTTATTTTTTTCAATGTTTTTACTAATTGGTTATCGGTATTATTAAGTCAACTAGCTATTTTGAAAATTTTTAATTTAGACTAGTTATTTTACAATTGATTGATTACATCTATTTTGAGGCAACTAACTGCATCCTACCAGTTAACTACGTGCTTATTGTTCTTCACAAATTTTTATAAGCTCAAAAATACTTCTTTTCTATGTGTTATTCTTCTACCGAATAACAGTAGCTTTGAATTAGATTTTAGCATATATATATATATATTCAAAATTTAAGGCCACCAATTTTAATTTTCTTTCAATGTTTTATCCAAAATTCTAACTTTCAATTTTGGCACCATGCTCTATTAAGTATTCTTTTTTTTTTTTCTGCTGCATCATCTTTGATTAATGATTGGCATTAAATGCAAGGTTTTTTTTTCTTATTACAAGGAGGATTAATTTCTTTTCTTTAAAACTCAGTTATTATAGTGTCAAAATGGTTAGTAGGTTAAAGTAATGAAAAGTTTGAAATGAATAGATGGATGATGGCCTTCTAGTGCTTTGACGAATGTAATCAAGAGAATTAGTGGTGTTGAAGTTCTTGAGAAATAAAATAAGAGAAATAGGATTTAAATTAATGTTTGAACTCTTAATTTGGAAATATGGAGAATATTTTGAGAACCATGTCTGAAAATAATGTAAGTGATTAAGATATTCGTGTTAAGGTTTTATACTATACTAAATTGAGTCTAGTATCTAGGATGTATCTATGATGTGAATTATGTTGAGATTAGAAATTCACGTGTGAATAATTATTGATGAAGGAGATTTCAGAAAAAGCCATAGAATGTGAATATGGATAACCCAAGGCAATAATGATATACTAAGATTTGAAAGAATTGTACTTATATAATGGTAAAAAAAAGATACAAGTGATATATTTTTGGTTATTTGGTGAGTCAACAAGTAAGAATTGAATATATTGTTTTAGGATAGCTATTTAGGAAGCCTTAAGATTTTAGTTAGATTATAGTATATTTGATAATAAATCTAAATAATGTGTTTACACATTAGAAGTTATACTTTAGTTATCTTTATATAATTTTGGCGAAAGTTAAGAGCAATTATTTATTTGTAGTTGAACTTGCTCATATCAGTAGTTATCATGCCAATATACAAATCGCACCATTTGAGGTTTTATAATAAAAAAAAGTAGGTCTCCTAATAGGTGGGTGAGTTGAGTAAAGTTAAACTTTTGAAATCTACTTTGAAATAACATACAATAGATAGAATATGACTAACCTAAATTGATTATGCTAATTTAGAGAGTAAGTTTCAAGCATATGTCTTCTAGTTTGGTGGGAGATTTTCTAACAGAATTTTCCTATAATAAATGATATTGGATGACTTAAAGCCTTATGTAAGAGGTGTTATAAATTTTCTGTTAAATGATTAAATGGGGTAAGACTTATTGTAAGATGTCGTTGATAAAGTAAAATTGATTAGAAAAAAATACAAGCAACTCAATACAGGCCAAAAGTCTATAAGGACCATGAAAATTAAGTACTAAAAATTATCAGCTGGCGACTAAATATTCTTAAAGGACTCACCCATGAAAGAGGTAATGAGATTTGGAAAGAAGGAAACAGTTAAGCTTTAGTATATAAATTCTTTTAAAATATTGGCTAGTGATGGAAGTAAGCAGACATGATATGAATGGTGAAAGTAAGATATGTTAGGATTGGCTAGTGATGGAAAAGTGTTATAAGAGGAGGATGTGAGTATATTGGGTTTACTTGAGGATAGGTAAGACAAAATTTGGAAATTTATGATTTCAATTGGTTAGAAGTGATTAATGAAGGAAATCTTGGAGGAAGATGGATATTAAACTAGTTATAATTTAAAATAGTGAGTTTGGACACCGAACTATATAAAGATTTTTAGGTGAAAGGAATAGACAGATGATGGCCTTATGGTGTTTTGAGGAATGTAATAAAGTGAATTAATGGTATTGAAGTTCTTGAGGAATAAAATATGGGAAGTAGAATTTAAATTAATCTTTGGCCTATAACATGGAAATTTATGTATGAGTAATTGTTGGGAAAATTTTCTTGAAATGATTGGGTGAATTAAACGGGATTGATATAAGTTAAAATGAAGTGCTTTTAGATATGATAGAAGACAAGTTTGAAATTTTTGATAATGAGTTTAATGGTGTTAATAAGAGGGTATAGAGTAATTGTGATGAGGTAAGTTGGAATTGTTAGACATGTGTCAATGGTACATAAACGTTATAAAAGGTTTGATGGATTTATTGTTACGTATGTTTAACATATTGATTAATGGATTTTAGGATAAAGATGGATGATAGATTAAGATGATGATATTCAAGGGAGGATGTTGACATATAAGAATCAAAGATGACTTGATAGAAGTTTGAAATAAGAAAATATAGTTATCCAATATGGATGTGATTATGCTCTTTAATGTGTGTGTTCCTAATATCGACTTATAAATATATGCATGTGAGCTTGAAGATATAAAGGAATGAGATATACAATGGTTTAAGAGTTTCTTACATATATACATATAATATGTTGAGTACTTTATATAAAGTGAAATTGATTAGAAAAGAAATACAAACAATTCAATACAGGCCAAAAGTCTATAAGGACCATGAATGTTGAACACTAGAAATTATCAGTTGGTGACCACATATTCTTGAAAAACTCACCAATGAAAGAGGTAATGAGGTTTGGAAAGAAGGAAGTACCTATTAGGTTTTTATCATGTTATCGAATTTTAAGAAATTCAACTGAACATAAATTTGGCTTAATTATGAGGGAAAAATCGATGATTATTATTGATTGATAAGTGAAAAACTTATGGATGAATATAGCAAAACCACTCAAGTGAGGAAGCAACCTGGGAAGTACAATATGACATACAAATGAGATATCCTCAATTATTTGAGTAATAAGGTTAATAATTCCGAATTATGCTTTGATTTCAGTCTCTACATGTGGTAGGATGGGCTAAAATTCGGGGACCGAATTTCTTAAGGAGGGAAGAATGTAATATCCCAAAATTTTTATTTTGAAATAATATTTTATTATAAACAAGTATATTTTTTTTAAATGACAATGCATGTTTTACTGGAAGTAAATATATTTTTATTTCAAATAATTATTGTTTTGCTTAAAATAATTATATTGGCCTCTAATAAATTTTGGTTGTATTTTTTAGAAATATTATTTCTTTTATTATGTATAAAGATATTTATTTTTTGATTTATTTTATTAAGATTTTTATAAAGAAAAATTATGATTTAAGAGGTTAACTAAACGTTTATGAGAATATAAATTTTTAAAAAAATTTGAGATATTTTAGGATAAAAAACAGAATTTATATGAATATATATATATATATATAATAAAATCATATTATTCAATTATTAAATAATAAATATTATTATTAAAAAAAGGGGAAGGGGGAGACAATAGAGACAATAGAGAGGAGGCTGCAGATTTCTAAAAAAATTGATGAATAGTGAATAGTGATGAATAATAACCCTCAATTTTCTCTTTAGATATGGAGTGCCTATTGGTTTCTGATCTCAAAACTGAGGGTACAACTGGATTCAGGACGGAGAATACTACGATTTTGACCAATCAATTTTTCAAATCAGCCGTTGAATCGCCGTAGATCTGAAGTAGAAAATCTCAAAAAAAGATAAACTCCTGAAACTCTTACTTAGAGATTTTCAATTGAAAATCTGACACCGTAGATAGATTCAGGAGCTAGATAAACCTTAGGATATGAAAATTTTCAGCTATTTGATAACTTTTTGTTCTTAGTGAATAGTATTTTCCGATGATGAATAGTATTTTCCAGCAGTAGCATTGAATATCTAATTTCACATGTATTTCTCATTAAATGATAAAGTGAATATTTATGAACGTGGCATTGATTTATAAAGCTATATGATTGCCTCGAGATAGGGTATGTATATGTGATAAACCCTGAATAGATTATTTATGACAAATGAATTTGTACTGAGACTGAAAGCTTGTATTATATTGAAAAGTTTATACTGGATTATATGGCATATGTGCATATGATATTTTCTATGGAGGAATCCTATTGGAAACATTGTCTCCTAACAGCAGGTGATGTTAGCCCTGGTACGCACCTTGATAACCCAACTAGCAGGGGGTGGTGCTGGCCTCGTGTGAGGGCCAACACACGGGAGATGATATGTTAAGGAGAGCGGAATGCCTCCTATATGGGCGAGATGCCAACTATATGAGATGTGATTTGCCTTCTCTTGCTGTGTGCTTGGAAAATACCCATATAGAGTCCTTTTGCGTGTCCTCTTGAATGGTAGTAGGGCAAACTTCAGCGGGATGCTGAGTTTAGGCAAATCTTATACCACCAAAGTACGGAAGGGGTTAAACTCTGATATGGTGATTCTGATATGGGATCCTCCAAATGTTTTCATAAGAATTATGTTGATGCATACCATGATTTTATTATCGTTCTTACAGCATTACTTATGAATTGAATATGAATATGAACAGAAATTATTTGAAATGTGGGTTCCATATGGATGTACTTATGAATTGTGATTTTCAATGTGACAAGTTTTAAAATAAAGAGTATATCCATATGTTCACCTAAGAGGTTATAGGAGGTATTATTTGCTCACTGAGTTGTAAAACTCATTACACGTTGTTGATATGTTTTTTAGATAAGGATATAGAGTTTGGTTATTTCTCTTCAGATAGTTGACCAACTAGACGACATGATCTCTGGGTGAGTCTACTTTGTTTCCATGGCTCAGATTTTGATTTATATTGTATTTGTACTTTAGAGTATGTTCTGAATGCCACAGGCAGAATCTCTGCTTCTGCTGTTACTCTGTTGTTTATGGACTTTGTCTATTTATGGTATATGTATGGAAAAACCTATATGTATCTGTTTCCATGATAAATCATTGTACTCATGATGATGGAAAATATATGTTCATAGTATATGTATTTCATGTGCCCTTAAAGTAGGGGCATGACAGGTTGTATGGCTTGAGACGATATCGAATAGGGGACGCCCTACTAGCCTAAGTGATCCAAGGGAGGGCCGCTCAAACCGAGTGATAGTGCTAATGTGAAGAGGCAGATGGGTGATAAACTCACATTCCCTTATCACTATTGTGATTGTAGTCGATCGGTCACTATGTGTATAGCAAATGAGTGTATTGAGAGCTGTAATATGTTTGAACATTATGTAAAAATAATAGATTTTTAATGTATATATAGTATGTTAATTATGCATTAACAAAAGTTATGATTTTATTTCAAAAGCTTAATATTTTATTATAGCTTATATAGCTGAGCATAACAACATTTGTTTAATGATCATACCGTGCTGAATATGGTTTTGGATATCTGAATATATTTTTATTTGAGAATATTTGAAATATGGGTCACATATGGATGTACTTTTAAACTGTATTTTCTATGTGACAAATTTTAAAACATGAGTACATCCATATGCTGACCTAAAAGGTTATAGGAGGTATTATCTGCTCACTGAATTGTCAAACTCACTACACGATAGTTCCACATTTTTTAGATAAGAATACAAAGTCTAATTCTGTAGATAGGTGATCAGTTAAGTGATATATTCTTTGAGTGAATCTACATTGCTTCCAAGACTCACGATTATTAAATTATATTGTGTTTGTATTTTAGAGTGTGCTCTGAACGCCACAGACAGTATCTCTGCTCTGTTGTTACTTTGACATTTATAACTTAGTCTGTATAATGTGTATACATGAGAGAACCTATATATATATATATATATATATATATATATATATATATATATATATATATATATCTAGGGCCAGCCCAACACTTTTGAAGGCCTAAAGCAAATTTTAAAGTGACGCCTTTTAAAATAAATGATAAAATTTTATTAAAATTATTATATTTTTATTTAAAAATTATCTTTCGTGCTTTTTGGGATGCAAATTTTTTTATTAAATTATTGTAATCAATTTCATTTAACAATTCTTTCTCAATCGATAATAAAGCTAATCCACTTAATCTTTGTTGAGACATTGTCGATCTTAGATAAAATTTTATTAATTTTAGTTTTGAAAAACTTCTTTCTGCCGAAGCAACAGTTACGAGAATCATTAACATTATTCTATAAGCAATATACGTATTTGGAAAAGAATCAAGTCTTGTTATATAATTAAGTATATCAATTGGTGTATCATTTTCCACTTATAAAATTTCTCTTAAAATTTTTAATTCTGTAAATAAATCTAATCTATCAATATCAGAGTTGTCATTATGTTTTAACGAACGTTCAAGGTTAAGACAATTTTCTTTTAAATTGTTATTATCTAATGACTTTAATTTCTCAATGCTAAATAGAAAACCAAAAACATCTTGATACATTTTAAATTGTTCAAATCTACTTTGAAATTAAGTGATTGCTTTATCTATTATGTACAAAAAATAATCAACTTTAAATAATTCTTCAGGAGATTTTACAACTTCATTGTCAATAATTTCATCAAATTATTTCTTTCTACGAATAGTACGTTTTTCATGGAATTTAGGTTCTATATTCATTTCTATAGCAATTTCTTTGGCAGAAATTATAGCATTTTCAAATCTGTCTTTCCTATATTTTTCAAAAAATAAAATAAGACCTTTCAATTGTTGTATAGCAATATAATACACATATTCTTTGATTGCATATTTTTATTAACTGAATTTACCGCAAACAATATCTCATATCAAATAATCATGCCTAATAAAAATTCAAAATTTTCTAACTCATAAGATGCTAAACAATCAGCTTCACTTTTTATTTTAGGTTCGTCATTAACTTCATCTAATTTCAATAAAGCATCTCTTATTTGTGAAGTTTGAAATCTTAAAGCTTTTACACTTTCAATACGACTTTCTCAACGTGTCTGTGACAATGATTTAAGAGTTAAGCTAGGAATATGATCTTATAGAATTTTTCATCTTTTAGTAGATGAAGAAAATATAGTATATATACGTTGTAGCACTTCACAAAAAGATATAGCTTTTGGACAACAATTAGCCATATCATAAAGTATCAAATTTAGACTATGACAACCACATGGAGTATAAAATGATCTAGGATTAATATCTAAAAACCTTTTTTGCACACCTTGATGTTTTCCTTTCATATTAGACCCATTATTATAACCTTGTCCTCTTAGGTTACTAATATCAAGTCCAATAATATTTATTTCATTCATAATAGCATCAAAAAGACTTTTTCCGGTTGTATCATCTACTTTTAAAAATTCTAAAAAATATTCAAATATTTGAATTGGGGTTGAAGAAATATCTACACATCGTAATACAAAAGACATTTGCTCTTGATGATTTACATCAAGAGTACAATCAAGTATGATTGAAAAATATTTTGTGTTGATAATTTTTTTATAATTTTTGTTTTAATTTCATTTGCTAGCAAATTTATCAATTCATTTTGTATTCTATGTCCAAGGTAATGATTATGAATTTCATTATCTTTAATTCGACGAATGTGTTCTTGCATTATAGGATCAAATTATGCAATCATTTCAATTACATTTAAAAAATTTCCATTATTTTCTTGGTAAATCTTTTCGTTTGTTCCACGAAAGGCTAAGTTACTTTTTCTAAGAGTTTTAACAACTGCAATAATTCTGAATAACACATTTCTCCAATGTTCTCAATCTCTATTTATTTGTTCTTGAACATGTTTGTCAATTGTTTTATTTTTTAACAATCTCATTTTTAAATCAATCCATGAACTCATATTAACAATGTGCTCATTACTTATCTCATGACTCTTTAATTTTTTACTAATATTTCTCCAATCCCTACTACCTTCATTGGCTAAACTACTTATACTAGGAAGAGCTTTAAGCAATTTGCAACAAAAACAAAATACTCTATCAAATCTTGAGAATAAATCAGCCATTTTCTTTCATGTTTTTCACCATTAGTCAACTTTTGAATATAAAGTGATGAAGAAAAATGTCTTGAAAATTCATCTTTAGGAAAATCTACATTAGTAACTCTAACATGACTTTTTTCTACTAATAAATCTCTCAAACTTCTATCAATATTTGTCCATTGACTTGGATCATATATATTTTTAGTATTGGATTCTTCTAATTTATTAATTTCTATTTTTTGTTCATTAAATAATATTTCTTCTCTATTTTTATTTCCATCCATGTTTACATTATTAACTTGTTCATTCAACGAGCAATCACCTATATTTTCAACTTTCTTATTTGTTTCAAAAAATTTCTCGATAGCCCCCCTTTGTGATTCAATTAAAGTTTCAACTTATTTCTTTTTTTTTTTAGTTTCGAATAACCTGATTCAAATTTTCTAGTTGACATTTTTATATGTTAAAATAAAAAAAGCAATGTATGTTTCATACAATTAAATTAAACGACTATAAATCAAAACTAAAAAAAAAAGTTAGAACAATAGAGCCTGATTGTCAAAAAAATTCATCTGATTTAGATGCTTACTTGTTGAGCCAAATGCAATATTTTACACCAAATAGTAGCACACCAAATAGAAAACTACAATCAGATGAAATAAGCCTCCTTAGTTAAAATGCTTTCCTATATTGCGTCTCCAACGTTTAAGATCAATGTAACACACAGTAGCAATAACACAAAAAACTTCGGCGGTGGGCAATGCAACATACAAGCTTTCGGCGCTGGCACCCAAAGAAAATAAGTCCAGGGTTTTGAAACTCACCTTTCCATCTCCTTGGACCCACAAAAAAGTAAATAATTGATGTATTGGAAAAGTAAAAAATAAAACGTGACTAACATTCGGCATTGGCATCCAAAAAAAATAAGACCAGGGTTTTGGTTTTGAAAAGTCTCACCTTTTCATCTCTATGGACCCACAAAAAAGTAAATGAGTGATGTATTAGAAAAGTAAAAAAATAAAACGTGGCTTGAAAATTGAAAAAGTAAATGTATTGAAAAAAATAAAAACTCTTCAAATTCTAAAAATATTTCTTTTAAAAAATAATATTTTTTTAAGAGGCCTAAAACCCTTGCTTTGTTGGCTTCTAGCTAGGGCCGGGCCTGTATATATCTATTTTCATAACAAATAATAGTACTATACATATTATGGTAAATATCTTATTGTGAAAAAAAAATAATGTTTGTTTCACGTGCTGTAAATTGAAGGCGTTACACTTTTCATGTGCCAGCTAGTGATAGCTATAAATAATTAGACCACTTATCCATGTTTTACATTGAGAGAACTAGATTGGTCGTCTTGAAGTGGCTCAGTCATACAAGCCATGGAGAGAAAAAATGCTTAGTACGTAAAAGAGGGAGAATATGAAAGTACTTAATAGTAATTGGTATTAGTAAGTTAGGAAGGCCTAGTTATAGAGTATTTAAGGTCAATGAGCCCATTAGGAGCTTTTTCATCTTTTCATGATGTCCCAGCAGCTGGTAGCTATAGACAATTAGACCATTTATCCAAGTTTTGCAATTAGAGAACTAGATTGGTCATCTCGAACAACAGGGTCTGCAAGTTCGTACAATTTTTTCTTTCATTGGCCTCCATGGAAGTAAGAAGAGAGGTTACCAAAAATGATGATCGAATCACTTTGATGGAGGCTAGACCTACTCGGGTGGAATAAAGTCGTCCATCAAGAACGTGTCCTTTTGTCAAGAACTTCATAATCTGGAAGATAAGGATAATCTTGGCAATCAGGAATATGTTATTTTTCAAGAATTGAAGGTTTCACATTTGGATGGTTCAGTTGGAGGTGATGGTTTTCATTGTGCATCAGATTCCATGGATGTGGCTCCTCTGGTTTCAAAAGCAGAACATGTAGGTGAAGGACACTCAAGGGTGAGCGAGGATAACGCGAGGCCCCATCCTAAAGGAGTTTCACTGTTAGGCTTTCCTATTTCACCATTGTCTTCTTTTCCACTAAATCCAGCATCTTTCGACCCGAATGATGATCAAGGACTTCAGTGCCATGAGAATGGCATAAATCAAGGGACCCATTTACCTAAGCTCTTCATTATGCGTGTGTGGAAGGTGGAAATTACCAAATCAATTGCAAGCGGGGTACACCTCATCAATTAGGTATTTGCATGGCTTGTGGTTCATTTACGGGCATTATCTCAATTTTAACAAGAAGAGAAAAGGGTGGCATGTGATACCACATTAGTTAGTGAGGATAGTCTTGAGTGTCCATGTTACAATCATTTTCTTATGGGTATTCTTTTGAGACGAAGTTAGATACGTGGTTATATTATATGATATTAGAGCCATACTTCGTTTAGTCAGATAAATATATCTCAAATTTAGTTATTCTAAATTTAATTTTATGTACGAGACTTAAGAGAATCAAATTTAATGTAATTTAATATTGATTGATTAGAGTAGTCTTGAGTGTTATATAAGTCATGTTACAATCTTTTACTTACAAAAATTTTATATTATAATTCCTTGAGTTTTATATAAGTTATGTTACAATCATTTATCTGAGAATTCTATATTACAATTCTTTACTTATGATTACTAATTCTTTGAGTGTTATATAAGTCATGTTACAATTTTTTATCTATAATAATTCTATATTATAATTCTTTGCTTATGATTACAAGGATCTTTTTAAAGTGAAGTTATTACAAACCACACCACAATAAAATTAATGCGAATAGATAGGCAAGGATTACTATCAAAAGTGAAAACTGTTTTGACCAGCCTCAAGTACTTTATAGTGAATGCAGAGGTTTGGACCCACTAAAGGAAAAGATAAATAGGAGCAAAAGTATATTATATTATTCACTTGATAATTACAAAATATATATGGTATCTTGGCTAACAGACTAGGAGTATAATAGGGCAATAATTCTGTAGTTATTATCCTATCTATAACAATAGTTGTTATCTAGTATTCAGTTACATATAAAATACAAATATTTGAACATTTGAATTTACGCAAGATCTGTTGCATGGCTGGTGCATGTGCATATCTTGATGCTGTTACGTCATTGCTGGTGCATGGGCTTAACGTGGGTCTTTATGCATGTGTTGGTGCATGGGCTTAGCATGGGTCTATGACTCCATTGCGCCCCCTCAAGATGGTGGACGGATCAAGAACACCAATCTTGCTTCGTAAAGCTTGAAAGCGTGCACTGGGTAGTGGTTTAGTGAGAATATCAGCCAGCTGATATTGAGATGGAACATGAGTGACCTTTAAAGCCTTAGCTGCAATTAATTCATGAACAAAATGATAGTCAATGAAGATATGCTTCATGCACGAGTGAAAAACTGGATTTGCACATAGATAGATAGCCCCAATGTTATCAGAATAAATGATGGGTGGAGTGGAAAGGTTGACCCCAAGTTCAGTCAAAATATTTTGGAGCCACAATAATTCAGCAGTAATGGAGGCAATGGTCATATATTCAGCCTCTGTAGAGGATCTTGCAACAGAACGCTGCTTTTTAGAGCACCAGGAAATTGGATTAGGGCCAAAATAAATTATGTAAGCGCCCATGGAACGTCGGTCACAAGTATCCCCAGCCCAGTCCGCATCACAGTATGCTAGTAGGGAAAGACTAGTACTTCATTGGAGATGAATGCCATATGTAAGAGTTGCTTTAAGGTACCTAAGCAAGCGTTTAAGAGCTTGAAAATGGTCATTAGTGGGAGCTTGCATGTGCTGTGCAAGTTTGTTGATAGCATAAGCCACATCGGGGTGTGTGAGAGAGAGGTATTGTAAGGAGACAACAAGTTGACGATATACAGTAGCATCAGTGAAAGAAGAAGGCGCATCAAACTTACAGGTAGGGGCCATTGGTGTGTTCACAGGTTTTGCATCTTGCATTTGTACTTTATCAAGGAGATCTCGAACATATTTGTGATGTGTGAGAAACATGCCATCAGAGGTGGGTAACAACTCAAGGCCAAGAAAATAACTGGGAGAGCCAAGATCCTTAAGGAAAAATGTGGCGGCAAGGTCATGCAGAAACTGAGTGAGAAATGTAGTACTATTTCCTGTAAGTAAAAGGTCATCTACATAAACCAAGAAATAAGCAGTGACATTCCCATGCTTGTAAACAAAGAGAGAGGCATCTGAGCGTGAATTAGAGAATCCATAAGTGATCAAGAAACGATGCAGTGCATGATACCAAGCACGTGGTGCTTGTTTCAAACCGTAGAGTGCATTTTTTAGCTTGTAGACATGAGATGGAAATGGAGGATGTACAAAACCTGAAGGTTGAGACATATAGACCTCATCTATAAGTGTACCTTGCAAAAAGGCATTGTTAACATCAAGTTGCTGCAAAGACCAACCAGAAGATAGAGCAATAGTAAGGACAAGTTTAATGGTTTGTGGTTTGATGACAGGACTAAAGGTCTCTAAAAAATCCACTCCAGGGCATTGGTGAAAACCTTTTGCCACAAGTCTAGCTTTGTATCTTGAAATAGTGCCATCAGGATTACGTTTAACTCTAAAATCCCATTTGTTACCAACAACATTGAAATGAGGTTTAGGAGGAACAAGATCCCAGGTACCGTTGGTCATTAATGCAGTAAATTCTTCAGACATAGCTTGTCTCTAATGGGGAGATTTGAGAGCCTGGGAGACGCATGATGGTTCTAAAGGTGGAGGGATTGGATATTTGGTGACTGTATAGAGCTGTTTAGGTTTGAAAATATTATTTTTGGCTTTTGTACGCATAGGGTGAGTGTTAAGAAGAGAGACTAGGTGGGGAATAGAAATGTTACCTGAGTCTTGACTCTGAGAACTTGATGGAATTACTGAAGAAGGCCTTGCGGCAGTTGTTGAGGAAGGTGCTTGTGGAGGTGGAAGTGGAGGGGCAAGATCACGTGTAGATGAATGTGGGCTAAAGGAAGGTAGTGTTGTAGTGAGAGAGGTGTTGTCGGCTAAAGATGAGGAGGTGGAGGTGGGTGAGTTTTGGAGGGATGGTGTTGGTGAAGGAGTGGAAAGGGAATTGTGAGATTTAGAGAAGGTTGAGTCACGTGAAATGGAGAGTGGATCAAAGGAGATGATGTCATGAGGAGGTATAGTGTTAGATGATGAAAGCGAGTTAGGTGTGGACTTATTATTTTGTTGTTTAAGATCAGAAAAAGGGAATTGATTTTCTACAAAGTTAACGTGTCTGGAAACATAAATCTTTTTATTTTTAAAATCATAACAAAGAAAAGCACTTTGAGTGGGAGAGTAGCCGATGAAAACACAAGGAGTTGACGTTGGTTCAAGCTTGTTGGATGCGTAGGGTTTTAGCCAAGGAAAACAAAGACACCCAAAGGTTCTGAGTTTTAAATAATTTGGAGGATGATTAAACAAAATTGAAAAAGGGGATTTATGTTGAAGTGTAGCTGTGGGAAGACGATTAATTAAATAAGAAGCAGTTTTTAAGGCATGAGACCAAAAGGGAGGAGGTAATGAAGCTTGTTGAAGAAGGCATCTAGCAGTCTCAACAAGATGTCTATGTTTTCTTTCAGAAAGTCCATTGTGTTCTGGTGTGTATGGTGGGGTGGTGAAGTGAGAAATACCATTTGCAGAGAGATATGGACGTAAAGCAACATACTCACCACCATTATCAGTGTATAGTATAGTAATGGAAGTGTTAAATGCCTTTTCAACTAAATTGCAAAACGTGGAAAATATTTGAGAGACATCTGATTTGCGTTTAATAGGATAAAGCCAAACATATTTTGAATAATGATCAATAAATATAACATAGTATTGAAAACCATCAATTGATTGAACAGGACAAGGTCCCCATACATCAGAGTATATAAGTTCTAAAATGCGAGAGCTAGTTAAACTAGAACGACCAAAAGGAAGTTTATGACATTTATTTGCTAAACATTGAGCACAGGCGGAAACTGGAACACGAGACACAGGAAGAGAGTGCTGGTGTAAGATGCGATGGAGGATAGGCTTGGCAGGGTGGCCAAGGCGTTGATGCCAACACAAGGAAGATGGAGTTATTGTGGTGGCAGCAGCAAGGGGAGTTGCAGTGGTGGTAGTGTTGAGATGGTAGATATGGTTGTCATTTGGGCCCTGCATCAGTATTTGCCCCGTTCTCAAAGCCTTAACCTGAAAGCAAGAAGGAAAAAATTCCACAGAGACATTATTTTGATGAAATAATTGAGATACAGAGATGAGATTAGTATTGACATGGGGAACATGTAAAACATTTTGCAAATGTAAAGAGGAGGGTAAAAAAATGGAACCAGTATGAGTGATAGGAAGAGAAGTGTCGTTAGCAACAGTGAGTTGCTCAGGTCCATCATATTCAGATGACATAGTGAAGTTGGCAAGGTCATTGGTGATGTGGTGAGTTGCTCCAGAGTCAAGTAACCAATGATTATTATGTGAGGATGGAGCAGAAACAACATGAGCAGCAGGAGAGACATTAGGATTGTTTGCAATCTTGAAACAAAACTTGGGCAATGTGTCCCTTATGGTTGCAATATTGACAGAGAAGAGGAGTTTGAGACTTACGTGTAGCAACAGTGGATAGAGGTTGCTGAGAGGCATGTGGTACCAAAGTATGTGAGGAAAAGCGACGTTGGCGTGGTTGAGGATGAGAAAAATTCCTTCTAGCAAGGTGAGCTGAAACAAGACTATCAAAAGGCTTCTCTTCTTTCTTCAAATAGGACTCATAATCAATTAAAGTCTCATAAAGTTCATCAAATGAGATGGGTGTCTCACGCACCCAGATGGCAGCTGAGATTTCCTTAAAAGCATAACCAAGGCCACTTAGACAGTGGAGAACGAGATCAATATCATCCAAAGGATGGCCGATGACAGCTAGTTCATCTGAAATGTGCTTAATGCTTCGAAGATACTCAGCAACAGAGGACATTCCTTTAGTGAGGTTTGACAAGCGGTCTTTGAGAGCCATTATTCGTGAGCGAGAGCGATTGGCAAAAGCACGTCTAAGATTTTCCCAAGTAGTTTGAGAGGTTGTGGCTTGAGAAATCACAGCATGGGCATCAACATCACAAGCAGCCATGATGGCTAGCAACAAAAAATGATCCTGACGGACCCAAAAGGTGTAGAGAGGATCGATAACTTCCTCACCATCCTGCTCAATGGTGGGTGAGGGACATGGGTTAGAACCAATTATGTAACCTACTAGGTCATACGCAATCAACATGGAGTGCATCTGTTTGGCCCATGCAACGTAGTTGCTGTTATTCAGCTTGATGACCAAATTTGAGGCGTTAATGTGGATGAGTTCGGTGGTGGATTTTTCTGGATGGAAAGGAACTGATGTGGTGGAGGAGGCCATGGTGCTGATTCAACAACGAATAGGAAAAAAAATACTCCAGTTTCAATGTGATCCACTTGCAAATGTTCATGCCTGCAAACTTCACGCTCCAGATGTTCATTCCTGAGTATAAGGGGGGTATGTTGAAGTCACACATTAGCTGGATGTTTAAAGAATATACTGCTTATAAGTAAAGGCAATCCTCCCTCTCTTGACTTGAGTTTTGAGAGTGGAGTTAGGCCCAATATTTCTAATACCCACTATACACACATAGCAACTATGTTGCTTGTACATAATGAAGACACAGGGTCTGGTATCATTGATCCATAAAGGCTATTAAGGAGCTTTAGCGCAATTTACTTGGTGGTGGCTACAAAAATAGGAGAGCCAAATTCTTCATGGAATGTGGATATAAACAAGCCCTAGGTGTCATGCAATGGCTAGTCTCACACGGTAGTGCAGTAGTGTGGTTGGATGACATTTGAGCATTACCGTTTTGGGTAGGATGAACATTGTGTAGATGGGTTTCCTTTAGACCATTATTTTTTTCACTTGTAAATTTTTCATTGTATGATCTTTTCTTTTAGAGGGTAAACTTTAACACAACGGTGGTTTAAATCCTAAAATTAACCTCTTCGTTTGCACACTAGACTGTCCCTTTTTTATAATCTTTTATAAAAAAATATTATTTGATTATTTTTTGAAAACACTCAAAAGGCTTACACAAAAATATTTTCTTCTAAACTCTGCTACCATAATCAAGATTAGTGAAAATTTAAGATGAAGCAGTTAAAAAGCTAATTTGTACCCTGATTTATGCCAAAGCAGATTACTAGTTCCCTCACCAAAGTGGTTAATTTGTTTGATTATGTTAATCATCGAAGGGGTAAATAAATCTCTCTCGCTCTTCCAACCAAGGGTCCAAAGCAGCATCAACCAAGAGATTAACTAGCGCATCTTGATTGAAAGGTGATAGAGTCCAGCGGTGGTTAAGAAGCCCAGCATATCCAAAGACCTAAAGAAGGGACTGCGTTCCATCCTTCCACCTTGAATCAGCTTTACTAATAATTCTTCCCTCCAAGATGCTTCTCCAAGCACTTGATGGGTTGTAATTGATTTTGGTTGTGCAGAATTGCCATTGAGATAAATAGCAACCTTTGAAGAATTTAATGAGCAGAGAGCTCCTATTTGTTGGCAAGTTTATACGAATACATTTTTTTAAATACTACAGTTTTAAACAAGTGCGTCGATTATAAGAAATTCAAACTCAACTATCATTCAGGTGAATTGAGTTTATAGTTTAACCGACTAATACTTATCTTTAATTGAAAGATGACAGGGGGTCTTAAGTGATAAAATTGGGCCTATAGGAAGCCAAGCATATCCAAAGACCTAAAGAAGGGACCCCGTTCCATCCTTTCACCTTGAACCAGCTTTAATAATAATTATTCCCTCTCAGATGCTTATCCAAGCACTTGATTGGCAGTGATATAATTAGAGACCTTTGAAGCATTTAATGAGCAGAGGGCTCCTATTCGTTACCAATCTCCAAGTCTGCTTTGCTAACATTGCCAAATTGAAAGCTGCAAGTCATCAAATCCTCAACCACCCAGTGGCTTAGAGAAATAGATGACCATTACTTAAATTTTCCTCCAATTTTTTCTAGAATGATGTGTTCTGTTTTTTCACATGGGAGCTCTCCATTCCCTCGACAAATGTCAGTGCAGTAAAGTCATTTAAGGGTCCTACCTTACATGGAAGACACGGCCCTAGCAAGAGGGTCCTACATAAAAGACCAAATTTACTAAAATTATTTAAGGGTCATCAACTTATCAAGAAATAGTAGAAATTGTATACTTTTACTCTCGTTTTTGTCTTTATTTACAATATTTCCCTTAAACAATTAATCTTCTAATTTATTTATTTTATTACATTTATTCTCCTACTATCTAAATTAAACTTTTAACTCTAACAATAATTACTTAAAATTATTAAAATAAGGCTTTTTTTATAAATAAAAAGACAATTCATTAAAGCAATATAATTTTAGATTATAAGAACACTAGCTTATCTCTAATTGTTATTAATTCAAAAACTTTTAACATGTTCACGTGTTTATATTTAAGATGAATTTTCATTTTCTTATCTTCTAAACTGAAACTCTTTAAAATACCAAATTTACTAAAATTATTTAAGGGTCATCAACTTATCAAGAAATAGTAGAAATTGTATACTTTTACTCTCGTTTTTGTCTTTATTTACAATATTTCCCTTAAACAAATAATCTTCTAATTTATTTATTTTATTACATTTATTCTCCTACTATCTAAATTAAAATTTTAACTCCAACAATAATCACTTAAAATTATTAAAATAAGGCTTTTTTATAAATAAAAAGGCAGTTCATTAAAGCAATATAATTTTAGATTATAAGAACACTAGCTTATCTCTAATTGTTATTAATTCAAAAACTTTTAACATGTTCACGTGTTTATATTTAAAATGAGTTTTCATTTTCTTATCTTCTAAACTGAAACTCTTTAAATAGAAAAGTAAATTACTCAGATAGATTGGAGACAAGACTCAATCATTTTATATTTATCTTTAAGTTGACATTTATTCAGGCATGAAGGATAGTCATCATTTGGCCCTACATTTACTCATTATATTTGTACTGGACTCAAGCCTAACCAAGTAGTATGTGAATCACTTATTAACAAGTATTTAATTCATATTATTGGATTAATATTCAACTCATTTTATTAAATCAAAATACTCCGATCAATTAAATCTAATAACTATAATAGGGCAGCATTGATTAGGTTTCAATCATTTATAGAAATTAAGTTTAGAAAACGAAGCTCGAGTTGAATAATTGTGGCCACTAATCTTTAGGCCAATGAAAATATCTCAACATGATTGATCTAATAAAATAACTAACTTAGAATTATAAACAAGAATACACTATTAAATTGTATATTTTATCCATAATCGTATAAGCTAGGAACCCTATCGGCATGACCACAATGATGTGAAAGTGTGAATGCACAATAATGTGTAATATGTGCGTACACATATGTAAAAGTTCTTATCATATTTTACCATGAAATATGACATCTTCCTAAGATGATATTACAAAATTCTTTTCATAAAACAATTCACTTACTCTCCTAAAAGAGATATAACATGCTTTATATAAAGAAACACAACTTTTATAGAAAAGCTACTTTCACCACAAAGTTATTCTGTCTATTGCTACCATAAGGTTATTCTTTCTCAAGATTTATGTATACATCTATAAAAGAAATATAAATATAGTAATTATCATTTCTCAAAAGAAATATTCATATCTTCGATATCGTACCAATACCAAAATTGATTAACTTCAAAGTGATTATCATGATCTACCTATTAACATAATCACCATCATGTATATATTATGAGATAACCATGAACTTAACGTCCATACAGAGCATTAAACTGCACAATTAAATGTCAACACAACCAATGTCAACTCTCACAGATCAAACACATCAAGCAATAATGTCAAGTTCAATAAATCCTATAAGTGATTTATCCAAAATATTTAAATCAAAGTCTTTATGACTTCACAGACATTGAAAATGTCAAATCTTCTTACCATAACTCTGACAATCCGAGAATTAACCAATTTTGTAACTTAATATCAATAATTATATATTTAAAAAGAAACACACTACAGAAATTTCATTGAGATGAAAATAAGAATATGTTACTTAGTAAACTTAAAACATGACATATAGGATAAATAATGCAACAACTATCAATCCCACACCTCCAAGCTTAGCAAGTTGATCATAAAACAATGGGACAACCAGTCACTATGATATACTGGATCTAGGCCACGAACCTACTTTCAAACAAGTATCTATTTCAATTTCTCACCAGCAGTGATAACTATCACATTATCACCTAGAATCTTTTATTGTCACAAGATAATTATTAAGAAATTGAATTTATAATTTTGATAACATTGAATTCAAATTCTCAAATCCATAGACAAACATTGCATAATTAACATTATGCAATTGTGATGGTTTTAATACTAACCATCGAAACATGGATCAATATGTGAATATCATCACCATAAAAAAAATTAATATAATAAAACAAACACTCCTCCCACAGTTATCTTAAAACATGATGAGTCAAAATTCACAAAATTAGTGAAAACTATCACATACTCAAATGCAAAATGACATTAATATATTTTGTCTCAAAAAGGAAAAATAAATTTGACTGTGACTGTGTAATCAATGGCAACATGCCATAAAATAATGTATGTCTTTTGATATTAGGCATAAAAATTCTTGCGTCACATTAAATACATTACAAACAAGCCTTAAAATCTCTCGAGAGATTTAAATGTACCCATCATGCTTTGAAAAAACCTTTTAAGAATGTGATCATTAATTAAATGAATATTTCATTCCATTAGGAATTATAAAATCAAATTCAAGTTTCACAACTTGTTTATAAAACCTTTATATAGTCATGTTCAACTATTATGTTCTCAAATCATACGGACATCTTTTACTAGAATTATTTTTCATGTGAACCCAATTTTTTTTTATTTCATAATAAAATATCAATTATGATCAAATCATAATAGAATGCGTGATTAAAAGCTAAATCATTCTCTTATAGGAAGTTAAAACAAAAATTTTGATATATACTTGAATGGATAAAATGAACAGCAAATACATATGCCTCCCACATGAACCAAATAACACAACAAATAGTATTTTATTTTTTGATAAACAATTGTGTACAAATAAAAACAATGCATCCCATTGCCAATAAAAATGATTCTATAATTTAATGAATAATATATATTGCGTGCATTTTCTACTAAGATAACAATTTTGCATTGTTTAGCAAATAAAAATAACATGTACACAAATTGTAATTCGTACATCATATATCCCTATCCTTATGGATAGTTAATGCAAACATATCCTCACATGTATTCTAGGAGTAAGCCTATCATTTTTTTCATTTCTTTTCCATCTCATAAAAACATTCTCAGTCATAGTAGAAATTAATAATTTTATATGTTAAAGATTCAAAATATCATTAGCACAATTTTAAATTTGGACAATTACTGGTGACAACAATCACCAAAATAGAAAACCATTATAAACTTCTCTATAGATGAAGAATATAACATACAACACGGTATTCTTACAAATCAATGAAGATGATTAACAGACCCATCACAGAACATATCTAACACCTGTGAGCAGAATTATTTAATTTGTGTCCAATTGCTCCATGCTACCTATAACCAACTTATACAATTACCCTATGCTATTAGGTAATGAACAAATTAATTTAGATAATGAGGACATCCTTGGTAAATTAGTCATTGTGGTGATAATCATTCATTTCCATCAATAAAATTCTCAAAAAGGGACAAACACTTAATTGCTGAAAATATTTCATTTAGTTTCCCATTAACATGTTTCACAAAAACATTCCATAATAAATGTACTTTATATACTCGTAAATTCATCATTAATATATATTCAACAATTAGGAGAACAAAATTTTCAGTAACTCACTTAAAATTCATGAATTTTTGGAATTACAAAACACGATTTTCCACGGTGTAACATTGGATAATTAATATAAACTTTTCTAGAAATTCCAAAAATTCAAACATAATCTATTATTTCTTTTTGAATTTTAAGGATGCTACTTGACAATTATGAAATTAATTCATAATTAGAAGCATATGCTACAAGCACCTTGTGCCACATGCTTATATTTAATATATTTTTTCTCATGGGGCCATTGCTAATCCGTAGTTAGTATCATGCACTACAAGAATTTTGTGCTATATGCTTATATTATATCATCTTTCTTCCATGTGGCTATTATTAAAATTTACAATTATAAGAAATTCTTCTATTTTATTTGCTAAACCATGTTTCATCAGAAACATTAAAAGAAATTCAAATCTCAAAACATAACTCTGACGAGTTAAAATTAAGCAATTAGTAAAATGAAATAATTTGATTAAAATAATTTGGGTGTTACCTAAAATTTTCATGAAGTGTATATAGCTCAGAGTACAACATTTTAAAAGAAATTATAAAATCTTTTTCATGTGTTACTCAGTTTTTAAAAGACGTCATTAAATAAATAAGTTTTAAATTATTAAGCACATGAGCATTAGTTAATTTTGTTTGAACACTTAGCAAAAATAAAATGGAGTTCTTGGGCAATAAATATGAATAAATTTGTCAATAACATGAGCAAAATAAATAAATAAAAATGATAATAAAACATTATAGATCCATTGTGTATTATTATAATCTTTCCTATAAGTAGAAAATATAATAGTACCAACTGAAAAAATAGGTATTATTATCAACTTTCCTATAAACTTTACTCTACCCTCAAGTCAATTAACTAATAAATGAATTATTTAAAATAATACAAAATCCAACACTTTGGGTAGACTACTGATTTCAATTAACAGTACCAACTAATTGCTCTATGGCATCCAAAATTAATCCATATATTATTCCTTTATGGGTAAGCGAAAGATAGACTAATTTGAGTATTAAATTCATCCCTAAATATTAAGAATAAAAATTTTATCAATTTGATGAGTGAACTATTGTGATAACAACCACCGACCTTTGTTAATAAACTTTTGCAAATATGCTTGCCTCATTATTAATAAAATAGGCAACAGTTGCAGCCTCCATGATTTCATGTGGGCCCTTTCTTCTTCCTCTTGCTGCGTTTTGACGCAGCAAGCCCCCATCTTCATCTGTTTTTTTCCCCTTTTTTTGCTAAGATTTCCCCCTTTCCTTTCTTTCTCCTTTCGTTGCGTTTTAATGCAGCAAAACCTCCCTCGCGCAAAAAGGAACGCAACCATTACTTGGTTGATTTCCTATTTATTGTTCAGCATCAAAATTTCATAAACTCATGAAAACAATCCAAAACAGTACTGTTTTGAAAGAGTTTTTAGAACAGAAAAGCTCAAATTGTCAACAATGGCGGTTCCGTTGAATACTACCAAGAAGAGCGACACCAGACCATAAGGTTATGCGTTTTTATCATAATCAATTTGAAACCAAGTCCGAACTTTGAAACTAACAAAGACCATGTGAGAATTCATAAAATTACATGCGCAAAAATATTACCTAACACCACCTTTGGGCAGAGATTTCTGACAGTGAGCACGCAGTTTCAAGTCATCATATTATAGTATTGTGATCTATCCACATAATGGAACAAAAGCCCTATAATAATTTTGTGCGACGTTCCCCAAAACCCAGAATTGGTGACGGAAAAATTGGGTCTTAAACCCCACAAAAATTTCATAATTTCAATAAACAAAACTTTAGGTTATAAATCTAATTTAGTTGGTACTGAAATCACATAATAGAAATTATTATATATTATGTATTGAATATAAAACACTATAATTAATTTTAAATGATAATTTATCTTTCTTTGTTATTGATTTAAAAAATTTCAATATGTTCACCTATTTATATTCAGTATGAGTTTTTTTTTAACTGTAACATATAAGAAAGTAAATTACTTTGGATTGTATAAAGATCGTCTTTTTATATTTATTTTTGAATTGAAAGTTATTCATTCAGTATAAATAATTATCCTTTAATTTTACATTGACTAACTACATATGTACTAAACTAAAATATAACAAGATAGAATCTATCTAATTAAATACTTATTAATAAATATTCAGTTTATATTATTGAATTAGCATTCAACATATTTTATCAACTCAAAACACTTCTATCAATTAAATTCAATAATTCCAACAAAAACTACTTTATAGCGGTTCTCCACCAGTAGAGCAAGTCACGATTCTTCATTAGACATTTTAAATATATATTATTAAAATAAAAAATAATTTATTCTTTACATAGTCATCATTTTTATTATAAAAATATACACAAATTTTCTTTTAAAAATAAAAATAAAATACTTTTTCTTCCATAATTAATATTTTTATTACTGTTTTTTTTCTATTAAGAAAATATATATAAATATTTTTTAAAAGTAAAAGTAAAATACTCTCTCCTCCTTTAAGTAATATCATTATTACATAGTCTCCCCCATTATATATAAATCTCTTTTAAAAATTTAAAATATATTATAACTTGACTTAAATATTTTAAATATCTTTTATGAAAGAAATAATAATAATAATAAATAAATAAATAAAATATTACTCTCTCAAATTTTTTTTCTTCTCACTTGTCAACTATGTTTCTAAGTTAACAAAATTGATATTTTGATAGTTCAAATCATTTCACAATTATTTAAAAAAAAATTGGTATTAGAAGACAATGAATTAGAAAGAAATTTTACGATAATACTATTTTATTTTATTACTTATTTTTTCCATAAAAGATTTTTGAAACATTTGAATTAAGTTGTGACATTTTTTTAAAAACAAAATTGTGTATTATTTTTTATAATAGAAAAAAGATAGTGTAATAAACGTATTATTTGAGAGAGAAAAAAATTTATTTTATATTTTTAACTTATAAAAAAATTTATGTATATTTTTAAAATAAAATAAAAAATATGTAATAAATATATTAATAAAAAAATTGAAGAATAATTTAATATAAAATAAATCAACATAATTATTTATTTTTAATTTAATTTGCTTGATTTTAGTCAACTTAGTTAATTTTGAAATGTCATGGTAAGTATAAGATACTTAAGTAGACTATGATTTATGAAAATTAATATAAAATTTATTAATGTAAATTTTTTAATTAAAAAAAATACTTTATCTATGGATTGGTTGTGTAGGAAGAGAATATCTCTCCGCCTTCACCATAAAGCCTCTTTCTTTGCCTACTGGCACAGATAAAGATAGTACAAGTTTCCTTGAAGTTTCTATCAAAACCATGTTTATTATCCACGTCGCATCAATGGTGCCATTGCCCGCCAACTATCATTATTGTTTATTAATAAAAGAACAAACTAGAAAGTCCAATCATCCTTCGATAATTTACCAGCCGGCAACGTGGCACAAAAGCCAACAGCCTACATTAAATTACTTAAATTTTATAATAATAATAATAATAATAATAATAATTAGTATTATCAAAACAAAGACCTGAAGTCTATTTATAAAACAAAGTCAATTGAAAAATAAATAGTGCATAAAAATTAAAAAGAATAGAAACGACTAAACAAATCACGTCTAATAAAAAAATTAGAACAGTTTAATTTGTGAAATTTTTTTATCTTTTATTTTTTATATTTTTAAAAATATATTTAATGTATATTTTTACTTTATTTTTATTTTCAATATTTTTTTAATTATATAATTATATTTTTATTTAAAAAATACTATTTATATGTATTATAATAATTTTAAAATAATTATAAAAATATTATATTTTTTTTCATATTTTCAAAACTTTTAAAAATTTTAAAATATTTTTTAAAAATAAAAATGAAAAACGGCAAATAAATACATCTTCAAATTTATTATTATTTTTTATTAAAAATAAAAAAATGGGATCATAAAATATTTTCTTAAATTTTATAATTTATCATATTAATTAATATAAGTATTCTGTTTATATTTTTTTCATTAAAAGTTTATATTTATTTAGTTTAAAATGTATTTTATTTAAAAAATGTTAATAAAATAATAACAAATCATAAATGTATCAATTTGTTTATAACTCGTTACATACTGACCCATTTTACAATGCTAATAAAAATACATATTAAAACAATAAATTTAATAGGTTTGGAGAAGATAAGGTTGGAAATAGGAGGACATAAAGCTATTTTTTTTTTTTTTTTTTTTTTTGGCTTTAGGAGGGTTCTATTAGGCAGCACACTGAAACTCCAATACCGGTTACCATTGTACGGATTTTAACAGATTGAAGCAAATGATGGCGCCGCTGGTACTTAGAAGAGCTACTTGGTAAATACCGGGTAACTAAGTCGGGTTTCGCTGGTATATATTTGAACCTGCGCTGCCATTCCTCATTACTGTGATCGTTGGTTTCTTGTGCCTCGGATTTAATCTGCTTCAACCCGACCCGTTTCTTATTTCTACGAGCTGAGAAGAGATGATACTGGTGGCAATCGTGGCGGAGGTGATGGAGGAGTATACGGCTTTGCTGGCGAGGGTGCTAGAGCAAGTCTTCCGCTCCGCTCCCGTCCCGCGACGGATTCGTTTTCTCATCCTCCATAGCCTTCCCTTTGCTTCTTCTCGCCCTCGGATTCAAGCCCCTGCTTATTAGTTCTTCTCCATTTTTTCCATTTTCAGTTTTTTTTTCGTTCCTTTTGTTGAATCTTCTGCGTTTTTTGGATGATGGGGCTTCTCAATCTGTGTATATTATTCTCAGTCTTGTATAAATTTTTTGGTGTGACCCATAATAACAGATATTCTGGTTGGTTTAGATTTTCTGCGCTTTTACTGTAACTACTTTTTCTTTTTCTTTGTAATTGACTATTTAAATCTGCATTTGAAGTTTCCGATTTTGAATCTGAGATTCCAAAGTTCTTGAGTTGAAGAGTGTACAGACGAGTCGTGACTCTTTCTGTGAAAACTGAACCTTCATTTAGTGACAAGCGGTAAGGGAAGGCCGAGTTGTGACTCGTTCTTTGAAAATTGCAGCTTCATTTTATTGACAAGCGGAAAGACCGAGTTGTGACTCAGTAGAGGAGAGAGGCAATGAGTCGGCAGGCGCGCGAAGGCTGTAGAATCTTCTTTTTGCCCTCTTATTTTTTGTTTAATTTCATTATATTGTATTGAAAATGATGTACCATGATGGGATTTGGAGTGATGGACCAGCCATTTTGAGGATTTGATACCTAAAATGATTATTAACCCAAATGAAATCGGAATCAAGCTAACGAAAGACAAATGATAATGGGTTTGTCCGTGCTAAATAATTTGGGTTTCATTAAATGATAGCATAACATGGTACTATCAAAAAGAGAATGATGCCATGCTCATCAATGGACTGGATTATTTTGAAATTAAAAGTTTAATTATATCATGTGAGTCCTAGAAGTACACTTTTTAAGTTATTCAGAAAAGTTAAAAGATATAATAATCTTTGTACTAAAGGAAGGAAGAAAAAAAAGAGAGAGGCAGGCAGTGATTATTGGCTTAATGAAATTATATTTGTTGGAATCGGAATGTAGCTTATGTTGTGTTTGGACTATAGCATTTAAAATTTTGTGAATTTTTGAATGTAACCAACTTGAGTTATTACAATTCAAATTTTTTGCATTTCAAATTCTTTATTTGGATAATCTTTAGTATTTGTACAATTCTCTATTATAGCTTCCTTTGTTGAGTTTTGAATTTAGATATAATCACTAAAATAATAAATCTTAAATGTTAAATAAATTATAAACACTAATTTTTAAACTTTAAAAATCCAACACCCTAAGTTTTAAATTCTAAATTATAAATTCTAAACTTTCATCTCTAAACACTAAACACTAATATCAAAACCTTAATCATAAAATCTCAAATTTTAAATTCTAAAACATTAGAATCTTAAACCTTAAACTCTAATATCTAAACATTAATTTCTAAATCTTAAACCTTAAAATTCTATATTCTAAAAGTTTGATTGGTCCAAATTCATGTCAGATCTTATTTAAGAATCTATATATATACTAACAGTTGAACTAGTATTCACTTGTCAATTATATTCAACTAATAGTCATTCAAAATTGATACCAAATTATGAATCCAGTAACATGTAATAGTCAAAGAGTAATCAAAACAGCAGCAAATAGGTAAAAGCAAATTTAATAGTCTAGAAACATTAACGACATAAAAATACATATGGTATGCAACAAACAAGTTCAAACCAAAACACAGCCCCGACCAATTCTTTTGACAAATCAATTCTATTAGAAGATCACATTCACTATCAATTAACCAATCACACATAATTAAAGCGGGGGCAAATACAAAATCTCTCCTTATTGAGGTCAATTGAACTTCATTATACCTTTATAGGCAAGCAAGTAAAGCGAGACAAAGTAATTGATGATCCAAACAAACAAGCAAAGATAAAAAAAGAAGAAGATAAAATATATGTTAAGGTTTAAGATTTTAGGGTTTAGTTTTTATAGTTTAAGATTTATTTTTTAGGATTTAAGGGTTTAGAATTTAATGTTTTAGGATTTAAGGGTTTAGAATTTAATGTTTTAGGATTTAGGTTTAAGGTTTGGCATGAGTTTTGAGTTTTATGATTTATGGTTTAGATATTAGAGTTTAGGATTAAAAGTTGTAAGGCTTACGATTTTAGATTTACGATTTAAGATTTAAAATTTAGAACTTTAAAGTGTAGAGTTTAATGTTTAGAGTTGATGATATAGAATTTAGAGTACTAGACTTCATGGTTTAGAGTATTTAGTTTAAGATTTAATATTTAAGGTTTAGGAATATAGATTTTAAAATTGTAAAATTTAAAGTTTAGTATTTTAAGTTTTTAATTAGGAGTTTGAGTTCCGGATGAGTTTGTTCCTTTGTGGTTTCTCTCAATTTTTGGCTTCAGTGTGGGAGAAAATTTTCAAATTCCACGTTTTTTGTTGGAATTTTAATTTATAATAAAATTAAACTACCAGCTAATTTTAATCTAAATAAGGGATAAGGTAATTTTTGCTCTCTTATTTTATGTTTAATTTCATTATATTATATTGAAAATGTTGTAGCATGATTGGATTTGAAGTGATGGACAAGACATTATGAGGAGTTAATAACTTAAAAGGATTAACCCAAATGAACTCAGAATCAATCTAACTAAAGACAAAAGATAATGGTTATGTACGTACTAAATAATTTGGGTTTGATTAAATGATAGCATAACATATTACTATCAAAAGAGAATGATGCCATGCTCATCAATTAAAAGCTAAATTATATCATGTCAGTGAGTGCACTTTTAAAATTATTGAGAAAAAATTTAATTTAAATGAAGTTGAAAGATATCATGACCTTTGTACTAAAGGAAAAAAGAAAAAAGAAAGATAAAGAGGCGAGCAATCATTATTGGCTTAATGAAATTATAATTGTTGGAATTGGAAAGTGGCTTATGTTGTGTTTGGACTGTAACATTTAAAATTTTGTGAAATTTTGAATGTGAGAAACTTGAATTGTTATAATTTAACATTTTCGCGTGTGAAATTTAGGAGAAAATGCATTTTACCGTATTGGTCCAAATGCAAAGGGCTGGAGTATTTTGAAATTAACAGTTTAATTATACTGTGTGAGTATTCTTTTAAAATTATGCAGAGAAAAATTTTAATTTAGAGAACTTGAAAGATATCATGACCTTTGTACTAAAGAAGGCAGGTAGTGATTATTGGGTTAATGAAATTATAATTGTTGGAATTGGAATCTAGCTCATTGTGAATTTTTGAATGTAAGAAACTTGAGTTGTTACAAATCAATTTTTTTGCATTTCAAATTCTTTATTTTGACAATCTTCAATATTTATTGAGTTTTGAATTTAGATATAAACACTAAAATATTAAATCCTAAATATTAAATAAGTATTAAACTTTAATTAATTTTTAAACCTTAAAAATTCAACGCCTTAAGTTTTAAACTTAATTTAAACCATAAACTTTAAACCTTTATATCTAAACACTAAACACTAACATCTAAGTCTTAAATAAAAAAAATCTCAAACTCTAAACTCTAAAAGATTAGAACCTGCAATTTTAAACCCTAATTTCTAAACATTAAACCTTAAAATTCTACACTCTAGAAATTTGATTGATCCTAATATAATTCATGTCAGATCTTATTTATGAATCTACATATATACTAAAAGCTGAACTAGTATTCACTTGTCAATTATATTTGACTAATAGTAATCCAAAATTGATGCCAAATTATGAATCTAGTAACACATAATAGTCAAAAAGTAATCACAATGGCAGCAAAACTGGTAAAAGGAAAGTTAATAGTCTAAAAACATTAACGACATAAAAATACATATGGTATGCAACAAACAAGCTAAAACCAAAACACAACCTTGATAAATTCTTTTGACAAATCAATTCTATTGAAATATCACATTCACTATCATTTCCCAAATCACACATCATTGAAGGGGGTGGCAAACACAAAATCTCTCCTTATTGAGGTCAATTGAACTTCATTATACCTTTAAAGGCAAGAAAGCAAAACAAGACAAAGTAATCGATGATCCAAACAAATAGATCAAGAGGTAAAAAAAGAAGATAAAATACATGTTAAAGTTTAGGATTTTAAGGTTTAATTTTTACAGTTTAAGGTTTATATATTGTTTTAGGATTTAAGGATTATTATTTAATGCTTAGTGTTCAAAGTTTAGGATTTAGTGTTTTAAAATTTACGTTAGGGTTTGGTATGAGTTTTGGGTTTTTTAGGATTTAAAATTTTAGGATTGTAGGAATTTAGGGGTTTTGAATTTCTGATTTGAGGTTTAAGGTTTAGAACTTTAAATTCTTGGATTTAGTGTCTAGGGTTGATGGTATAGGGTTTAGGGTTTTAGAGTTTTTTAAAGTTTTGTATTTAGGATTTAGTATTTAAGGTTTAGGGAAATGAATTTTAAAGTCTTAAATTTTATGGTTTAGTATTTTAAGTTTTTTTAATTAGAATTTATAGTTTTAGAACTGATAAAGGAGAATTTTGAGTGCTTATTGGTCATATTTTGTCCCTTAATTCATAGTAATTTGTGGATATTTTATGCTTTTGACTATACTTTGTTCTGGGTACTGCTGTGGTTCATTTTTGTGATTGCAGGAAAGCAAAAGAAGCCAAGAAGTAAGGAAAAAAAGTCATGGAAAGACCCTAAAAGACCTGGGATATGCTGAGGAGGAAGCAAGGAAGCTACACGTCAAAAATCATGAAGAAAGGAGCACCACAGCATGCAGCACGACCTGGCTGTGCTTGGTGGCCTGCAACACAGCTAGGCCGTGTTCTGGGCAGATGATGCAGCACTTCCCCAAATTTCAGCCCGAAGCACGGCCGTGCTTCAGGGTCCGTACACTCCGTCTTTTTTAGGGTTTTGGCCGCCCAAACTCATATATATGCTTGGGGATGCGCAGCTAAGTGGGGAGAACCGTAGGAGACATTGGAGAAACACTTTCTAGCCTTAGGAAACATATTTAGATTAGGTTTTTACATAGTTCTTTGAGGATTTTGATGTTCTAGAGTAGATTTTACTGCTTTGAAGTTGTTATTTATCTGCATTCATCTACACACCAGGTTCTATCCTTCTACTTCTACTTCTATATTTCTACTTCTTCTTATTCCTTCTCAATTGTATTGAACTACTATGGATTACTCAATGAATATGAATTTGATTTCCGTTTTTATTATGTGTGAGTAAATTCTATCTAGGGTTTCGGTAAACCCAATTGTGATACAATGATACTACGCTTATGACCTGAATTATGAAACCCTAATTGTAATTGGGACTAGATTGATTTGGATTGACTATGGTATGCTTGAATTAGTTGATAGAATGCCTGATCACCAATCCATCATGTATTAGGTATTTAATCGATGAACTGAAAGGTGAAGATTAAAACCAGAATCCAATAGTTAATTAGGGTTGTCTTAATCACGAAAATAGTTTAAGATATTCTAGGCTTGAATCAATTAATGGGAACGAGAAAATCGATTAGTTGCATTCTATGGTTGGCATGAAGCTTAATGGACCTAGGTTAAGCTAAGAACCACGAAAGTAGGTAATTTGATTAACTTAGGTACAATTGGTAATGCTTGAAAGAGATTGCTAATTAACTTAGACTAAACCATCCCCAATAATCTAAACTATTGCAATTAGGGGTAAATATCAGTTGTTGAGTATCACAAGCGTGGTGAACCCTAACCCTAGGCTTAGCTTAATTGGTTACTTTAACTTGTTTAATTGCGATATTTGCCCATCGAATTATATCGATTTAGATAGCACTTTTCGTGAGATTCTGGTAATTGGCATTGTTCTCTGTGGGACACGATCCGTACTTGCCGGACTAGCTATAGCTACGCCGTGCACTTGCGGTATTTAGTAAAACATACGTAACAAGTTTTTGGCGCCGTTGCTGGGGAACAAAGCCAATATTAGATATTTTAGAAAATAGCTAGACTAGATCAATTTCTGTTTATTTTTCTTTTTATCTTTTCTGCACAATTTTCTTTTTTTGATTTTGCTTCTTTTCCTCTTTCTTAGGTGTGTTTCTCTTTTATGCGAAGAGCGCGTGAAAGTGTTGCTGAATTTGACCCAGAAATTGAACGTACTCTGCGAAGGATAAGAAGAAGATAGTGGCAAGAGAATTCTGCAGCTACCATGGGGGAAAGAGATAACCGGTCATTGAAGGACTTCACTGCCCTAGACACACATGGCCTGAACCCCAGCATAGTCAGGCCAGTGTTAGAAGCTAATAACTTTGAGCTGAAGCCATCTCTCTTGCAGATAGTTCAGTAGAATCAATTTGGAGGGTCGCCTACTGAGGACCCTAATCTCCACCTCTCTGTATTTTTGGAGTACTGCGACACCCTGAAGCTGAATGGTGTCTCCTCAGATGCAATCAGGTTGAGGTTGTTCCCTTTCTCATTAAGGGACAAAGCCCGGGCTTGGTTGCACTCTCTCCCATCGGGATCTATAACCACTTGGCAGCAGCTTTCTCAAGCTTTCCTGGCCAAGTATTTCCCGCCAAGTAAGACGGCCCATCTGAGAAACCAGATTACTACATTTTCTCAGAAGGATAGAGAATCCTTATATGAGGCTTGGGAGAGATTCAAGGAGCTCCTCAGGGTATGCCCACATGATGTGCTAGAAAAATGGTTGATAGTCCATACATTCTACAATGGACTAGTTTACAGCACCCAAATGTCTGTGGATGCTGTAGCTGGAGGAGCACTAATGAAAAAAAACAGTTGATGAAGCCTATGAGTTGATTGAAGACATGGCTCAGAACCACTACTCCTGGTCTAGTGAGAGGCAGACCAGAAAGTCGGCAGGTATGTATGAAGTAAATGCTTTCAATCATCTAACTTCTAAGGTTGATGCTTTATTTCAGAAACTAGATAAACTAAGCATCAATGCTGTTGGATCACCTTCTTCTTCTGCATCCTGTGAGATCTATAGAGGTGTTGGGCATGTAGCTAACGAGTGTCAGCTTGGGAGTTCTACAGTTCAGGATTGTGAGCAGGTCAATTTTGTAAACAATCAGAGGAATAACCCATATAGCAATACTTACAATCCTGGCTAGAGAAATCACCCTAATCTTTCATATAAGCCGAATGTTGTCCAACAGCCCCAGAATAATTTTAGACAACCTCCAGGCTTCCAGAATCCAAGGCCATACAATCCTCCTCAACCAAAGTCAAATCTGGAGGCACTAATGGAGAATTTCATCTCCACACAGAGCAAGCAGAATGAAGAGTTTAGAGCTCAGAATCACAGTATAAATGAAGCAATTAAAGACCTGGCTTCTAAAGTGGATTCACTTGCTACCCATAATAAGATGTTGGAGACTCAAATAGCACAGCAAGAGAGCTTTTCAACCAAAAATTTTGGTAAGTTCCCTGGTTTCACGGCCCCAAATGATGGAACACATGATCGGCATGGCATAAGGGTTTCCCCCTAGCCGCAAGCCTAATGCATAGCACATACAAACATCTAGCACACAATCCAGAGTACATAATAAATATAACTGGCCACATATGCCACATCCAGTATAAGAAAATACTGTATATATATATATATATATATATATATATATATATATATATATATATATATATATATATATATATATATATATATATATATCTCATGAATCCAACATTCTGATTCAAGTTGGCCCATGGCCTCATAATACAAATATCGTTGTAAAACATAAAACTGTTTTCCAAACAACACATCAAAATACGCAAGAAGCGAGGATCCTGCCTGTAAATTCATGGAGGTACACTAGACATAAACTAAACTAGACAAACAGTACAAAAGAGCCTTGCCCAAACTGGGGCTCACCAATGCTATATTCAGCCTCCTACGAAGCTGTAGCTGAATCAAAGTCTCTTTGACTATCTGTGGGGAGGAAACAGAAGAGGGGTGAGACTACATCTTAGTGAATGGGTAAATCATACTATAACTGAAACAGGGCAAACCAAGCATGAGTGTTTTGCAATGAGTTTAATAATTGAAATCAAAGTGTAAAGATAATAATAGAAACATTAAGCATTTAACCATACTTTATTGAAAGAAAAGCTAAACAGTTCAAACGTATATTCAAAAGATAAATCTGGATTTAAATCAGTAACCGTAAAGCAAATCAATTATGCATGGTAAGTAATAAATGAAGTTATTTATGCAATAACAATGATGAATGAGCTTGTTTAGAAATATTTAATCTTTAAGAAAAATGCATCAGTTTATTGGAGTTCTTTCCTGACAGATCATTATCTTCCTCAAGCACATAGCAAGGAAAGGGTAATCACTGTAGGCGTAGACATAAGTGCACCCTAAATTCCCCTAAGCACACAGCAAGGGTATGGCAATCACTGTAGGCGTAGACATAAGTCCACCCTAAATCTCTGTGTCTTAGGCAGTCATATGCCCGTCACAGTATCCTAGGCCGAAGTCTTCGCATGAAATCCTGTGTCTTAGGCAGTCATATGCCCGTCACAGTACCCTAGGCCGAAGCCTTCGCATGACCATGGTGCACCAAGGCTAGCACTCCCTGCGGCTAGCTAACAGTGATCTAAAAGGGTTCCTCCAATGGAAAATATTTGAAAATATGCTATTCAAAGAGTTTAAAGTAAAACATTTCAATAACATTACAATAAAACTATAATTCTCCATCTAACTCTTTTCATGCATAAAATTCCGTTCTAAAATATGTTTCATCCATGTATTTTCATGGAGACCTTTATCATCATAAACTTTCCCTTTAAACATATCGTCCGTAGACGTCACATAGATGTTCGCATGCATCAAATCATTTCATGGCTAACTTAGTTCATTTCTATGACTAAGTTCGCATTTCTATAAATTTAGCTCAAATGGAGAATTATCAGTCTAGATGTTTGCCCTGCATACCTAGGGTTCAACTAGGATTAAAATTTATAATTTCTAACATGGTTGGGAAATATTAGTTTTCAAAGCAGTAAAACAATTTAGCATACATTCTAACTAGTTAAAATCATACGAGAGAGTTATAAATTGAATCCATAAAACATGTGCTATAGTATGAAAAAACCACTCACCTTACTAGGAGTCCAACAACGAGAATTTCACCTCGTGATGGTTCAACAACCTAGAAAATATAGACACAACATGAGAATTTGATAAACTCTAAACGTCACTGTTCATGTCGGTCGGAAACACTGTCCACGCCGGCCGAAAAACTAACCCTAAACCTAAAAACCTTATATTCTAGCATAGAAACTAATTCTAAGACTATCTATGGAAAGAATTTTGGAAGAACAAAGCTTAAAACGCGATTGGACGGAGTTTTACCTTGGAGGTTACTGTTCACGCGATTTTCTGGCAACTTTTCGGCAGTTTTCTGGCAAAATTGATCTGTGGGGTTTGTAGCTCTCCTTCCCAAGAGTCCAACGGTACCTTGCTTGCTCAAATCAGATGTCCGGATATGAGATATCTTAGAGAGAAGGTGGAGAAAATTCTAGAGAGAGAGAGGAAGGTTCAGCTATGGAGGAAATGAAGGAAAAAGGGAGGAGGACGCTTAAAAAAATGCCTATCTGAAAAATCTCACCGCCAGTGAACTAATTCTCGCCGTGGCGATATTTCTGGTCCGCGAATTTTGCCGGCTGCGAACCTAATTTCGGCGCGGCGAGATTCGAAACCAAAAAATCTCATGCTCTCGGGAAAATCCTGCAGCATTCTCGCCACCAGCAAAAATATTCTCGCTGCGGCAAACTTATCTTGCCGAATTTGAAAAAATGTCCAACTTGAAAGTTGTAGCCCTTTCTCTTAGCTTTTGTAATCCACTTTAATCACCTAATGTGGAGTTCATATGAAGGAGTTATGCATAAAATAGTGAGAAAAGGTCCAGACCACACTACGCTGCGGTTTTTGCCTCTTATCACTATAATATTTATGGAATCAGCAAAAGTTCCCAACATCAAAGTTGTAGATATATGTATTATCTTTCATCATAAATTAGAATCACTTAATTTAGATTTCATATCAGAGAGTTATGCTTATATGAGTGAAGAAAGGTCAAAAGAAAAGGTCAGAAACGCTCTAAAATTTTACATTGTTCTCAACTTCCTTGTTTCAGATGATTTGTACTTAACCTTCAAAGGTTTGGGTTATTACATTCTCCCCTCTTTATAAAAATTCGGTCCTCGAATTTACAAAAACCAACAACATGAAAACATAAGACTACTCTTGGAACAGCTGTAGATACTTCTCTCTCATGACGTCCTCTACTTCCCACGTTGCTTCCTCTTTGGAATGATTCTGTCAGATCACCTTCACTGTAGGGATATCCTTAGACCTCAACTTTTTCACTTGTCTATCAACAATGGCCACGGGTTTCTCTTCGTAGGCCAACTTGTCATCCAAAAGGATTTCTTGCGGTTGAATTACATGAGATGGGTCGGATAGATACTTCCTCAACATCGAGACATGGAAGACTGGATGCACTTCACTCTATTCAGGTGGTAGGGCTAGGCGGTATGCCACTATTCCTACCCTATCCAGAACTTCAAAGGGTCCAATATACCTCGGGCTTAACTTCCCTTTCTTACCAAACCGCATGATTCCCTTCATGGGTGAAACTCTGAGGAACACGTGATCGCCTAAAGAAAACTTCAACTCCCGACGCCTATGGTCCACATAAGCCTTCTGACGACTTTGTGCAGTTAAAAGCCGTTCCCTTATCAGCTTGACCTTCTCTATGGCATCTTGCACCAAGTCTGGCCCTAGCAGCTTGGCTTCTCCAACTTCAAACCATCCAACGAGAGATCGGCATCTTCTCCCATAAAGAGCTTCAAAAGGTGCCATCTGAATACTGGCTTGATAACTGTTGTTGTATGCAAACTTAGCTAATGGCAGGTATCCTTCCCAACTGCCACCAAAGTCCAAAATACATGCTTTAAGCATATCCTCCAGAATTTGAATCGTGCGTTTTGACTGGCCATCTGTTTAGGGATGAAAAATGGTACTTAGATTTAACCTCGTCCCCAAAGTTTCTTGAAAAGCTTTCCAAAACCTTGCCGTAAATTGTGGTCCTCGATCAGATATGATGGATACAGGGACTCCATGCAATCTGACTATCTCACTCAGATACAGGCTTGCATACTGAGTCGCATTAAAGGTAGTCTTCACTGGTAAGAAGTGGGATGACTTGGTCATTCGATCCACTATCACCCATACTGAGTCATAACCCTTATGGGTCCTTAGTAACTCTGTAACGAAGTCCATAGTGATCCTTTCCTACTTCCACTCCGGTATCTCAATCTGTTGGTGCAAACCGGCAGGCTTCTGGTGTTCAGCTTTCACTTGCTGACAAACCAAGCACTGAGCCATAAAATCTGCTACATCCTTCTTCATCCAATTCCACCAATACAAGTCCTTGAGGTCATTGTACATCTTATTCGTTCCTGGGTGGATAGTATAGGCTGATTGATGTGCCTCCTTCAAAATCTGCTTCCTCAAGCTATCTACATCGGGTACACACAAGCACTTCCCACATCTTAACACTCCTTCAGCATCCATGCTGAATTTAGAAGTATGATTATTCCTAGCTTCATCCTTGAGCTTACACAGCTTAGCATCCTTGTCCTGATCTGCCTTAATCTGCTCAACCAACGGCGAGTGTAGTTGCATGTGGGCTAACAACACACCTGGCTCCTTCACTTCAAAGCGCATCCCCTCACCTTCTAGCTGATGAATATCCCTTATCAACGGCCTCCGGAATAGGGTGATATGAGCTAGACTCCCCATTGACTTTCTGCTCAGAGCATCTGCTACCACATTGGTCTTGCTTGGGTGGTACAAGATGGTGCAGTCATAGTTCTTCACCAACTCCATCCACCTCCTCTGTCTCAAGTTAAGATCCCTTTGTTGAAAGATGTATTTGAGGCTCTTGTGGTCCGTGTAAATCTCACAGGGTTCACCATAGAGATAGTGCCTCCAAATCTCCAAGGCAAAGACCACTGCCGCCATCTCCAGATCATGTGTAGGATAGTTCTGTTCGTGCTTCCTGAGCTGCCTAGATGCATAGGCTACAACATGACCATTCTGCATTAACGCATAACCCAAGCCCACCCTTGAGGCGTCACAGTACGCTGAGTATCCTCCAGTACCCGTTGGGATAGTTAGAACTGGGGTTATGGTTAGACACTTCTTCAAGGTCTGGAAACTTTCTTCGCATGCATCTGACCACTCAAAATTAACTCCCTTCCTAGTTAATCGGGTCAAAGGAGCAGCAATCTTGGAGAAATCCTTGATGAACCTCCAGTAATACCCTGCTAGACCCAAGAAACTTCGGATCTCCGTCACACTAGCGGGGCGAGGCCACTGCTGTACTGTCTTTACCTTCTCGAGGTCTACTTGTATGTCGTCCTTCATGACTACATGCCCCAGAAACATAACGTTGTCCAACCAGAACTCACACTTAGAGAGCTTAGCATACAACTGCTGATCCCTCAAGATTTGCAGAATGACCCGTAGGTGCTGTTCATGCTCCTCATGGTCTTTAAAATAAACCAAGATGTCATCAATGAACACAATGACAAACCGATCCAAGAATGGCTTGAACACCCTGTTCATCAAGTCCATAAAAGCAGCTGGTGCGTTAGTTAGTCCAAAAGACATAACCAAAAACTCATAATGACCATAACGGGTCCTAAAAGCTGTCTTAGAAATATTCTCCTTTCTGATCTTCAACTGATGGTACCCTAACCTCAGATCAATCTTAGAGAAACATTTTTCCCCTTGAAGTTGATCGAACAGATCATCAATCCTGGATAAAGGGTAGTTGTTGCGCACCGTTAGCTTATTCAGTTGCTAATAGCCAATGCAAAGACGTAAAGACCCATCTTTCTTCTTCACAAAAAGGACCGAAGCACCCCATGGAGAAGTGCTTGGCCTGATGAAGCCCTTATCCAATAAATCCTGCAACTGACTTTTTAGATCCTTAAGCTCTGTGGGTGCCATCCTGTAAGGCGGTATAGAAATTGGTCGAGCCTCTGGAATAAGGTCGATACCAAACTCTATCTCCCATTCAGGAGGTAATCCTAGCAACTCCTCTGGAAAAACATCCAGGAATTCTCTTACCACTGCCATCTTGTCTACATCGGGTACCTTCCCATCCACATCTCTAACATACGCCAAGTATCCCTGGCATCCCTTCTTCAACATCCTTTGAGCACCTAAGACTGAAATCAGGTTACTTGAAGCTTTACTTCGGTCACACTGGAACCGGAAAGGAACTCCACTTGGAAAGTTGAATTTGATTGCCTTCCCATAGCAATCCAAGGTAGCATAGCATAATGCCAACTAATCCATTCCTAGGATTACGTCAAAGTCGATCATGTCCAGGATGATCAAATCAACAGATGTCTCCCTATCACCCACTGACACTTTACATGACTTGCATACATGCTCTACTGGCAAACAATCACCGACCGGGGTGGTTACAAAGAAAGGGGAATCCATCCTAATCGGATCTTTACCCAAACTCTTAGCAAAACTAGGGGAAACATAGGAATATGTAGACCCGGGGTCAAACAAAACATATGCTTCATGTAGGCAAACCGAAAGAGTACCTGTCATGACCGCATTTGAAGCCTGTGCATCCTGCCTGGTGAGAGAAAAAAATCCTCAGTTGACCTCGGCCTGCTTGACTTTGACCTCAGCCCATCATCCCTCTACCAGTACCTCTGTTACTTGCTTGACCCGGTATAGTCCTCATAGGCTGAGCTGCCACTGGGGTTGATAGTAAAGCCGGTCGAGTTGGCCCTTGGCTTGAGCCATACAACTGGGGAAACTCCCTCTTCATGTGTTCAGGTTGGTTGCACTGATAGCAAACACCCACCTCCCTACGACACTGACCAAAGTGATGGTTGCCACAAGTAGGGCATTGTGGCCTGTTCTGCTAAATGGCCCTTGGTCCTGGTTGACCTGTATACTTGGTGTTCCCTTGGCTAAGACCTAGCCTACCACTCGCATCTGATCTCTGGTTGGGGTTCCCAACATTCTGTGGTTCTGGGTGCTGCTGGCCCTGAAATCGTGGTCCTTGGGAATGAGAACTTTGCCCTCTTTTGGAGCTCCCATCCCTATCCCTCTTTCTCAGCTTGGCATTCTCGACATCGGCCAAATGCCTAGTCTCCATCATTCTTGCACAGTCCACAGCCTCTGCATAGTTAGGGAATTACTTCATCTGGGGTGCCACTGATTTAAACAATGCTGGCATCAACCCATGGATAAACTTCTTGATCATGTCCCTTTCAGTAGGGACCATGTGCGGTGCATACTGCAACAGCTGTGTGAAGCAGTAATCATACTCCGTGACTGACATACCGGGAGTCTACTTCAACTCCACAAATTCCTGACACTTGGCATCTCAGATACTCTGAGGCATAAACCTCTCCATGAAGACTTCCTTGAACTCTGGCCATCCCAAAGGTGGCGCTGTAGCTCCCCTTCCGCGCATCATGGTCTTAAACCATACCTGCACTACACCAGACAACTGGAAGGATGCCAACTCTACTGATCGGATCTCTGGACACTTAAGCACCTCACAGATCTTCTCAGTGTCCTCTATAAACTCTGGGGGATCTTCATTAGCCAACAACCCCTTGAAGGTTGGCGGTTTCAGCTTCAGGAACTCAGATAGTTCCATTTCCCTCTCGGCGGGTCTCACATGCCGCTCTACGGGCCTAACTGGTTCTGGAACGGAGGTAGCTGTTTCGGGCTGTTGTAGGTCCCTTCCACCTTGCCCATCCCTTCTTTCGGCTAGATTTTCTATCGCCCGCTCCATATCCTGCATGGTTGCCAGCATCTGGGCTATCACATCATCTCAAGGGTGAGAAGACATTCCCCCCGCCCTAAGAGTCTCAGTTTGCTCACTGCTTAACTCAGCTTGTTCGGCTGCTTCAGCAGCCCTTACACCCCTGCCACTGTCTCTTGCACTGGCTCTAGGTCGGCCTCTGCCACGACCTCTACCTCAGCCTCTAGGCACAGGTACTGCGGACTGAGCAGACTCTTCAGCCATTTGCTCTTGAGCCGCGGGTTGCCTAACCTTTGATATCGTTCTTGGTGGCATCTCGCTATAAAACAAAGATAGCCCAACCATCACTTAACCATGCCAACATAGCATACTATAAACTGACTTACTTAAACAAAAAACAACATCCTATCAAACCCCTTTAGCAGCACCGTGAGTATAAGCATGTCCGGATTCATACCCATACTCAAAGTCCTACCTAAAGGTCCGTTACTCCATGAACACAGGAAAACCTAAAGCTCTGATACCACTCTTTCACGGCCCCAAATGATGGAACACATGATCGGCACGGCATAAGAGTTTTCCCTTAGCCGCAAGCCTAACGCATAGCACATACAAACATCCAGCACACAATTCAGAGTACATAATAAATATAACTGGCCACATATGCCACATCCAGTATAAGAAAATACTGTATATATATATATATATATATATATATCTCATGAATCCAACATTCTGATTCAAGTTGGCCCATGGCCTTATAATACAAACATCGTTGTAAAACATAAAACCGTTTTCTAAACAACACATCAAAATATGCAAGAAGCGAGGATCCTGCCTGTAAATTCATGGAGGTACACTAGACATAAACTAAACTAGACAAACAGTACAAAAGAGCCTTGCCTAAACTGGGGCTCACCAACGCTATATTCAGCCTCCTACGAAGTTGTAGCTGGATCAAAGTCTCTTTGACTATCTGTGGGGAGGAAACAGAAGAGGGGTGAAACCACATCTCAGTGAATAGGTAAATCATACTATAACTGAAACAGGGCAAACCAAGCACGAGTGTTTCGCAATGAGTTTAATAATTGAAATCAAAGTGTAAAGATAATAATAGAAACATTAAGCATTTAACCATAATTTATTGAAAGAAAAGCTAAACAGTTCAAACGTATATTCAAAAGATAAATCTGGATTTAAATCAGTAACCGTAAAGCAAATCAATTATGCATGGTAAGTAATAAATGAAGTTATTTATGCAATAACAATGATGAATGAGTTTGTTTAGAAATATTTAATCTTTAAGAAAAATGCATCAGTTTATTGGAGTTTTTTCCTGACAAATCATCATCTTCCCCAAGCACATAGCAAGGAAAGGGTAATCACTGTAGGCGTAGACATAAGTGCACCCTAAATTCCCCCAAGCACACAGCAAGGGTATGTCAATCACTGTAGGCGTAGACATAAATCCACCCTAAATTCCTGTGTCTTAGGCAGTCATATGCCCGTCACAGTATCCTAGGCCGAAGCCTTCGCATGAAATCCTGTGTCTTAGGCAGTCATATGCCCGTCACAGTACCCTAGGCTGAAACCTTTGCATGACCATGGTGCACCAGGGCTAGCACTCCCTGCGGCTAGCTAACAGTGATCTAAAAGGGTTCCTCCAATGGAAAACATTTGAAAATATGCTATTCAAAGAGTTTAAAGTAAAACATTTCAATAACATTACAATAAAACTATAATTCTCCATCTAGCTCTTTTCATGCATAAAATTCCGTTCTAAAATATGTTTCATCCATGTATTCCCATGGAGACCTTTATCATCATAAACTTTCCCTTTAAACATATCATCCGTAGACGTCGCATAGATGTTCGCATGTATCAAATCATTTCATGGCTAACTTAGTTCATTTCTATGACTAAGTTCGCATTTCTATAAATTTAGCTCAAATGGAGAATTATCAGTCTAGATATTTGCCCTGCATACCTAGGGTTCAACTAGGATTGAAATTTATAATTTCTAACATGGTTGGAACATATTGGTTTTCGAAGCGGTAAAACAATTTAGCATACATTCCAACTAGTTAAAATCATACGAGAGTTATAAACTGAATCCATAAAACATGCGCTATAGTATGAAAAATCCACTCACCTTACTAGGAGTCCAACAACGAGAATTTCACCTCGTGATGGATCAACAACCTAGAAAACATAGACACAACATGAGAATTTGATAAACTCTAAACGTCACTGTTCATGCCGGCCAAAAACACTGTTCACGACAGCCGAAAAACTAACCCTAAACCTAAAAAACTTATATTCTAGCATAGAAACTAATTCTAAGACTATCTATGGAAAGCATTTCGAAAGAACGAAGCTTACAACGCGATTGGACGGAGTTTTACCTTGGAGGTTACTGTTCACGCGATTTTCCAGTGACTTTTTGGCGATTTTATGGCAAAACTGATCGGTGGGGTTTGTAGCTCTCCTTCCCACAAGTCCAACGATACCTTGCTTGCTCAAATCGGATGTCCGGATGATGAGATATCTTAGAGAGAAGGTAGAGAAAATTCTTGAGAGAGAGAGGAAGGTTCAGCTATGGAGGAAATGAAGGAAAAAGGGAGGAGGACGCTTAAAAAAATGCCTATCTGATAAATCTTGCCGTCGGCGAACTTATTCTCGCCGCGGTGAGATTTCTGGTCTGCGAATTTCGCCGGCGGCGAACCTAATTTCCCCGCGGCGAGATTCGAAACCAAAAAATCTCATGCACTCGGGAAAATGCTGCAGCATTCTTGTCGCAACGAAAATATTCTCGCCGTGGCGAACTCATCTTTCTGAATTTGACAAACTGTCCAACATGAAAGTTGTATCCCTTTCTCTTAGCTTTCATCAGCCACTTGAATCACCTAATTTGGAGTTCATATGATGGAGTTATGCATAAACTAGTGAGCAAAGGTCTAGACCACACTACGCTGCAGTTTTTGCCTCTTATCACTATAATATTCAAGGAATTAGCAAAAGTTCCCAACATCAAAGTTGTAGATATATGTCTTATCTTTCAACATAAATTAGATTCACTTAATTTAGATTTCATATGGGAGAGTTATGCTTATATGAGTGAAGAAAGGTCAGAAGAAAAGGTCAAAAATGCTCTAAAATTTTACATTGTTCTCAACTTCCTTGTTTCAGATGATTTGTACTTAACCTTTAAAGGTTTGGGTTATTACACCTGGTCAACCTGAGAACCCTAGAGAACACTGTAAAGCTATCACTTTGAGAAGTGGTAAACAATTGGGTGAACCAGTGGAAAAGGAGGATGAAAAAGAAGTTGAGAAAAGGGATGTGCCTGAGCTAGTAAATGAAGAAGAAGAGCCAACTAGTGGAAGGAATGAAGTAAATGAGCCTAATTATGTGGCTCCTGAACCATACATGCCACCAGTTCCCTTCCCTCAGAGACTAGCTAAGGCTAAGTTAGAGAAACAGTATGAAAAGTTTCTGGATGTGCTTAAAAAGCTGCACATCAACATTCCATTCTTGAAAGCTGTATTTCAAATGCCTTCATACGCTAAATTTTTAAAGGAAATCCTCTCTAATAAGAGGAAGATTGAGGAATATGCCACTGTGGCATTGATTGAAGAGTGCAGTGCCCTGATTCAGAATAAACTGCCTCCTAAACTCAAGAATCCTGGGAGCTTTTTAATACCTTGTTCTATTGGAGATGTGCAGATCACTAAAGCCTTGTGTGATCTCAGAGCAAGTGTAAGCCTTATGCCACTATCCATTTGCAAGAAGCTCCAGATAGGAGATCTGAAGCCTACCACTATTTCTCTCCAATTAGCAGACCGATCCGTCACTCACCCAGTAGGTATATTAGAGGATGTGCCTCTAAAGGTAGGTAAGTTTTTCATACCTATTGACTTTGTGATATTAGAGATGGAGGAAGATAGCCAAATCCCTATAATTTTGGGAAGACCTTTCCTAGCCACTACAGGTGCCATTATTAATGTTAAGGTTGGAAAGCTTTCCCTGAATGTAGGGGATGAAAAGATTGAATTTAATCTTAATGATGCTATGAAATGTCCATCCTTAGGTGATACTTGTTGCATGGTTGATATAATTGAACAAAATATTGTTGATAATGCAATGAGTTTATGCCCTACTGATCCACTTGAACTTTGCCTTTTGGATTGTTCTGTTTCTTGTGCTGAACAGGTAGAAGCTGATGCCTACATTAGATTACTTGATGAGAGTCCTAAACTCACCTCAGAAGTAAAAGCTGAAAAGCCAGAGCAGGACCACAATAAAAAATAAGCTAATATAGAGGAAGGCAAAACACTTAAGGTAGAACTAAAACCTCTTCCCTCTAATCTTAGGTATGAATTTCTGGACCCTAACTCTTCATATCTAGTCATAATAAATGTTGATCTGAATACTGAGGAAACTGGTAAGTTGCTTGATGTACTTAGAAAATTTAAGAAGGTTATTGGGTATAGTATAGATGATATAAAAGAGATTAGTCCATCTGTTTGTATGCATCGTATAATAGTTGACAATGATCATAAACCTTCCAGGGAACACCAGAGGAGACTCAACCCCAATATAAAAGAGGTAGTCAAGAAGGAAATACTTAAATTGCTTGATGCAGGTATTATCTACCCTATCTCTGACAGTGAATGGGTAAGTCCTGTCCATGTGGTTCCTAAAAAGGGAGGTATGACTATTATTAGAAATGATAATGATGAACTGATCCCCACTAGAGCTGTTACGGGTTGGCGTATGTGTATTGACTATAGAAAATTGAATAAGGCCACCCATAAGGATCACTTCCCTTTGCCTTTTATTGATCAATTATTGGAAAGATTGGCTAAACATTCGCACTTTTGTTATCTGGATGGATACTCAGGATTCTTTCAGATTCCTATCCATCCAGACGACCAAGAGAAGACTACGTTCACATGTCCCTATGGCACCTTTGCATATAGAAGGATGCCATTAGGATTGTGTAACGCACCAGCCACTTTCTAGAGATGTATGATGGCTATTTTCTCTGATTTTATTGAGGAAATAATGGAAGTGTTTATGGACGACTTTTCTGTATATGGTACCTCATTTGATGATTATTTGAAAAATTTGACACAGGTACTTAAGAGATGTGAGGAAGTCAATCTGGTATTGAACTAGGAGAAATGCCACTTTATGGTAAGAGAAGGAATAGTTTTGGGACACTTGGTGTCCAAAAGGGGAATAGAGGTGGATAAGGCAAAGATAGAGGCAATTCAGACTATGCCACCACCCTCGAATGTTAAGGAAGTGAAGAGTTTTCTTGGGCATGCGGGCTTCTACAGAAGATTCATCCAAGACTTCTCAAAAATCTCTAAACCCTTAACCAATTTACTTGTTAAAGATGTCCAATTTGTATTTGATAATGAATGTTTGCATTCTTTTTACAGGTTGAAGGAGGCGCTTATGTCTGCACCCATCATCGAACCTCCTGATTAGAGCCTTCCCTTCAAAATTATGTGCGATGCAAGTGACTATGCCGTGGGAGCTGTACTTAGGCAATGGAGAGACAAAAAGCCTTATGTCATCTACTATGCTAGTAAGACACTAGACGAAGCTCAAGTCAATTATTCCACCACTGAAAAGGAGCTCTTGGCAGTAGTGTTCGCAATTGATAAATTCAGACAATATCTGTTGGGATCAGAAGTCATAGTGTTCACAGATCATGCTGCCATCAGGTACCTGTTAAGTAAGAAGGATGTCAAACCAAGGATGATTAGATGGATCCTCTTACTACAGGAGTTTGATCTTGTAATCAGAGATAAGAAAGGGACAGAGAATGTGGTTGCAGACCACCTTTCAAGACTTAGGCAAGATCTGATGAGAGATGAAAAAGATGACTTGCCTATAGACGATTCCTTTCCTGATGACCAACTCCTAATGGTCACTTATGCTGATGCTCCTTGGTATGCAGACTTTGTGAATTTTCTTGCATGCAGAATACTCCCTAAGGGGTTGAATTATCATCATAGAAAGAAATTCTTCTCTGACATTAAGTCTTACTATTGGGATGATCCATGCTTATACAAGTGGTGTGCAGATGGCATCTTCCGAAGGTGTATTCCGGAGGATGAAGTTTACAGTGTTATATACCATTGCCATAGTTCACCTTGTGGAGGCCATACCAGCATCTCTAAGACTGCAGCTAAAATTCTTCAAGCTGGTTTCTATTGGCCCACGCTTTTCAAAGATGTGCACACTTTTGTAAAAGTATGTGACCAGTGCCAAAGAGTTGGCAACATATCTAGAAGGAATGAGATGCCTCTGAATAGCATTTTAGAAGTTGAGATATTTGACGTTTGGGGCATTGACTTTATAGGTCCCTTTCCTTCTTCATGTGGGAACAAGTACATTCTAGTGGCTGTGGACTACATTTCTAAGTGGGATGAAGCAGTAGCATCCCCTACCAATGATGCTAGAGTGGTTGCCAAGCTCTTTAAGAGGACAATTTTCCCAAGATTTGGAGTGCCCTGAGCCGTGATAAGGGATGGAGGTTCTCACTTCACTGAGCAACAATTCCAAAATCTTTTAAAGAAATATGGAGTCACCCATAAAATGGCTCTAGCCTACCATCCTCAGACTAGTGGGCAAGTAGAGATATCAAATAGGGAAATCAATGCAATATTGGAGAAGACCGTCTCGAAGGCCAGAAAAGATTGGTCTCTCAAACTCGATGATGCATTATGGGCCTACAGGACTGCCTATAAAACACCGATAGGGACCACACCCTTTTGGTTAATATATAGAAAACCCTGTCATTTGCCGGTAGAGCTTGAGCATAAGGCATATTGGGCAGTCAAAACAATCAATTTTGACCTGTCAGCTACTGGAAAGAGGAGATGCCTACAACTAAATGAGCTAGATGAGCTGAGGCTTGATGCTTATGACAATGCCAAGTTATACAAGGAAAGAACAAAAAGATGGCATGATAAGCACATCCTTAGGCGCCAATTTCAAGTAGGAGATTGGGTTTTACTATTCAATTCGAGGCTGAGACTCTTTCTCGGGAAGCTTCGTTCTCGATGGTCCAGTCCATTCCAAGTGACTCGAGTTTTTCCTTATGGAGCGATGGAAGTGTCAAGTGAATCCACCAAATCCTTCAAGGTCAACGGCCAACGCCTCAAACATTTTGTGACGGGACAGCCAGTTGAAAAGGGAGCCACCCAAGCTCTCTTAGAGCCCCCCTCAATCCATTAAGAAGTAAGGGAGTTGAGCTAATGACTTTAAACAAGCACTTCGTAGGAGGCAACCCACATTTTGATTCTTAAAGTTTTCATTTGTTTGAATTCTTGCTTTGAGTTTTAGTTTTCATCTTTAATTAGCTAATTTCTTAGGTTGAAGTTTATTGAATATTTTCCTTTGATTTTCAAGTCCATTACGATGTTTCCAAAGTGGTCCAAAAGGGTTAAAAGCAAAGGTGCTTAAAGAAAGTCAAAAGAAGAAGTTAAATGTGAAGAATTGAGGGATTCCAGCCAGTAACACAGGCTACCCTTGTTTCCCAACACGGCTATGCTGCAAACACGGGCCATAATGTAAAAATTGGTGCACACCTGCAAGGAGCACAAGCAGGCCGTGTCCCAGGACACGATCGTGCCCCAAGTAATTCAAAAAAAAAGTGTGCACCATACCTACTAGGAACACGGGCATGCCCGTGGCACCCTAAAAAAAAATTGGCTACAACAAACCCACCTAAAGCATGGGCTGGCTGTGCTACACAGCACGGCCATGCTTCGGGCATGGGACACTTTTAAAAACCCCAAACCTCCCCCTCTTTTGGCCGTGTTCCCTTCCCAACCCTAGCCGTGCTTCACCTCCTTTCCTCCACTCACCATCTTCGGCCAAAACCACCCTCTACCTCTATCACCCAAGCCTTCAACCACCCTATTCCACCTTCTTCTACCTTCTTCCTTCCCTATCCAAGCCCTAATCAACTTTTCTTCCCCATTCCCTCTTCACGCCAACCCCCCTTGTTTTTGCATTTTTCTTCCCCCATTCCATCACCACCCACTACCCATCCCCCACTCCCTTCATTTTTCCCTTTCTCCTCATCCCCATTATCATGCTTTTACCCTTTCCCATTGCTGAATGATTGCCTCTCCACATTGCTGCGCCTTCTTCAGGTATTCTCTCTTTCTTTGGCTCTGTTTTATTTGTCTGCATAAGTAATTTCTTTCTTGCTGATTAGCTATAGTCTTTGGCTGTGATTTGGATTCCATTTGATTTATCTTATTGCTATTGGCCCTAATCTGTGACACTCGTGAAGCATGCTTTGAGTTGTTGATTTTCATTTTGGACTAGTTTTACACTCCGGTTTGAACTGATTTTCATTTTTGGCTCTGACATTCATGCTTTGAATTTAACTGATTAGTTAAACTCTATTCGCTACATTTGTTCATACCTGATTTGGGTTCATACATTGCACCTACAGCCAATTCACTTGCATTATTCTGTTCTATTTTTTTCTGAGCATCCCATTCTGATTTGGCTGGCCTAGAACCACTGGTTAGATGCTCCGTTCTGCACTTTATTGACCTTATTGGCTGCCCTTGCTAATACACTGATTTGGCTAGTAACTTGACCTTTGTGCTTTTATGCTTCACTTGCATTACTCTGTTCTGTTAAGTTCTCAGCATTCTATTCTACTTTGGCAGGATTAGAGTCCCTAATTTACTGCTACTCTGCTGCACTCTAAACCTTATTGCATATTTGTTGCATTGTTCTATTTTTTACTAAACTGCTTGCCTTCATAGCTCTGATAGCATTGGACTTACTGGTTGGTTTACTTATTTGATTATTTTGTTGGGTTTTCTGCTTTGGTACCCTCTGCTTTTCATTGTCATTATTTTTATATCAATGGGTCCCAAAAGAGCCCGAACAGGGCCATCTTCCTCCCAGTCCCATCAAACAAGTAGAGGACGTAACCAACCACCGCCCCAACTCCCTCATCAAATAAATGAGTATGGTATTATGTTTGTTGACGACAGTCAACAGACACGATACGATACTCTTGTTAGATAGGGAATGTTAAGTACCCGGTATATGGATGAGGCTTGTTTGGAGCGGCTAGGACTTTTAAATGACGTCCAATACTTGATTGACAGGATTGGGTGGAACACCTTTATATCCCTGCGATGCCCAGCCTATCCTAGACCCACCTTGGAATTCTTTAGCTCCATTAACATAGTCTTGTTTCGAGGCCCCAACGTCAGTCAGGGCCAAGTAAACTTCAGACTATTTAACCGTACCTTTAATCTTACATTGGCTAAATTTAATGCACTGTTTAGCTTACCTCCAGGAGGTACTAGAGCGGTACCCTCCAGTTTTCTTTCTAACATATTTTGGAACTCAGTTGCCATAGAGGGGCAATACAGTGCATCGAGTTCAAAAGCCTCTTTTATTTGCAACCCCACCTTCAGATATTTACAAAGACTTATGGCCCATACTATTTTTGGTAGGGCTGAGAGTGATGTGGTTGCTAATCAGAGAGAGTTTTATTTTCTACATTCTATTATTCATGGTAGAAAGGTGGATACTGGAGCCTTCATGGCTCATCAGATGTCTAGGGTAGGTGGGGCCATGAATGGGAAAGTTGTAATGGGAGGTTTGGTTACTGCTCTTGCTAGAGGATTAGGGTTTGAGGCTCATTTTCAGGGTATGCAACCAGTGCTTGGCAGTAACAGGATTGATTTGGAATCCTGTTTAAATATGAAATTAGTTGTCAAGAAAGACGCCGAGTACTGGTTGTATCTCCGCGGTCATACACTTTTCTGCCTCCCCAACTCTATTAGAATTGTAGTGACCAACTAGGAAAATTGGACCTATTCCATTGAGGAGGATAGAGAGGATGCTGAGATTCCTCCAAAGGAGGAAGAGTTCCCCATGGAGTCACTGATAGCTCTTCCACCCCCACCCACTCCCATTTTACTGACAGTGCAGGTCCATCATCTGCTCCCTCCGAAGATCTGAATTCCATCTCCTCCCGGCTCAGTTGCATAGAGGCTGAGCAACTCTCTCAGAGAGCCACCCTGCATGCCATGCAAGACTCCATTCAAAGCATGCAGGGTATGATGCAAGCATGGTACACCTGGCACCTGGGCCAGAACCCACCTCCACCACCACCAGACGACCAGTGACTCCGTAAGTTCCTTCTCCCCTTTGCCTATTTTCTCTAATACATATGACACTGAGGACATTGTCTGATTTAAGCATGGGGGAGTGTACTTGATTTTGCCTGACTTTATGATCTGCACTGGTCATGTTTGGTTGCTGATTTAGATTCTCTTTGCATGTATGTACTGTATATATTGTAGTATCACATAGTTACTATTCCCAAGATAGACTGGTGTAGTATAGGCTGATTTTAGCTCATGAACATGTGATGCACAATAGGGTATGAAATAGGTAGCTATTACTTTAGTCTCTCTTTTCTAGCATTAAACCTCTAATTTTTCAAAAAACACCTCTCTATTGTGCTGTAAATTGTATGCTTAAGCTGATTTTTCATACTATAAGAGTGAGGTAGGGAGAGGTGAAAAATGAGGGTATGTGAAACTCAAAAAGTTTTCACTCTGAGTACCTCCTTCAAGGCACCAAAAAGACCTTAGTATGAGTACCTAGATGCTGTTACCCTAGTGAGATGGAGCATAAAATGCACTCACATCATATTTCTGTTATAAAAAAAGAAAAAAAGAAAGAAAGAAAGAGAAAAGAAAAGAAAAAAAAAGAGGAGATGTGAAATAAAAGAAATTAAGAAAAATAGAAATAAGGGTAAGGCAACATAGGGAGATCTAAAGGATGAGGTAGCCTACTTGAGTGTTTGAAAATCAGTCTGATGCATACAACCACTGGTCACAATAGAAAAAGGTATATATTAGAAGAATTTCTGGTTTGGTCTTAGAAGAATAGAGACTATTTGATTACTGTCTATTCATATATCTATTGTGTGCACATGAATTGAGTGAAAAATTATCTATATTGTATTTTTCTATCTTGTGGAATCTGATTGCATCCTTCTCCCCTTTATTTCTGTTATGGCATGTCATTTGCTTGAGGACAAGCAAAATTTTAAGCATGGGGGAGTTGATAAAGGGGAATTTTGAGTGCTTATTGGTCATATTTTGTCCCCTAATTCATAGTAACTTGTGGATATTTCTATGCTTTTGGCTATACTTTGTTCTAGGTACTGCTATGGTTTATTTTTGTGATTGCAGGAGAGCAAAAGAAGCCAAGAAGCAAGGAAAAGCAGTCATGGAAAGACCCTAAAAGACCTGGGATATGCTGAGGAGGAAGCAAGGAAGATGCACGTCAAAAATCATGAAGAAAGGAGCACCATAGCATGCAGCACGGCCTAGCCGTGCTTGGTGGCCTGCAACACGGCTAGGCCGTGTTCTGGGCAGATGATGCAGCACTTCCCCAAATTCCAGCCCAAAGCACGGCCGTGCTTCGGGGTCTGTACACTCCGTCTTTTTTAGGGTTTTGGCCGCTCAAACTCATATATATGCTTGGGGATGCGCAGCTGAGTGGTGAGAACCGTAGGAGACATTGGAGAAACACTTTCTAGCCTTAGGAAACATATTTAGATTAGGTTTTTACATAGTTCTTTGAGGATTTTGATGTTCTAGAGTAGATTTTACTGCTTTGAAGTTGTTATTTATCTGCATTCATCTACACACCAGGTTCTATCCTTCTACTTCTACTTCTATCTTTCTACTTCTTCTTATTCCTTCTCAATTGTATTGAACTACTATGGATTACTCAATGAATATGAATTTGATTTTCATTTTTATTATGTGTGAGTAAATTCTATCTAGGGTTTCGGTAAACCCAATTATGATACAATGATACTATGCTTATGACTTGAATTATGAAACCCTAATTGTAATTAGGACTAGATTGATTTGGATTGACTATTGTATGCTTGAATTAGTTGATAGAATGCCTGATCACCAATCTATCACGTATTAGGTATTTAATCGATGAACTGAAATGTGAAGATTAAAACCAAAATCCAATAGTTAATTAGGGTTGTCTTAATCACGAAAGTAGTTTAAGATACTCTAGACTTGAATCAATTAATGGGAACGAGAAAACCGATTAGTTGCATTCTATGGTTGGCATGAAGCTTAATGGACCTAGGTTAAGTTAAGAACCACAAAAGTAGGTAATTTGATTAACTTAGGTACAATTGGTAATGCTTGAAAGAGATTGCTAATTAACTTAGGCTAAACCATCCCCAATAATCTAAACTATTACAATTAGGGGTAAATATCAGTTGTTGAGTATCAAAAACGTGGTGAACCCTAACTCTAGGCTTAGCTTAATTGGTTACTTTAACTTGTTTAATTACGATATTTGTCCATCGAATTATATCGATTTAGATAGAACTTTTTGTGAGATTCTGGTAATTGGCATTGTTCTCTGTGGGACATGACCCATATTTGCCGGACTAGCTACAGCTACGCCGTGCACTTGTGGTATTTAGTAAAACACATGTAACAAGAACAACAAGCTCGTTCATTGTTTCTCTTGATTTTTGGCTTTTGTGCGGGAGAAAATTTTCAAAGTCCACTTTTTTGGGTGGAATTTTAATTTATAATAAAATTAGTTATTTAAAATACCAGGTAATTTTAATCTAAATAAGAAATGTTATGATAAGGTAATTTTTGCTCTCTTATTTTATGTTTAATTTCATTACATTGTCTTGAAAATGTTGTAGCATGATTGGATTTGGAGTGATGGACCAGATTTTACGAAGAGTTATAACTTAAAAGGATTAACCCAAATGAAATCAGAATCAATCTAACGAAAGACAAATAATAGTGGTTTTGTACGTACTAAATAATTGGGTTTTGATTAAATAATAGCATAACATGTTACTATCAAAAGAGAATGATGCCATGCTCATCAATGGGCAGGTCTATTTTGAAATTAAAAGATTAATTATATCATGTTGGTGAGTGCACTTTTAAATTTATTGAGAAAAAAAATTAATTTACAGGAAGTTGAAAGATATCATGACCTTTGTACAAAATAGAAAAAGTAAAAGAGGCGGTGAGCAGTCATTATTGGCTAAATGAAATTATAATTGTTGGAATTGGAAAGTGGCTTATGTTGTGTTTGGACTATAGCATTTAAAATTTTGCTAAATTTTGAATGTGAGAAACTTGAATTGTTATAATTTAATTTTTTTTGCATTTGACATTTTTTATTTTGATAATCTTTAGTATTTGTACAATTCTCTGTTGGCTTTCTTGGTTGAATTTTGAATTTAAATATAAACACTTAATTCTAAATCTTAAATATTAAATAAGTACTAAACTCTAATACTTAAATTTCAAAATTTCAAATCTTAAATTTTAAAATTCAAACTATAAACCCTAAATCTTTATCTCTAAACACTAATATTTAAATCTTAAATCATAAAATTTTAAACTTTAAACACTAAATCTTAAATTCTAAACCTTAAAACACTAGAACCTCAAACGTCAAACTTTAAACCTTAATCCTTGAACATTAAACATTAATTCTTAAACTCTAAACTCTAAAACTCCATACCTTAAAAATTTGATTGCTCCAAATTCATGTAAGATCTTATTTAAGAATTTATGTATATACTGACAATTGAACTAGTAGTAACTTGTCAATTATATTCAACTAATAGTCATCCAAAACTGAAACTAAATTATGAATCTAGTGACATGTAACAAGAGCAATCACAATAGCAGAAAACAGGTCATAATTGTAACATCCCGTAAGAAAATAAAATTTATTAGACATTTTTTAGATATCTAAGGAAATATAATCCTTATAAATTCTTTACCTTACGTATATGCATAGAAATATTCTAACATTAATGGAATAGGTAAAAAGAGAAAATTTAAGAGAAAATATTAAAAATAAATATAGTAAAGAAAGGTGAAATTCTTGGGTAAGAAAGATAAATTTTTGTGAAGTCAGTAAAGGTATTAAAATTTCAAGAAGATTGGATTAGGGCAATTTTCCTAATTTAAGAGTTAATATTACTAAGTTTAGTATCTCCACCCATAAATTGGGTTTTTACCTATGGACACTTCATATAGAGTTTTTCTACTTCACATGAATTTTTAGCAAGCCAATAGAATAGTCCAAAGAAGAAATAAAACATAGACTTGAACTAGGATATAGAAATTGGACCGGTAGCCCAAAAATCATGAAAATGTGATAAGCCCATTATGAAAGGTAGAATTTAAACCAAAGTAAAGTAAATGGGCAAGAATGAGCCCAAACCCAAGAGGAAAAATAAAAATAAAAATAAAAATAAAGTGATGGAATAGTGGTGTAATCAAGATTAGGTGACATGGCATTAAGACAAAAATTTAGCAAGTAGTGTGATATCCTACATTCATAATTTTAGCAAGTGGTATGATAATACATGGCATTAGGACAAAACATCAATATCCTACACTCATAATTTTAGCAAGTGGGTAATAATACATAGCATTATGACAAAACATCTTTATCCTACACAAATAATTTTACTAAGTAAGGAAGATTCAAAGGTTGGAAATTTGCCACCTAAAAAGGCAAACCTATCATACTTGATTAAGACAAAAGAAAAAGGAAATGTATCCCTAAATCAAATGGACCTTGTCCCTTATCTTAAGAACATATCATCATAATTTTCAAAATGCAAATCTCCTTTTCCTATGCATATCTTGACTAAGGAAGAGGAAGACAAGAACATAAGTTGTTTGTTTTCCAAAAATTCAACCAAGTACATCCTAATTGTGATAAGGTAGACCCATGAGTATGAAAGGTAAATTATTTAATAGTCTATATAAACAAAACCCACCCTTATAACATTGGAATTTCGTCCAAGTGAGGGAGAGGAAAAATAGAAGTAAGGTAGAGTGAGGAAAGGAGAGGAAGAAAGGAAGAAAGAGGAAGGAGAAATCTAGAGGACTAAGTGTTCAAGGTAAGTTTAACAATATTTCTTTTTTAAAAAAACTTTTGAAACTTATAATATTTAAATGAGATTTTGATCTTAGAATTTTGATGATTGGACATGGATGTTGCTATATCATGTTACATATTATGTATATTTGAATACTTAGGCAGGTGTAGATAGTTCTGCATAGGTATGGTTATGGGTGGAAAAATATTTAGCTTCTGTTTTTAAATTTCTGGGAAGAATCAGTAAGGAATTTAAAGAAATGTTTAACATGAACAATGTATATTTATGTCTCACGGATATTTAGCCACTGGAATCACTCAATTTGGAGTTCGTATGACGTAGATATGGTCTGATTAGTAAGCAGCGGTCAGAAATTGGTTAATCAAGGAAGAATATTTTAGGATAGCTTCTGTGTTTTAATTTCTGGTAACTTTTGTAGGGAATTAAAATAAATAGTTAACATAAGAATTATAAATATATGTGTCACGGATTTTTAACCACTAGAATCACTCAATTTGGAGTCCATATGAGGTAGATATGGTCTGATTAGTAAGCAGTGTTCAGAAAATGGTTAATCAGGGAAGAACATGTTAGGATAGCTTTTGTGTTTTAATTTCTGGGAACATTATGTAGGGAATTCAAATAAATGGTTAACATAAGAATTATAGATATATGTGTCACGGAATTTTAGACACTGGAATTACACAATTTGGAGTCGATATGAGGTAGATATGGTCTGATTAGTAAGCAATGGTCAGAAAATGGTTAATCAGGGAAGAATATGTTAGGATAGCTTTTGGTTTTAATTTTTGGGAACATTCTTTAGGGAATTAAAATACATAGTTAACATATGAATTATAGATATATGTGTCACGGATTTTTAGCCACTAGAATCACTTAATTTGGATTTTTTATGAGGGAGATATGGATCGATTAGTAGGCAGAGGTTAAAACCTATCCTAGAAGAAATAACCTGTACATTGAGGGAAAAATATCACCTTGATTTCTTAATATTTCGCTAAACTATTCAACATAATAGTTTTAGATAATTGTTTTATCTTGAAATTGACAACAAGATCACCTACATCGGAGTTAAATTGAGGGAGTTATTCTCTGATTAGTAAGAGAAGGATAGATAGGATGAAAACCTGTATCAAGAAAATAAAGAAATAAAATTAATATTAAAAAAAAAAGAATCTTATAAATGAAAATAATAAATGACTAGTATATGACATAGCCATTGCCATTGTATGAACTTCTTACCATCTTAAGTGTGAAATTTTGACATGGAAATATTTTATAAAGTGATATTTGAAATGGTTATGTTCATGGCATTATTACCAATGATTTTTGGTAATAATTATATTTTGATGAACATACTTGTTATTGAAAGCATATTTTTGGCTATCATTGTGAAAAAAAAAGAAATGAGTACAGTCACATGGCAATTCGTGTGGTGCACTAGTAAAGGACGCCCTACCAACGGTTATGAATATGTTAATGAGAAAAAAAAGAGAAAGTGTGCCATGTCGGACGGAGCGAGAAAATTCCATACCGGAGAGTAGAAAATACACACCTTGACCGGAGTAGCTTGATATGAGAATAAATTGATAGTCATCATATGATATTCTAAAAATAATTAATCATGTCATACATGTCATTAATGTACGATTCTCATGTGCATAGATATAGTGCATTCATGTGACCAAAGATATTTACTGTAGTTTATACAGCTGAACATGACGTAATGAGCTATATTGATGATAATTTATTGTTGAACTTACTGAGATTTAATTCTCACTATATTTCCATGTCATGTTCAGAAAATTAGTTATGCAGATTTTTCTATGGCTCTGGCTTTTAGTGTACATTGGATCAAGTTACTTTATGTTGGACAGATCCCAGAATCAAATAATATGTTTGTGGTCGACTTGGTTCAGATCCCGGTGAAGGTGCAACCACCCGCACCTATATCTCCGGAATTGATCAACCAGAATAAATAAGATGTAGTTACTTATGTGTTTGATTTTTGTTGTACGTACATTTTGATTAATAACGTGTATGTGAACTCTATATTGTATAATAAATAATAAATAAAAAAGATTGTTACAATAATCAAATTTAATAGTCGACATAAAAATACATATGGTATGCAATAAACAAGTTAACACCAAAACACAACCCTGACCAATTCTTGTAACAAATCAAATCCGTAGAAAGATCACATTCACTATTAGTTTACAAATCACACCTTATTAAAGGGGGTGGTAGACACAACATCTCTCCTTATTGAGGTTAATTGAACTTCATTATACTTTTATAGGCAAATAGATAAAGCAAGACAAAGAAATCAACAATCCAAATAGATAAGCAAAGAGAGATTAAGATAAAATACATGTTAAGGTTTAAGAGTTTAAGGTTTTAAATTTATTTTTTTAGGATTTAAGAGTTTAAAGTTTAGTGCTTCAGCTTTTATAGTTTCGGGTCACGAGATTAGGCTTAATGTTTAGCATTCAAGTTTTATAATTTAGTGTTTTAGGATTTAGGTTTAAGGTTGGAGTGGGCTTAAGGTTTAAAGTTTAGAGTTTACGGTTTTAGGGTTGTAGGGTTTTGAATTTTTGGTTTGAAGTTTATGGTTTAGAGTTTTAAGTTTAGTGTATAGAGTTGATGGTATAGTGCTTAGGGTATTAGGGTATTAAGGTGAAAAAATTTTATTGTCATTGAGTTGTGACCAATGGCCTTATCACCATAGCCTAAGGTGATGACTTAATTTCCTCACTAGAAGCACCATACTTTGCCAATAAAAGGCCACATCTTTGTCATGATACTCATCACTAGAAACTTTTTACAAAATGTCATCACCATCAAGCACATTAAGGTGACAACGTACATTTAGTTTGTTGTCACTAAAAGCACATTAAGGCGACGACAAAATGTTGGTACTTTAGGTTCACCTTTTGTCATGACCTTCAGTTTTTCGTCACTAAAAACACTTTAAGATGATGATTTTTGTTGTCACATTAGGCTAACTTTCAATAATGATTCCTAGTTTGTCCACACCGAAAGCACTTTAAGGTGACAACAAATTATCGTCATCATAGATTAACTTTCAATGATAGCCTTCAGTATGTCGTCACTGAAAGTACTTTAAGGTGATGACAAGTCACCACTTTAGGTGAACAATGGACCACAAATTGTCATTACTATAAATTCCAACTAAAAATACATTATTATCCATACCACTAATTATTATCCATACAATTAATTACTCAAGAAACAATGAGAAAAGCAATATACATTTTTCATTCATTAAAATCTAAATGTTAATATAAAATATATCCACAATGTATAATTCTTATGTACAAAATGTATTTATAAATACAAAAATCTCAACATCCGACCAAGAAAAAAACAACAAAACATGCCTTGACTGGAACAATTGACCTTGCACACTAAAAATGAAATTTCATCAAGAGAATTAGCATAGAGAAAACAAAACAAAAGTAATGCAAATAAATGGTCAAAGCATGTGTAAATATAATAATGTTTACACCAAGTATAAATATAGGCTTGAAATGGATTAAATTAACATTTAAGCTGAAGTCTAGTTCTTTCTCACTCATTTATGTAACACTAATATATTATATTAATAATTTCATTTTAGATCAATACGATTAAAGATTAACCAGCATATTTCTCATCTAGATCCAATAATTTAACTAGTTTACTCAATGCTATAAACCATAACACATAGTATTTCAGCCGCTTTTGCAAAAAAAATAGTGTCTTTAATAAGAAAAAAAAACTATTGAAATAAAAGTTTAACCAACTTTCTTACTAAAAAAAAGACTACTGAAATAGAAGTTTAACCAAAGAATTAAAGGGCCATTTTGGCCACCAAATTTCATGCCTCACACTTTTCCCTAGTCTTTATATATACACCCATATTAACTTCAACTAAAATCCAAAACTCCAAAACTCTAAACTCTAAATTACAAATCTTAAACTACAAAACCCCAAATCTCATATTCTAAATCCCAAATCTTTAAACTTTAAACCCCAAACACTAGACCCTGAAACCTCAAAATCCCAAAAACCAAAAAGCATACTTGAATCCATCGTTATCCAGGGGATGGGTCGCTGGTCTTCTATGGTAGCAGATACGAACTATCTTTCTACTCTGGAATGGGGTAGAAGAGAAACCGTATGTGAAAAATTTTATTGTATCTGCACCTTAGGGACCATAACCCCATTTATAACTGCATTTGTCACATTAGTCTTTGGCCCATTACAAAAGACTTAAGTCACATTGAGGTTCTTCACATAAGGTGACCCATACTCAAATATTTTGATCTTTTGGAAACTCATTAATTTAATATATCACTTTATTTGGGCTCTTTATTATATAGCAGTCAACGTACAATTAATTAACACATGTAAGCCTACAAAATATTCTAACAATCTCCCACTTAGGCCACATATGTTATCCGGATATTGTACATGATAAAAACTAGATTGAGCTCAACTTTGCTATCTAAACCAAAATATCCTTTAACAATGTAGTTTATCAATTATAACAATACAGGATCAAAGCGGCCTTCGCTAGTCTTAAATGTAACTAGACTCATCAATTATCACAATATAGGCATAATCAATAACATAGATTAGGTATGGATTTGTAGCATGGAAATTACATGAAATGTGATCTAAACATGTCTATTTCTAATTGGTCCTCCTTATGACTCAAAGAGTCTAATAATAGAATTTCAAACAATAAATGCTAAACTACAATGAAAGTTATCACTTTATTTTAGAGTAATAAAAAAACAAATAATCATTAGTTTGTACATAAATATTAAACATGTCAATTAAATAAATACAAACATCAAATACAAATTCCCATTATATGAGCATATAATATAAAAAAATAACCCATATGTGAGATACATGCTCATGAAACACCTTGGGTGGCATACCCTTAATGAGTGGATCTGCAATCATAAAGTTTGTACTGATATACTCAATTAACACTTGACCACTCTGAACTATTTCTTTCACAACTAAAAATTTGATGTCAATATGCTTTGATTTTGACGAACTTTGGTTGTTCTTGGAATACAACTCAATAGTTTTATTATCACAATTTATCTTTAATGGTCTCTCATTACCATTAACTATATGTAGCCATGTGATAGAGTTCCATAGCATATCCCTTAATTATATGCCTTATAGCAGGCTATAAATTCTACCTCCATAGTGGAAGAAGTTATGAGTGACTGTTTAACACTTTGTCATAATATAGCTCCTTTAGCTAACATAAAGACATAACTTGAAGTAGATCTTTTGCAATCAAGGCACCTAGTAAAATCAGAGTCTGAATATCCAATGATCTCCAAATGGTTAGATCTCTTATATGTGAGCATGAAATTTTTTGTTCTCTGTAGATACTACATAACCCATTTTACTGCTTTTTAATGATCCATGCCCGGGTTACTCAAATATCTGCCCAACATTCCCATAACGTATGCAATATCCAGACGCGTACAAACTTGTGCATACATGAGACTTTCCACTAAGCATAAGGGAATTTCTCCATTTCTTTCTTCTTAACTTCATTTCTCAAACATTGGGGCAAGCTAAATTTATTACCTTTTGCCACAAGTGTGTCAACTAGTGCACAACTAGTCATGCCAAATCTACTTAACACCTTATCAGTATAGATTTTCTGTGACAGTCTAAGTATGCCTCTTGAACAATCCCTATGGATCTGTATACCTAGAAAAAAAATGCATGACTAAAATCTTTCATTTCAAATTTACTGGATATAAATCTCTTGGTTTCATGCAATAGGCCAATATCACTGCTTGCCAGTAGAATATCTTGAACAATCCTTATGGATCTGTATACCTAGAAAAAAAATGCATGACTAAAATCTTTCATTTCAAATTTACTGGATATAAATCTCTTGGTTTCATGCAATAGGCCAATATCACTGCTTGCCAGTAGAATATCATCGACATATAACATTAGGATAATAAACTTACTCCCATTGATCTTGAGATATATGTACCGATCAACGATGTTCTCTTTAAAAAGGTTATCACTTGGTCAAATTTCTAATACCACTGACGGGATGCCTATTTTAAGCCATAAATGGACTTCTTAAGCTTGCATACAAGGTGCTTTCAATCTTTAGATTCAAAGTTCTCAAGTTGCACTATGTATATCATTTCATCAATGTCACCATTGAGAAAGGCTGTCTTAATATCTATTTGATGTAGCTCTAAATCATAATGAGCTACAAGTGCCATAATTATTCTAAATGAGTCTTTTGTCAAAACTGATGAGAAAGTCTCTTCATAATTAATGCTTTTCTTTTGAGTAAAACCTTTGGCGACTATGCGTGCCTTATACCTTTTGACGTTACTTATTGAATCCCTTTTGGTCTTAAATATCCATTTGCAAGTAATCGGTTTTACACCTGTAGGCAACTTGTTGTTGTTTTAATTAAACTTCGTAAACGCACGAATCTATTGGAGTATAGATTTAGTGGTGTACGAGGCCGATCCCACTAGGATTGTCAATTGAGAGAAAACTCTAATTAGATCCAAAATAAATAATTCTAACCTAGTTTTAGATTGTTTGTTTGTGATAAGAATATTAAATTAAATATGCAAGAAATTAATGTACTAAAATTAAATAAACATGCTAAGGTTAGGGGATCCACTCTTGATATATCAAATAAAAATAAATTTAACTCTTTTATTACTCATTGGAATCCTTACATGAATAAGGTTCAAATCGGAAGATATGTTAATTTAAACTCACCTTTTGTTTATACATGAATTATATTAACCTCCTTTTTATTATATTACTAATATCTAAAACATTCTTGTAAAATGGATTCAAGTATATGCTGTGCCAATTTTCATGTTGTCTACAATATATCAAGGTTCACACTTCACAAGATTAAAAATATAAAGGTGCAAAAAATAACTTGTAAATGGATTCAAGCATAAATTGTGCCAATCACTATATTGTTTACAATAAATCAAGATTGATTCAAGCATTTATTGTACCAAAGATTGTCTACAATATATCAAAATTCATATTTTACAAGTTTAAAAAATATATATAAAAATGAGAAAGGTAACTTGTAAATGGAGTCAACTATATATTATGCCAATTGTTATATTGTCTACAATATATCAAAATTTACATTTTACAAGATTAAAATATGCAAAAAATGAGAAAGGTAGAAAAATAATTAACATAACAAAATAAAATAAAATAAAATAGGTGGCAAAGCCAACCAATAATAAAATAAAATAAAGTAATAGGTTGCAAACCCAACCATGAACAATAACAATAAGACCATCCATTAAACAACAAGAAAAAGAAGTAGGTGGCACAGTCAACCATTGAAACATAATATAAGAAAATGAAGAGGTAAATAACATCAAATATAAATATTAAATTCTTACACAAGAGTTAAAGAAATCATTATTTCTCTACCAAGAGTTTCACCATTTCACTTTAGCATAATGATATTATAAAAGAAAGTAAAAATAACAAAATATCTATAGAAAGAAGAACATTACAATAGCTCAAAACAAAGCTTTCCCAAGCTCTCTCTCCAGCTCTCCAACTCACTCCTTAAGCCTTCTATTTATAGATATAATTAGGTGTGGTAGGTGTGGTAATTGTCAAAATTGTTAGGTAGGGAGTTGTACAAAGTTGACAATTTGAATTACATCTTGTGCTGAACCTTGAATATCTCCTTAAAATCCACTAAATTTGCTAACCCTATAAACATAAAAGTTGTTGAAAATTTTTGTATCTTTCCAGGCATATAAATTATCGACAAATTGGATACGTATTCTATGACTTATGGTCAAAATATTAAAGTAAGGTCGGGCTAGATTGAAACATCAAATAGATTCTATACTAGCCCACTTTTAGCCCTTTTAATATTCGAATTTTCTGATCACTTAAACATAAAAGTTGTACCCAATTATGTCAGCTAATCACCTACAAAATTTTATACACATTGCATAGGTATTTTCTGAGATACAGTCCAAATACTGCAGCAAGGTTGGCTGGACTACAAATAGCAAACATATTTTCAATATTGGGTATTTTTTCTTGAATCTTTATGTTTTAGTTCTTTTGGAAATGTGGTCATAAATCAAGATTAAATTTGTCCATATATCTATTAGGATGCATCTCAGGAGTTAATAAGATAATGCTCCTTACTCAGTCATCCTCAATGAATTTGCTTTATCTACTTGATTTATAGACATCATTCTCAAAGAACCACAATTTAACTCTGATTCCTCCAATTGAGTCCATTTTCTATTCTTCTCTCCATCTGTAAAAAATACAAAAAAATAAAGATAAATAAGGGGGATATATGCTTAATTATGGCAAAAATATAAGATAAAAATATTTAATTTATGAGTGTAAAACTCACTCATCAAATACCCTCAAACTTAATTTTTTTCTTGTCCTAAAGCAAAACACATAAACTTCAAAATTCAAATGATGAGTGAGTGATGAGTTGTTTTTAACTTACTAAGCATTCCTCAAGGATTTAAAATGTGCAACCAAGGAAAATATCAGAATTCCAAAGTTATGTAGAACTTTTATTTAAATGCAACATATGGTTTACTCTTGAATCCCAAGTGTGTGTGTGTGTAGCAGTAATCTTATGACATTATACTTTTTGCATTCAAATAAATTAATGTAAGTAAATATTTAAAACAGATCTCTAGATATATGCATTTGAGATTCTATAAGCTTATTTTTCATGTCACTCTCCACTAATGTAGACTAATCATAACATTTAAGATCATTAGGATTTTCATTAGGTTTGTAATGTATGGCATAGATTAAATGTGGATAAAATGATAATGAATAAAAGCTCAATTCACTCTATAACATACATGATCATTTAAAGTCTCTCAAATACTTTTGATATTATAATGTGAATTCTATCTCTAACCTTTTCATCATCTTTATGTTATTTGCTCATACTAATTTTTTTATATAAACACCCCTAAACTTATTTATTTAAGGAGTATTAAATTTTTTCTTTTCTTTTCCTCTTTTTTTTTTCAAACTTCTACCATCCACCCCTGAACCATAACTTTTCAAATGATCATTCTTGTGAGTGAAAGGTAAGAGTTAAAAATATTTTTATTTAAATGCTAGATAATAATATAGGTGTACAAGAAAGGATAAATAGAGGCTCAAAATAAGTTGCTAGGGATAGGATAATGTATAGGTTGGTTTGAAAGGTTCAAACGATTCCAACAATACCTAATTCATTTCTTAAATGGAGAGTAGATTAGGATTTTGTCTCAAGTGACAATCAAATAAGTTCTAGACTCTTATGAGATCACTTAGCATATCTGAATCACATAAATCCTCTCTGAATAAACAATAAGTCAAATGTAAAAGATTAAGTGCTCAGGATATTAGGATTCTCAAGTAAAATATAAGTTACATTAGAGTTTAAGTTCACACATAACACTTAGAACTTATATATTTTACAAAGGTTACAAGTATTTTAAACCATTTTCATCATTGGTGCTATCTTTTCCTAATACCAAAACATCACTCAAATTTTTTTTTTGAAAAAAAATGAAGAAACACAAAATAAACAATAAAGATTAAAAGAGATATTACTTGGAAGGAGATATAAGAAAAGATGAACCTGCAAAAAATTAACAGAGAATAAAAATTTATTTAATCAAATTAAATGAGTTACATATGAAGATCCAAGTCTAATTTATGCTTTTTGCGGTTGTTTGATATCCAATCTATTGGAGCTGTTGTTGGATCAGGTATATGAACAAATGCTTGTAATGCATCAATAAGCTCGTTAGCATTTAAAGCCGAGATAAGAATCTGTTGTGCTGAGTGTGAGATAAATTTTTGTTTCACAGCTTGATCAATAAAAGACAATAAACCATCAAATAAATGGTTAACATTCAACAAATATATGGGTTTATGGTGGATATTCAGTTGTGCCCAGGAGACTATTTGAAAAAATTTCTCTAGAGTACCAAAACCACCTGGTAAGGCAATAAAAGCATCAGCATTGCTCATCATTCTAGCAATGCACTCATGCATGGAGGCTGCCCTACATTCTTCCCCAATTGTTTTTCCTATTATGTTTGATACAGCTAGAGCTGTAGGAATAATACCTAGGACTTGGCATCCTCCTACATGTGTAGCTGCAGACACACACCCCATTAACCCACAACTACTTCCACTATAGACTAAATGAATTTTTCTCTTGGCTAGTATTATACCAAAAGTTTGTGCTGCTTTCACATACTCTTCATTTTTTTAGGATTGGAACCACAAAAGACACATATTTTAAAACTGACGAACTATGATTCCCTCCATAACTGCACTTACCCTAACTTTGAGTATGAAAATGAAGATAATAAAATGTTTATTTATAGAACTCAGACAATGGCATACTTGCAATAACAATACTAATAGGCCAATGGCATAATTACACTAGCTATGTGAGTAGGCCAGCGAATGTTAGTTAAATTAAAGGTAAAAATTTTAAAAATGATGGCACATATACATATATACAGTAGTTGTGATTGTGCCTCACATCTTCATCAGATTTTACATCCAGTAATGGCTTAAACGCCCTCTATGGGTTGAAGATATGCTTTCCATATAATTTTTTTATAAATTAGCAAACAGGGTCTTTTAACGTCAAATTTCCAAGACTGTATCGTTTATGTTTTTAAAAAAATAGAGCCATAAACCAACAATCCCGATATGCACAGATCTAATAGGATGCGTCTCAAGAGACGTTGGACAAAAGTCATTGTCCAATGACTCCTTACGCAAGTCATTCTTAATGAATTTTATTTTATCTTCTCGATTTACATGAACCCATCCCAAAGAATGGCAACATGTGTTGCAAGTTTCTCATCCACATTTGTAGTAGACACCTATTCTTTTAGCTTTATGCCTTTTAGCAAATTGTTTTTCTTGAACCAGGCATGTAAAAAATGAAACCATTTGCAGACTCACCTGCTAATCGTACCTTAGCTTCAATTAGCCAACAGACATCAGTAGGTATTCCTATATTCATCATTAACCTCAATCTTTTAGCCCGTGCTTTATAAATTTTCATCAATGCATTCGGTGGAAGAAAGGAAAAATGATTTTCAAAATTTTCAAGTATGTCTTCTATTCTCGATCCAATTTTTTTAAAATATTTTTTATTTTGGGTGTTATTAATAGTGGGTAATATTCTACTAGTGGATTCCCAAGAAAGTATGCAGAGTCACAATAATCTCACTTAAAATCCATACTCTTTAGGCACTTTTAGCCTTGTTAACAAAATCAACCAATTTTATATTCCCAAATTATTGCACCAATTTTCAAGAAACAATTCTTAAACAAAATTTCTATACACGGAATAAAAAAATCTTCTAAATTATAACTAGTGAAAGAATTATACTTATCTGAATCCAAATAGCTTTTTCATCGCAATCCTCGACAACGACGCCAAAAACTTGTTGTTTTAATTAAAACTTGCAAGTGCACAAATCTATTGGAGTATAGATTTAGTGGTGTACGAGGTCGATCCCATGAGTATTTCCAATTGAGAGAAAACTCTAATTTAAATCCAAAATAAATAATTATGATCTAGTTCTAGATTGTTTGTTTGTGATAAGAATATTAAATTAAATATGCAAGAAACTAATGTACTGAAATTAAATAAACATGCTACGGTTAGGGGGTCCACTCTTAATATATCAAGTAAAAATAAATTTAACTCTTTTATTACTCATTGGAATCTTTACAAGAATAAGGTTTAAATCGGAAGATATATTAATTTAAACTCACCTTTTGTTTATACATGAATTATATTTACTTCATTTTTATTGTATTACTAATATCTAAAACATTCTTATAAAATAGATTCAAGTATATACTGTGTCAATTGTCATGTTGTCTACAATATATCAAGATTCACACTTCAAAAGATTAAAAATATAAAGATGCAAAAGATAACTTGTAAATGGATTCAAGTATAAATTGTACCAATCACAATATTGTCTAAAATAAATCAAAATTGATTCAAGTATTTATTGTGCCAAAGATTGTCTACAATATATCAAAATTCATATTTTATAAGTTTAAAGAAAAATATAAAAATGAGAAAGGTAACTTGTAAATGGAATCAAATATATATTATGCCAATTGTTGTATTGTCTACAATATATCAAAATGCATATTTTACAATATTAAAATATGAAAAAAATGAGAAAGGTAGAAAACTAATTAACACAACAAAATAAATTGAAATAAAATAGGTGGACAAGCCAACCAATAATAAAATAAAATAAAGTAGTAGGTGGCAAAGCCAACCATGAACAATAACAATCAAACCATCCATTAAACAACAAGAAAAAGAAGTAGGTGGCACAATTAGCCATTGAAACATAACATAAGAAAATGAGGAGGTAAATACAACATCAAATATAAACATTAAATTCTTACACAAGAGTTAAATAAATTATTATTTCTCAACTAAGAGTTTTGTAACATCCCTAATTTCGTTTCATGAATTAATAAAAATACAAAAGTATTCAAAGTAACATTCCTAATTTCGTTTCTTTTTAAGGTACATAAATATTTAATTAAGAAAATAAAATTTATTAGAAAATTTTTAGATATCTAAGGAAATATAATCCTTAGAAATTTTTCACCTTACGTGTATGCATAGAAATGTTCTAACATTAATGGAATAAGCAAAGAGAGAAAATATAAGAGGAAAAATTAGAAATAATATACTAAAAAAAGGTGAAATTATTAGGTAAGGAAGATAAATTTTTGGAAACAAGTAAAGGTCTTAAAATTTCAAGAAAACATTGGATTAGGGTAATTTTTGCTAATTCAAGAACTAAAGTTACTAAGTTTAACATATTCACCCATACATTAGGCTTTCACCTATGGACACTTCATATAGAGTTTTTCCACTTCACATAAGTTTTTAGCAAGCCCATTGGATAACCTAAACAAGAAATAAAACATAGACATGGACTAGGATATAGAAATTGGACCGATAGCCCAAAAATTATGAAAATGTGTCCAAGCCCTCCAAGAAAGGTAGAATTTTATCCAAAGTAAAGGAAATGAGTAGGAATAAGCCCAAATCCAAGAGGAAAAATAAAATAAAATAAATCATGTGATAATATAATAAAGATTAGATTACATGGCTTTAAGAGAAAAATTTAGCAAGTGGTATGATAATACAAGGCTTTAGGACAAAACATCTATATCCTACACTCATCATTTTAGCCCGTGGTATAATAATACAAGGCTTTAGAACAAAACATCTATATCCTACACTCATAATTTTAGCAAGTGGTATGATAATACATGACATTAGGACAAAACATTCCTATCCAACACAAATAATTTTAACCAAATAATGGAGATTCAAGGGCTAGAAATTTGCCACCTAAAAAGGAAAACCTATCATATATGATTAAGACAAAAGAAAAAGGAAATGAATCCCTAAATCAAAGGGACCTTGTCCCTTATTTTAAGAACATATTATCATAATTTTCAAAATACAAATCTCCTTTTCCTATGCATATCTTGACTAAGGAAGAGGAAGACAAGAACATGAGTGGTTTGTTTTCCAAAAATTCAACCAAGCGTATCCCAATTGTGATAAGGTAGACCTATGATCATGAAAGGTGAATTATTTGGTGGTTTATTTAATAAAACCCACCCCTACAACATTAGAATTTTCTTCCAAGTGAGGGAGAGGAAAAATAGAAGCAAGGTAAAGTGAGGAAAGGAGAGTAAGAAAGGAAGAAAAAGGAAGGAGAAGTCTAAAAGACTAAGTGCTCAAGGTAAGTTTAACAATATTTCTTTTTGAAGAAAAGATTTGAAACTTGTAATATTTATATGAGATTTTGATCTTAGGACTTTGATAATTGGTCATGGATGTTGCTATATCATGTTACATATTATATATGTTTGAATACTTAGGCTGGTGTAGATAGTTCTACATAGGTATGGCTATGGGTGGCAAAAGTTTAAACTTCTATTTTTTAAAATTCTGGGAAGAATCAATCAGGAATTAAAACAAATGGTTAACATAATAAATGTATATCTATGTCTCATGAATGTTTAACCATTAAAATCACTCAATTTGGAGTCCATATGAGGTAGATATGGTCCTATTAGTATGTAGTGGTCAGAAATTGGTTAATCAGGGAAGAATATGTTAGGATAGCTTTTGTGTTTTAATTTATGGGAACATTCCGTAGGGAATTAAAATAAATGGTTAACATAAGAATTATAGATATATGTGTCATGGATTTTTAGCCACTAGAATCACTCAATTTGGAGTCCATATGAGGTAGATATGGTCCGATTAGTATGCAGTGGGCAGAAATTGGTTAATCAGGGAAGAATATGTTAGGATAGCTTCTGTGTTTTAATTTATGGAAACCTTATATAGGGAATTAAAATAAATGGTTAACATAATAATTATAGATATATGTGTCACAGATTTGTAGCCACTAGAATCACTCAATTTGGAGTCCATATGAGGTAAATATGGTCTGATTAGTATGTAATGGTCAGAAATTGGTTAATCATGGAAGAATATTTTAGGATAGCTTTTGTGTTTTTAATTTCTGGGAATATGCTGCAGGAAATTAAAATAAATGATTAACATAAAAATATTTCTATATGTTTCACGGATTTTTAGCCACTGGAATCACTTAATTTGGAATTCTCATGAGGGAGATATGGATAGATTAGTAGGTAGAGGTCAGAACCTACCCAAGAAGAAATAACCTGTACATTGAGGGAGTAATATCACCTTGATTTCTTAATATTTCTCTAAACTGTTCAACATAATAGTTTTAGATAATTGTTTTATCTTTAAGTTGACACTAAGATCACCTACATCGGAGTTAAATTGAGGGAGTTATGCTCTAATTAGTAGGAGAATGTTAGATAGGATGAAAACATGCATCAAGAAAATAAAGAAATAAAATTAATATTTAAAAAAGAAGAAGAATCTTATAAATAAAAATAATAAATGAATAGTATATGCCATAGCCATTGCCATTGTATGAACTTCTTACCATCTTAAGTGTGAAATTTTGACATGAAAATATTTTATAAAGTGATATTTGAAATGGTTATGTTCATTGCATGATTACCAATGATTTTTGGTAATAATTATATTTTGATGAACATACTTGTTATTGAAAGCATATTTTTGGCTATTATTGTGAAAAGAAAAGTGAGCATGGTCACATGGCAATCCGTGTGGTGCAACAATAGGGGACGCCCTACCAATAGTTAAAATTATGCTAATGAGAAAAGAAAGAGAAAGTGTGCCATGTCGGACAGAGCGAGAAAAGCCCATCCTAGAGAGTAGAAAATACTCACGTTAATCGGAGTAGCTTGATATGAGAATAAATTGATAGTCATCTTATAATATTCTGAAAATAGTTAATCTTGTCATACATGTCATTATTGTACGATTCTCATGTGCATAGATATAGTGCATTCATGTGACCAAAGATATTTGCTGTAGTTTATACAGATGAACATGACGTGATGAGCTATATGATGATGATTTATTGTTGAACTTACTGGGATTTAATTCTCACTATATTTCCATGTAATGTTCAGAAGAATAATTATGCAGATTTTCTCTATGGCACTGGCTTTTAGCATATGTTGGATCAAGTTACTCTATTTTGAACTGAGCCCAGTAATATATATGGTGTTTATGGTCGAGTTGACTAAGATCTCGGTGAAGGTGTAACTATCCATACCCGTATCTCTGGAACTGGTCAACAAGGATGAATAAGATGTAATTATATATATGTTAGACTTTTGTACGGATGTTATTGATTAATGCTATGTATGTAAACTCTGTATTGTATAAATTAAATAAATGTTATTTTGAGTTAAGTTGTAACGAGGTAATAACTTCATGGTATTTAAAAAAAATTGTTACTTAGATGGAGTTGTTACATAATTGGTATCAGAGGAGGTCGATCCTAGATGGCCAGTGGGTGGATGGTTATCTGAATCGATCTTATAGTGTCTTGAATATGTTTGTGGTTGTGCTGTGTAAGGGATCAGTGAATTCATATAGGTAAGAAATTACTAGTGTTTCCTATCTATATGCCGAGGTGGTGTTATGACTGCTATTAAATATTTTTGAACTAACTATTGGGCTTGATCACCTCAATAGTAGCATAACATTGTTTTTGCCACAATAGGAAATGGCACCACCAAAGAGGAATCCGACAAACAATGTGGAGGAAACCCTGCACAACCTGGCCACGGCAATTCGAGACCAAGTCATGACCACTAATCAAATTCTACAATACCTCCAGAATGCTAATAACTCGAATGGTGTGAATGGTGCTAACAACCGGATGGCTAGAAATGATAACAGCATATCCGAGTTCCTGAGGACTAGGCCACCTTGTTTTCAAGGCAGCTTTGACCTGATTGTAGTTGAAAGATGGATAAGGGAGTTAGAGAAAATCTTTGAAGTGATGGGCAATACTGAGGAACAACAAGTAATATTTGCTGCATATATGCTAAAAGATGAAACAAAATACTGGTGGCGTGGAGCTAGAGAACTTTTAGCTCACCAGGGAAGGCAGATCACTTGAAAAGTGTTCAAAGACACCATTTTGAAAAAGTACTTTCAAAGTACTGTGAGGGCAGAGAAAGAGATCGAATTTCTCCAACTACGGTAGGGTAGTATGACCATAGACCAATACATCGCGAGGTTCGAAAAGTTGTCTAAGTTCTCCTCTTATCTACGATTTAACCCAGATGAAGCATGGAAGGCTGTTAAGTTTGAAGCGGGACTGAACCCAGAGATAAAGAATTCTGCTATAGCTATGGAGATCAAGGAGTTTGTACCTCTGATAAATAAATGTAGACTCCTGGAGAAGAGTTTGAGGGCAGTGGAGGATGAGAAACAAAGACAGAACTTTTAGAAAAGGAAGAACAGGCCACAAAATTTTAGAAGAAATGTCAGAGGAAAAGGACAACGTATTGGCAAGAGGCCAATGATTATGAGTCCTCGACCCTTCCAACAAGACCTTACCCCAGTCAAGTGCACTAAGTGCGGACGCATGCATAGTAACCAGCCATGCTATATGGGACTAGATGTTTGTTTTAAATGCGGATAGAAGGGCCATTTTGCATAGAGATGCCCACAAAATGTGGGGAACCAGCCAGAACAGAGGCCTTAGGTGAAAGGAAGGGTTTTCACCCTGAGCGGCCAAGAGGCAGCTCAATCTTCTAAAATGATTCAAGGTACATGCTATATCTATGGATTTGCTCTTATGGTATTGTTTGACTCTGGTGCTAGTCATTCATTTATATCGGAAGAATGTATTAGGAAGTTTTAGTTTCCTATTTCTGAAACTCCCTATGAGCTATCTGTAGTAACTCCTACAGGGAAAATGGTATTAACTTCCTCTGTATGTAAGGACTGTCAATTCACCATCCAAGAGAAAACTTTTTCTGTAGACCTCATATGTTTACCTTTAAGAGGTATCGAGGTCATTCTAGAGTTAGACTGGATGTCTAGAAATCAGGTCTTGCTAAATTGTTATAACAAGACTGTTGAATTTTTACCTTTTACTCCAAAATAGGAGGTGCAGTTATTGATGCTTAATGCCAATCAAGTTAATAGGGAGTTGAAGAATGGAGTACTTGGATACATTCTCTTGTATTTATCAAACCTAGAATTCGAATTGAAGCTTGATGAAATCCCAATAGCTAATGAATTTCTTGAAGTATTTCCATCAGATATTCCAGGCTTACCTCCCAAGAGAGAAATAGAATTCTCTATTGATTTTTGACCTGGGACAGGGCCTATCTCTATTACACCTTATAGAATGACCTCGAAAGAACTACAAGAACTTAAGAAATAGTTGGAGGAACTATTAGACAAGCAATTCATTAGACCAAGTGTATCACCTTGGGGAGCTCCTGTATTGTTTGTTAAGAAGAAAGATGGAATCCTTAGACTATGCATAGACTATAGACAGCTAAATAAGGTGACTATCAAAAACACATATCCTCTCCCTAGGATAGATGACTTATTGGATCAACTGAAAGGAGCCTCTATCTTTTTTAAGATTGATTTGAGGTCGGGATATCATCAGATTAGGATCAAGGAGGAGGATGTACCAAAAACTGCCTTCAGGACTAGGTATGGGCACTATGAGTTTCTTGTAATGCCTTTCGGGTTGACAAATGCACCTGCAATTTTCATGGATTACATGAATCGCATTTTTCGACCCTACCTAGATCAATTTGTGGTAGTGTTCATTGATGACATCTTAATATATTCTAAGAGTGAGAAAGAACATGAACAACATCTCTGAATCGTGCTGCAAGTGCTGAAAGAGAAAAAGTTGTATGCCAAATTGGAGAAGTGTGAATTTTGGTTGTCAGAGGTAAAGTTTCTCGGACATGTCATCTCTAATAGAGGGGTAGCTGTAGATCCTAGTAAGACGGAAGCAGTGATTCAATGGGAGAGACCAAAGACGGTTACAGAAGTCAGAAGTTTCCTGGGTTTGGCAGGATACTACATGAGGTTTATACAAAACTTCTCTCGTATAGCCTTGCCATTGACTAAATTGACCAGGACGGGAAGTCCTTTCAAATGGACTAATCAATGTGAAGCTAGTTTCCAGGAGCTTAAGACAAAACTGACCACTCCTCCTGTTTTAATTATCTAGACTCTACAGGACATTTTGAAGTGTATAGTGACGCTTCAAAGAAAGGGCTAGGGTGTGTGCTGATGCAAGATAAGAGAGTAGGTACTTACGCCTCTAGGCAACTGAGACCCCACGAAGGAAACTATCCAACCCATGATCTTGAATTGGCGGCGGTGGTGTTTGCCTTAAAGATTTAGTGACACTATTTGTACGGGGCAACCTTTGAAGTATATTGTGATCATAAGAGTCTTAAATACCTTTTTGATCAGAAGGAGTTAAATATGAGGCAATGAAGATTGGTAGAATTCCTCAATGACTACAAGTTTGAGATAAAGTATCATCCAGGAAAGGCGAATGTTGTAGCAGATGCCTTGAGTCAAAAATCTCTACACATGGGTCAGATGATGGTGTATGAGATGCAGATGTTAGAGGAGTTTCGAAATCTAAAGCTGGCCACTACCTTTACACCAAATAAGCTAATCATTAATGGGTTGAGTATAGAGTGTGATCTTAGAACCCAGATTAAAGAGGCCCAAGCTCACGATTAATACTTACAGGATCACAAAGATCAAGATAATTTTTCTATCTTAAAAACTGGAGCAATCATGTATCAGGGAAGGATTTGTGTCCCTCAAGAACGAGAGTTGAGGACCAAGATCCTGCAAGAGGCACATCAGAGTAAATACTCAGTCCATCCTGGATCCACTAAAATGTACCAGAACTTAAACAGGATGTATTAGTGGTCAGGGATGAAAAAGGACATTGCTAAGTTCGTGGCGAAATGTTTAATTTGTCAGAAGGTGAAGGTGAAGCAGCAAAAGCCAGCAGGATTTTTGCAACCTCTTGAGATCCCTAAATGGAAATGGGATAGTATTTTCATGGACTTTGTCATGGGTTTACCCAAGACTTTTGTTGGACATGACTCTATCTGGGTAATAGTTGACAGATTAACCAAATTTGCTCACTTTTTTACCATAAAAATTAACTATTCATTGGATAAATTAGCCCAATTTATATTCAAGAAATAGTTAGACTGCATGGAATTCCCTTAAATATTGTTTCTGATAGAGATCTGAAGTTCACGTCAAGGTTTTGGAAGGCGTTACAGGAAGCTTTTGGTACTCAGTTGTGGTTTAGTACTACCTACCATCCTCAGACTGACAGGCAGACAGAACAGACTATTCAAGCCCTAGAAGATATGTTGAGGGCCTGTGTGATAGAGCAAGGTAAAGGATGGGATAAGTACCTACCTTTCGTAGAGTTTGCTTATAATAATAGCTATCACTCTAGTATTAAGATGGCCCTCTATGAAGCTTTATACAGTAGAAAGTGCCGATCTCCACTATGTTGGTTTAAGGTAGGAGAAAAAAACTTGTTGGGTCCTGATTTAGTTCAACAAATCACTGAACAAATCAGGATTATCCGAGACAAAATGCTCACAGCTCAGAGTTGGAAAAAGAGTTATTATGATAAGAGACATAGACCTCTAGAGTTTGAGGAAGGGGACCATATATTTCTAAAACTTTCCCCGACCACTGGAGTTGGTAGGTCTCTCAAGACCAAAAGGCTAAATCCGCGATTTTTGGGACCCTACCAAATTCTGAAGAAAGTAGGGACGTTAGCATGTCAAATTGCTCTCCCACCTAATTTGTCCAACTTGCATAATGTTTTCCATGTATCACAGCTCCAAAGTATCTTCCAGACTCCTCACATGTGATACGAGATGAACCAATCCAAATAAAGGAGAACATGACATACCTGCTAGTACCAGCATCTATATTGGACACTGATGTGAAGCAATTGTGGAACAAAACTATTCCCCTAGTTAAGGTATTATAGGAAGGTTTGACTCTGGAAGAAGCAACTTGGGAACTAGAAGAAGTCATGAGGAAGAAATATCCGAAATTGTTCTTATTAGGTAATTTTTGAAATTTTGAGGACAAAATTTTTTTTAAGGGGAGAGAAATATAACATCCCTAATTTCGTTTCATGAATTAATAAAAATACAAAAGTATTCAAAGTAACATCCCTAATTTTGTTTCTTTTTAAGGTACATAAATATTTAATTGAGAAAATAAAATTTATTAGATAATTTTTAGATATATAAGAAAATATAATCCTTAGAAATTCTTCACCTTACGTGTATGCATAGAAATGTTCTAACATTAATGGAATAAGTAAAGAGAGAAAATCTAAGAGGAAAAATTAGAAATAATATACTAAAGAAAGGTGAAATTCTTAGGTAAGGAAGATAAATTTTTGGAAACAAGTAAAGGTCTTAAAATTTCAAGAAAACATTGGATTAGGGTAATTTTTGCTAATTCAAGAACTAAAATTACTAAGTTTAACATATTCACCCATACATTGGGCTTTCACCTATGGACACGTCATATAGAGTTTTTCCACTTCACATAAGTTTCTAGCAAGTCCATTGGCTAACCTAAACAAGAAATAAAACATAGACTTGGACTAGGATATAGAAATTGGACCGATAGCCCAAAAATTATGAAAATGTGTCCAAGCCCTCCAAGAAAGGTAGATTTTTATCCAAAGCAAAGGAAATGGGTAGGAATAAGCCCAAATCCAAGAGAAAAAATAAAATAAAATAAATCATGTGATAATATAATAAAGATTAGGTTACATGGCTTTAAGACAAAAATTTAGCAAGTGGTATGATAATACAAGGCTTTAGGAGAAAACATCTATATCCTACACTCATCATTTTAGCAAGTGGTATGATAATACAAGGCTTTAGGACAAAATATCTATATCCTACACTCATAATTTTAGCAAGTGGTATGATAATACATGACATTAGGACAAAACATTCCTATCCAACACAAATAATTTTAACCAAATAATGGAGATTCAAGGGCTAGAAATTTGCCACCTAAAAAGGCAAACATATCATAATTGATTAAGACAAAAAAAAAGAAAATGAATCCCTAAATCAAAGGGACCTTGTCTCTTATCTTAAGAACATATTATCATAATTTTTAAAATACAAATCTCCTTTTTCTATGCATATCTTGACTAAGGAAGAGGAAGACAAGAACATGAGTTGTTTGTTTTCGAAAAATTCAACCAAGTGTATCCTAATTGTGATAAGGTAGACCCATGATCATGAAAGGTGAATTATTTGGTGGTCTATTTAAGTAAAATTCACCCCTACAACATTAAAATTTTCGTCCAAGTGAGGGAGAGGAAATATAGAAGTAAGGTAGAGTGAGGAAAGGAGAGGAAGAAAGGAAGAAAAAGGAAGGAGAAGTCTAAAGGACTAAATGCTCAAGGTAAGTTTAACAATTTTTTTTTTGAAGAAAAGATTTGAAACTTGTAATATTTATATGAAATTTTGATCTTAAAACTTTGATAATTGGTCATGGATGTTGCTATATCATGTTACATATTATGTAAGTTTGAATACTTAGGTTGGTGTAGATAGTTCTGCATAGGTATGGCTATGGGTTGCAAACTTTTAAGCTTCTATTTTTTAAAATTCTGGGAAAAATTGGTAAGGAATTAAAACAAATGGTTAACATGATAAATGTAGATCTATGTCTCATGGAGTTTTAGCCACTGAAATCACTCAATTTTTAGTCTATATGAGGTAGATATGGTCCGATTAGTATACAGTGGTCAGAAATTGGTTAATTAGGAAAGAATATGTTAGGATAGCTTCTATTTTTTAATTTTTGGGAACATTCTATAGGGAATTAAAATAAATGGTTAACATAAGAATTATAGATATATGTGTCATAGATTTTTAACCACTGGAATCACTCAACTTGGAGTACATATGAGGTAGATATGATCCGATTAGTATGCAGTGGTCAGAAATTAGTTAATCAGGGAAGAATATGTTAGGATATCTTCTGTGTTTTAATTTATGAGAATATTCTATAGGGAATTAAAATAAATTGTTAATATAAGAATTATAGATATATGTGTCACGGATTTTTAACCACTGGAGTGACTCAATTTGGAGTCCATATGAGGTAGATATGGTCCGATTAGTATGCAGTGGTCAGAAATTGGTTAATCAGGGAAGAATATTTTAGGATACCTTATAGTTTTTAATTTCTGAGAATATTCTGTAGCGAATTAAAATAAATGATTGACATAAAAATTATTTCTATATGTTTCACAGAATTTTAGCCATTGAAATCACTTAATTTGAAATTCTCATGAGGGAGATATGGACAGATTAGTAAGTAGAGGTCAGAATCTACCCAAGAAGAAATGACATGTACTTTGAGGGAGTAATATCACCTTGATTTCTTAATATTTCGCTATACTATTCAACATAATAGTTTTAGATAATTGTTTTATCTTTAAATTGACACCAAGATAACCTACATCGAAGTTAAATGGAGGGAGTTATGCTCTAATTAGTAAGAGAAGGTCAGATAGGATGAAAACATGCATCAAGAAAATAAAGAAATAAAATTAATATTTAAAAAAGAAGAAGAATCTTATAAAAAAAATAATAAATGACTAGTATATACCATAGCCATTGCCATTGTATGAACTTCTTACCATCTTAATTGTGAAATTTTGACATGGAAATATTTTATAAAGTGATATTTGAAATGGTTATATTCATTGTATGATTACCAATGATTTTTGGTAATAATTATATTTTGATGAACATACTTATTATTGAAAGCATATTTTTTACTATTATTATGAAAAGAAAAGTGAGCATGGTCACATGGCAATCCGTGTGGTGCACCAGTAGGGGACGCCCTACCAACGGTTATGATTATATTAATGAGAAAAGAAAGAGAAAGTGTGCCATGTTAGAGGGAGCGAGAAAAGCCCATACCAGAGAGTAGAAAATACTTACCTTGACCGGGGTAGCTTAATATGAGAATAAATTGATAGTCATCATATGATATTCTAAAAATAGTTAATCTTGTCATACATATCATTATTGTACGATTCTCATGTGCATAGATATAATGCATTCATGTAACCAAAGATATTTGCTGTAGTTTATACAGATGAACATGATGTGATGAGCTATATGATGATGATTTATTGTTGAACTTACTGGGATTTAATTCTCACTATATTTTTATGTAATGTTCAGAAGAATAATTATGCAGATTTTCTCTATGGCACTGGCTTTTAGCATATGTTGGATCGAGTTACTCTATTTTGAGCTGATCCCAGTAATATATATGGTGTCTATGGTCGAGTTGACTAAGATCCCGGTGAAGGTGCAATCACCCGCACTCGTATCTCTGAAACTGGTCAACATGGATGAATAAGATGTAATTATATATGTGTTAGACTTTTGTACAGATGTTATTGATTAATGATATGTATGTAAACTCTATATTGTATATATTAAATAAATGTTATTTTGAGTTAAGTTGTAACGAGGTAATAATTTCATGGTATTTTAAAAAAATTGTTACTTAAATGGAGTTATTACAAGTTTCACCCTTTTACCTTAGCATAATAATATTATAAAAGAAAGTAAAAATAACAAAATATCTATAGAAAGAACATTACAATAGCTCAAAACAAAGTTTTCTCCATCTCTCCAACTCACTCTTTAAGTCTTTTATTTATAGATACAATTAGGTGTGATAGGTGTGGTAATTGTCAAAATTGTTAGGTAGGAAATTGTATAAAGTTGACAATTTGGATTCCATTATGTGCACCAAAATTTAACCTTGAATATCTCCTCAAAATTCACTGAATTTGCTAAACCCATAAACATGAAAGTTGTTAGAAATTTCCATATCTTTCCAGTCATATAAATTATCGACAAATTGGATATGTATTCTGTGACTTATGGGCACAATACTAGAGTAAGGTCGGGCTGGATTGTAACAGCAAATAAATTCTATACTAGCCCACTTTTGACCCTTTTAATGTCTGAATTTTTTGACCACTTAAACATGAAAGTTGTACCCAATTATATCAGATATTCACCTACCAAAGTTCATACACATTACATAGGTATTTTCTGAGATACAACTCAAATACTGTAGCAAGGTTAGACTGGACTACAAACAGCAAACATATTTTTAACATTGAGTGTTTTTCCTTGAATCTTTATGTTTTATTTCTTTTGAAAATGTGGTAATAAATCAAGATTAAATTTGTGCATATATCCATTAGGATGCGTCTCTGGAGTCAATAAGATAATGCTCCTTTTTTAGTCATCTTCAATGAATTTGTTTTATCTGTTTGATTTATAGACATCATTATCAAAGAATCACAATTTAACTTTGATTCTTCCAATTGAGTCCATTTTCTATTCTTCTCTCCATCTGTAAAAAATACACAAAACTAAAGATAAATAAGGGAGATATATGCTTAATTATGGCAAAAATATAAGATGCAAATATTTAATTTATGAATATAAAACTCACTCATCACAACTCTACTAAGACCCATATGCCATTGTCATCCTTTGATTTCATCTCATCCTTCATGGCATTTATCCACTTTTGAGAGTTAGAACTTTCTATGGCTTAATGAAAGTTACTTGGATCATTTTTTATTACTCCAATATTTACCTTATGTTCTTGGAGGTACATGACATAATCATTTGGAATCTCATTTCTCCTCTCTCTAGTGGATCTCTTTAATGGCATTTCCACTTGAGATTGTTAAGGTATTTCTTCATGAACATACAACAACTCAAGTGTGTCAATAATTTGTTGGTTCTTTGGATTTACATCCTGAATAATGTTAGGAAGCAATTTCTGAACATTTTTAGTTGCAACAACAGGGACATTAATATGTTCCTCTTTAAAATTGAATTTTCTAAGTTGATCACTCACCTTCTAAACTCAACATCCTCAATAAATTTGGTCTTTCTTGTTTCGAAAAAGGATTTGTTCGAGAGATTATAAAATTTGAAGCCCCTCGATCTTTTAGAGTATCTAATAAAGTAGCAGCTTATGGTTCTTGAGTCTAGCTCTTTTTTTTCATTAGGCCTATAAGGCTTAGCCTTAACTGGACATCCCCAAACATGTAAATGCCTAATGCTAGGCTTCTTGCCTGTCCATAATTCATATGGGGGTTTCACTATTGCATTGCTTGAAAATCGATTTAGGATGTAAAATACAATTTTGATGGCTTCACCCCAAAGTGATTCTAGTAAAGAGGACGTACTCCTTATCATATCTATTAGGGTTCTGTTTCATTTCTCAGCTACACCATTTTGACTTGGAGTCCCTAGCATGGTGTATTGAGGAATGATTCCACATTCCATCAAATACTTATTCTCTTAATCCATCATATCTACCATAGTATTCACCCCTACAATCAGATGTGACAGCTTTAATTTTCTTGCTTAATTGATTTTCAACTTCGGCTTTGAAAATCTTAAACATGTTCAAAGATTGTGATTTCTCACTAATCAAATACAAGTACTCATAACGAGAGTAGTCATTTATGAAAGTGATAAATTTTGTTTTCCATTCCATAATACTGTTGGAAATGGACCACAAATGTCTGTATGTTTCAATTCCAAGACATCACTACTTCTATTAGCACCTATTTTTCTAATATTTATTTGTTTTCCTTTAATGCACTCAACACAAACACTACAAGAAAAGAGGGGAATGGAGACAGGTGTTTAACGACGGTTACAAAAAACCGTCTCTAAAGCCATTTTTAACGATGGTTTAGGAACCATCGTTAGAGTTGTGCACTTAACGACGGTTCTACACAAAACCGTCGTTACATACGGAAGATTAAGATCCAACCGTGGTCATCTGCATCGACTTAGGGCCAAGGAAATATATTACGGACATTACGACGGTTTTTCGAAAAATCGTCGTTATTTAACGACGGTTTAAAGGAAACCGTCGTGAAGTTATAACCTTCGGAATTCGGACCGTTACTCGGTTTTCGTGTAGTTTAACGACGGTTTTAGGAAAAACTGTCATTAAAGTTATAAGTTACGACAGTTTTTTAAAAAATCGTCGTTAAACCCATTTAGTGATGGTTTTTGTTTGGTTTAACGACGGTTAATAACCATCGTTAAAACAGACGTCCGTTTTATAAATTCAATGGTCCTCCTTATTTTTGTTACAATAGCTTCTCGATAAATTTTTTTTTTGCATAATACACTCTCTGATATTATTTGTTGTGACTTTTAAGTTTTTGTTATGTGGTGTTCTCTGCGATTTGTTTTTATTATTCTCAAGATATGTCATTTAATTTTTTAATTGTATTTGATTATTTTTTTTATATATTGTATGTTCAAAATATTTTCTTATATTATTTTTTATTTTCTTTTGTGAAGATATTCTGACGTTGGGACGACACTTTGATTTTGATTTGTGTGCGTTATTTATTTGGAATCATTTTGAAGGCATGTAATCTAATTAATTTTATTTTGAATGAATTTATTTCAAATTATTGTATATTAGATTGCAATAATATTAGATATTTTATGTACTTACTATTTTTTTTATAAATATATTTGACATTGTGATGTACATTGTATGAATCAATTTTAAAATTTGTGTTATTTTTGTAATATTTATGATGTTTAATATTATAATATATAGTATGTTCGTTGAAAACATGTAAGGAGAAATACATTTATATAATAACATAAATTTAGTAGATGAATTGAAGTGTGTAATTGATTAGATAAAATAATAAATTTTAATAAATAGATAGAGTAAGTATTGAAAACAATTTTTAAAATTTTTTGACACTACTTTAAAAATATACGTATTTTTTAATAAAAATTTAAGAAATATATATAATATTATAAATTTAGTATAAAATGATAGTGAATTTAGTTTTAAATATAAGTTATTTACTATTTTAAAAATATTATTAAAATTAATGTAAATAAATTGAAAGTAGTTATTATATTGATAAACGTATTTAAATAATATACATAAATTAATAATAGTCAAATTATATTATAGTTGTTAATAAAATATTAAAATATTTATTCAGGTGATGAGATAAAATAATAAATGTTAATAAATAGACAAAATTAGTACTAGGAATTAGTTTTAGAAAAATAAAATTCATTTAAAAATACACGTAGTTTTTTAAAAATGGAAACAAATTTATAATAACATAATTTTAATATGTAAGCTAGTAGTGTAATAATTTTTAATGCACTTTGTTGTTACACTAGATTCTCTATTAAAGAACTAACAAGATCTTAGATGTAATTGAGTAAAATTATTCTTGAATATATGGCCCTTATATGAGCCACAGATTTTATTTTTTCAAATAGAGAATTGAAATTTCAATTCCTTATCTGAGTTCGTTAGAAATTTTACCATGTAAATACTATAATTAAAATTCTAGCTGCAGCTGTAAAATCATATTTTGTCACTTTTGTTACTATTAATTTTTTGTATATATATATATATATTTTTTTTTTATATAGATTCATTATAATTCAATAATTTATGCATCTTTAGTATCTAGTTAAATATTAATAAATTTTAAAATACAATTTTCAATTTTTAAATAATTCAAACGCTTAATTATTATATAATAAAATAAAATGTATATAAATTAATTTATAAAATATTAAAAATATAAATGAATTTTTATTTTGCATAAAAATTTAATAATAAAAACATTTAAGCATTAGTAGTATTATGAATAGTACAAAATATTATATTTTAAATTACAAATAACACTGATATAAAAAAATTTAATTAATTTAATTAATTAAAAATTTAAAAATAATAATAAATAACGACGGTTTTTGTTAAAAACCGTCGTTATAATTAATTTTATTAATTAAAAATAAAAATAATAAATAATAAAATAACGACGGTTATTAAACTGTCGTTACTTTTAACGGCGGTTAAAAATTGTCATTAAAACTGGTTTAACGACGGTTTTTATAACCGTCGTTAAATCAGACATAACGACGGTTATTTTCATGGTTGCTGAAACCATTGCTATACTTGAAGTTCCACGACGATTTTAAAACCGTCGTTAATGGGCATAACGACGGTCGAAACCGTCGTTATGCCCACTAAAAAACCGTCGTAATGCCGCGGTTTTATTGTAGTGAAACTTAAAAGTCTGACAAGTTAAGGGAATCAAGAATTCCTTCTAACACAAACCTTTGAATTCGTTGTTTTAAAATATGACCCAATGCTTATACCATAACATTAATGAATCTTCATTTGTTAATTTGCGTTTAATGCTAAAATTACTTGCATGATAAATTCATAATTTTTTTTTCTAGAAGCAGTATAGCCATATTTCATTAATAGGATTCATGCTCATATGCCAAATAATAAATTCTTCGTATGACAATAAATGAAGAATAAACAAAATATATCTCAATAACTTAATATAAGGTGGCTTTGATACCACTTGTTGGAAAAAATTTAAACAACTACAGGATTATGATTAATTTATTATGATTAATTTATATATCACCGTTCATAACATCATGTCAAATTATTGAGATATATAAAATAGAAAGCATACCTGAATCCATTGTTATCTGTGGGATGGGTCATTAGTCTTCTAAGGTTGCAGATACGAACCACCTTTCTACTATAGAATGGGGCAGAAGAGAAACTGTATGTGAAAAATTTAATCTTATCTGTATCTCAGGGACCATAATTTATAAATGCATCTGTGACATTAGTCTTTGGCCTATAACAGAAGACTTTAAGGTATACTGGGCTTCTACACATAAGGCGGTCCATACCTAAATATTTTAATATTTTGCAAACCCATTAATTTAATAGATCACTTTATTTAGGCTCTTTATTAGATAGCATTTTATATACACTTAATTAATACATGTAAGCCCACAAAATATTCTGACATAGATTTCTAGAAGGAATTAGGTGAGAACCCAAATAACCATTCGGGGTTTCTTCTATCTTCCAATTGACGTCGGCCATAACTTTCTTACCCATTACCTAGTAAGTTCCTCCATAAATATTTAGAACTACTCATCTGGTATAATCTCCAAAGCCACCAATTCTACCAAAGATCTTGGCCTATCTCTTCATCTTCGTACCGAGGAGCTGCAAATCAAACACCTTTAAATGACCAAACCCTCTTCACTAGCTTAAACCCAGCTGAATTTGGGTCCAATTATTGAGGGCTGTGACTTGGAACAGTGACACAAATAGAGTTGTGAACAAATCTAGGTTCATGACAAACTCACTATTGTTGCTGTGTCAAGGTTCGACGTTTCCTCAAAGGGAGAACCTTCAGTCAAGTTTTTCATCCTTGGTTCGCGCCTGGAATGACATACATATAATTTCTTCGGAGCATCACAATTAGCAAACAATTCAGGTTTAATCTTCAGATTGGCGAGAGGGTAATAAGGGTAATTTTATTTGAACAGAGGGGTATACTTTAGGATAAATGTAAATTATTTTTAAAAATATTTGTGATGATCTAAATATAAAAATGTATTTTTAAAGCATAAATATTAATTTTCTTTGTAGAAAATTACATACATCATGTTGAAAATCATTTTAAGCTTTGTAAATTGCAAATTTTCGGAACTATGTTAACTTAGGAATTATAGCAAATTTAAAAATATATAATTTAATTCCATTAATTTAAAATATATTCTAAATATTATAATTCAATTAAATTCTACAAGGTAAAATATTCAATCAAAATATAAAAATTTATTAAATAATATAATTCAATTCAATAATCGATTTAGTTCTAAACACATCTAGATTATTTTCTCCTCTGCTCTCCAACTGTACAAGCAGTTGCAGGTGCAATATCTTAATCCAAATTAAATTAAGGAGGAATACGTTTTTTCGTTTTGTTATAGGATATAGATTTGCATGGCTTCATACTAAATAAGTTAATTTTAAGTATAAATTTATCAACTAAAATTAAACACTTTAAAAGTTTTTTTTTTTGAATTTGTGAGATTTTTTTATAGTTTTAACTATTAATTCAGGAACTTGTGTCTAACACATTACTTTTAAGTCCATTTTGATTCAAAATAATTTAAAAAAAAAACAAATTAATTATATTTTTAATGAAAAAGTTAATTATTCAACCCGAGACTCCCTTATATATTGACGGAACCCTCCATCTCACTTCACTTCACTTCTTTTTTTCCCTAATTTATTCCTCACTCTATTTTCTCTTCCCTTCATCATTTCCCTCCACCATCAAATCCAAACATGGTCTTAGATTTACATTTTAATTTTAGGCTACAAATTATTGATCAGTTAATGGTACTATATATGTTTAGCTGAAAGAAAATGGGTCGAATGGCTATTCTTCAAAATGAAATTTTTTTAATATTACCACAATAATGTGTTCTCCACCCTTAAATTATCCTTAGGATACAAAGACCATCCGATTTTATGGCAAATAGTTTAATCTAATTCTTAATGTATATCATCTTTAATTCTTAGGACTATTCAAATTATAAAAATATTGTTTTGTGTTTAACAAGTTAAGCCAGTATGTTGACCTATTAAATCTTAATCATTGTTACTTACCTACTTAGATTAAATTTTGGAACACCTGTCCGCATTTTTTATTTTTATTTTTTGTATTTTTTTAGCTACAAAGGTGGACAATCATTTTCAAGTGAAATGAGGAGAAAGGAAAAGAGCCAGTTAAAGATTCAATCCCTTAACATTAATCTTGGTGAAATATTTTGTGAGTTTACGGTTATTAATTAATTGTACATAGACCCACTATCTAATAAAGGATCCAATAAAGTGATATATTAAATTTATGGATTTTCAAAATATCAAAATAATTGGCATGGGTCACCGTATATATAGAAGTTTAATGTGACATCTTTTGTAATGGGTTAAATACAAGTGAGAGTTATGCACAGTTATAAATAAGGTATAGTCTCCTAAGATATACATACAATGAATTATTTTTACATACAATTTTTTCTTTTGTCCTATTTTAGACCGTTAAGTTATAAGACTAATAACCTTCATCTAGTCATTATCAATAAATTTAGGTACACTTTTTTTATTATATATTTTAATAATTTAACATGGAATTTTAATGTGATAATATATGGATTATTCATCACATATTATTTAATTTTCTCAATAAATCTCTCCTTAGTTTTAATTATTTATTGTGGAGTTTAATGTCTATCCAACCTTATTAAATTAATTATTAGTGATCATTTTTGCTTCTAACTCAAGAAATGAAAACATAAAGCTAGCCATGATTAAACTATTAAAAATGTGAAAAAGATATTGAAATTTGAACAACAACAACAACAAAAAATATTGACATTATTGACCGTTATTAATTATTAATTTAATATGGGAACCTTGTTGCAATAAATGATTGATGCTAAAAAATATTGACATTGAATCTTTTTAATTATTATTTTAATATGAGAACCTTAATGAAATACATGATTGATGCTTTGTGCCTAAAAAGATAAGTGGAACAAAATCCAGCAAATGAGAAAAGTCTTTTGGTCCAGCAGAAGTAAACAAGTCACCATAAAAATTCTAGAAAGAAACACCTGTCTCATTTCCCTCCTCCAACCATTTATCTCTTTCCCCTGTTAGGTTAATGATTCTGTTATTTTGCATCCTTTGGATGGTGATTAATGCCGTGATTTTTTCTGTTTTTATTTTCATTTTTCATTTTTTTTAAAATAAATTTTATTTTTTATTTTTTACATTTTTTAAAATATGGTTAGTTTTTACTTTTATTTTATTTTTATTTTTAATATTTTTTAATAATATGAACAATAAAACACTTTTCAGAATAATAAAATAATGTTCATACACTTTGTAATGAATTTAGAATAATTGAAAAAGTATCACCGCTATAATCCACTACATTATTGAAAATATTTTTTTTGAAAATTTCAAAATTTTCCAAAATTTAAAAATTATTTTCTAAAAATGAAAATAGAAAAACAAATGGATTTTTAAACCTGTTTTTTTGTTTTCATTGAAAAAGAAAACAAAAAACAGAGCTACCAAACAGTCTCTTATATTTTGATCACTTGAATTTAACCATTCGATCCTAGACCGTTGAAACGTGTATTTTTCCTCCTTATCCCATGTTTCCTCTATCATTTTAACTAAAGAGGCAACAATTTCAACTTTATCTTCTGTGTAGGCTCCTTGGTGACAGTCATGCAACTTCAATTTATTCAAAAGAACTCCATTATTATCACTCCAAGCTAAAAATGAACTCTTACATGAAGTTTGATTATTGATAGAAGATTATTATTAGATACACTAGTGGTGGAGTTAAAATTTTTACAATCACCACATCAAATTATGACATGTGGCAAAGTTCATTGATTGTATTAATATTTTTAATGTATTTTTACTATGTGTCAGCATTTAGTGTGGTGCTGATGAAAATTTTAACTCAACCGTTGGTGCATCTAATAATAATCCATTGATAAAAGCTTCAATAATAGTGTCATAATTCAGAACATTCCCATTCCTGCTTCCTTTGGTAACATCCATATATATATATACAATCAAGGCGCTCCACCCAAATTAATTCAAATTTAAAGGTTTTAGGAGCAATTTTATCAACATAGTTCACTACCATCCATATAGGGCAGTGGTCAGACCCGATAGGTTTTAAATGCAGAACTTGGGCTCTAGGAAATTTAGCCCTGAAAGATTTATTGCAAATGGCTCTATCAAGCCTCTCCTTTACATGACTATCCCCTATTTGCCTGTTAGACCAAGTGAAATGAGTTCCTTTGAAGCCCAAATCCAACATATCACAGTCAAACATGAAGTCTTACAAATTCTGAAATTTCTGTGCGTCTGAATCCTTCCTCCTAACTTCTCAGCTTGACAGGCCAATTCATTAAGGTCACCCACATAGAGTCGTTCCTCATTGTCACTAAGTGATAGTCTCCTTAAATGCTCCCACAACCTCGGTCTATCTCCTTTTGGCGACCCATAAATGAAAGAAACAAAACTAATCAAATTAGGAGCCTCAATCTTGGTGTCCATGAGATTTTTTGAGCTGAATAGAACCTCCACCTTCAAATGGTACTTCCACCATAAAGCTAGACCCCCATCAAAACCAAACCTTTTTTTTCCGCAGTTTTTCTAATTTTCCTATCTTCATTTGGGTTTCCATAAGGAACATCAGAGGGATTTATTGTTAAGGGCCTGAATAGTCAAGGCAGCCTCCCAGCCCTGACAATTCCATTAGTTAAGACTCATGGTGATTGGGTGGCTGAATGAGGCCAGCCACCTAGCCCTTCTCAGCACAATCATCAGTCTATTTGGTTTTTCACCAAACATGAACACACCATATTGTAGTGGGAAGTTTGATACTCTCACTGGAACCTCAACTAGTACTAGGGCCCTTTCTATTTTCTTCTTAGTACTTTGACCTTTTTTATTAGGACTGTACTTTCCCCTTCTTCTCACAATCCTCCTCTGCCTATGCTGGAAAGCCATTGCACCCTCCACCTTTAGTAATGTATCACTTCTAGCTTTTTTGCATTTAGCAGGACTTGCCTCTGTCTCACCTTTCCTCTTCAAGCTTACTCTTTGGAGCTCTTGCACTAATGAAAACTGATAAGCAAGTTAGCTAATTGGGACAGTAGTCTTTTCCTCAATCACCATGTTATCATCGGGAGGGAGCTCTACAAAGCAACTTAACGGTAGCTAAGGATTAGTGTTACCTGAATTAGGGAAAACTTCCTCACTGTTATGAAAATTATAAGGAGAGGAATTATGGGGTAAAACCTCCTGATGGCCTACCACTGATATATTTCCATCTACTGTCCTTGACCCACTTCTATTCAAGCCCCCATTTTCCCTACTACTCCAATTTGTAGGACAAGGGCCTAATAAGCATTGGCCACATTACTGAGACCCATAACTTGGACAAATTGGGACGAGGAACCAAAAAGCTAGATGATAGAGGCTTCTGTAAATCCACCAGCATTCTTGCTCAAGCAAAGTTTCTAGTAATCCTTCCATCAACCACTGACTCCTCTATTGACACCACCTTCCCTACCATCGCCCCCATTTTAACCACATTACTGCTTGACGGACCTTCTAGAGGAACACCATGGAACTACACCCAGCACAGGCTATTCTGCAGCTTGATTTCATGAAAAGCTAAAGAAGGGGCCAAAGGTTTTATGTTAAGTAACATTCCAAGCACGGTTCATGGTCCATCCTTGAGTATTCAGAAACAATCCTCCTCTCGATCAAAGGTAGACAAATACATATCCTAACTCACCTCTGAAATTAAGACATCTGACTGTAAATTCTAACCCTTAATATTCATCAATTTGATTGTATTCCGATTCACAGACTTATCCATCATCAACTTCCCTATTAGAGTACTCTTTCCCACTTTAGCTCTAGAGGCAAAATCCCACTTCAAATCCACAACAGATTCCTCCTCACCACCCTCATTTTCACTCTTGTCCTCCATCACTTTATGTAGTAAAAGAAATATGAGTATATAGACAGAAAGAAAAGAAGGAAGAAAGAAGAAAGCAGAGGAAGAAGAGAAGAAAAGATCTTATAAAAACGTTTAGGAGAAAGCTCTCACCAGGGAGAGAAGTTAGCCTTCATTAGAGCATATATTAGAGGCATCTTGTATTTCTGTGATTCTTAAAAGAATGCAGATTCAAATCTTAGTGTGTTGCCATATATACCAAAAGAGTCACATAAAGCTTTTTCACTTTCTTTTTTTTTTTCCTTAACTTCTTTCGCCATTTATGAATCTTAATTATTGTTGTTTTGTATTGCTAATTTGGTATGTACCATATAGAATCCATGTGTTTTACAATGGTTTAATACATATTTGAGCTGTAACATGTTTATATAATAAAAATTGATCGATTATTTACTCTCTATAATTATATAAATGTATAGGTACTGTATTTAGTTGAGATTATTTTCACATGAATATCCTCATCTAATAGTCAATATCATTGTCAATTAAGTAGGGTAAAAATAGGATATTACATAACCAAAGAAGGGTTTGAGCATAGCAAAGTTTTCTTCTCTAAAGTAGTTTCTGTAGTCGGTGTTTTGAGAGTGTCGCCATTAGTTATAGATGGTGATAGCCCCTCTTTCCTTCTTCTCTTTTTTTTTTTTTTTTTTTTTCTTTTTTGTGTAAATACATCTTTCAATCTAACTTATTTTAAGTAGAGCTTTTAGTGTTTTGATCTATCTTTATTGATAGATTGTAATGATGTTTATCCCTGGTTGAATTGTTAAATTTTTTTTGTATAGGTCTAAATATCTTATGATATTGTAAAATTTTTTAAATATGATTCAACAAATACATAAAAGTGAATATCTAGTTGCAATATCGATGATGATAATGATGATTTTTCATCTCAAAGTTTAAGAGATCAATAGAGATTTTATTCACTTTTTAATTTAATAAAAAAATTATAAATATTTATTTGTTATTAAATCTAAAATTTTTATGGTTATTATATATGCTATTGGACTTTGCTTTTGGGTGAAATTTTGTCATTTTATATAAAAAACTATAGGATATTACATAATTTTCGTTTATATAATCTCTATTGCACTGAGTTTGTTACAGGGTTTTCGTTATTTGCCATAGAAGTTTTAGATATAGAAAAAAGAAGACATCCTTTAATATTTGGCTATCTTTATAAATGTGAGCGCTATTGTATTTTTCTCTTTCACCCCCTTGGAGTTTCTTTTTAGTTTAGAGATAATCTCTTTGTCACGTGTTGATTAAAAGTCTTGCAATGTTTTAAATATGGAGACATCTTTCCATAATTGCTTATCTTTATAAATCTGAGCTGCCTTTTTTTGTCCAAACACTAACAGAACCATATTATTAAAAGTCAGTCCAACCATGTTCATCAGATTTGGAACTGAAAACAGAAAAAGAATGAAAATTCTTTCTAATATTATCCGGTAGCATCCTGGCAGTGACAGGAAAAGTTTTGTTGCAGCATGCGAAGATCTTTTCCAGTGCTAGAAAATTCTTTGAAACTTGAAAAATCACTTCAGATGAAATTTTCGTTCTTAGTGTTTGTGGTATAAATGACTGTGTCTTGTCTATTAATGCTGTGTTCCTGAAGACTCTCTTCGGGACCACAAGCCAAGGTATGGGACTTGAGTTTCACATTGGGTGCATGGACACTTGGTGGAGGACTTATAAGACCTCTAGGCACCCTAAGTTAATTTTTTGGAGTGAATTTTACTTGAACAGTTCTTATCATGGCACCCTCTTTTTACGAATTAACTTTTGCGGGTGAGTTATATACAATTCTTATAACTCACAATAAAATTAATCATATATCTTAAACACTCTATGGTAACTTGGATTCTATTAACATTCACCTTATCTTGCACACTTCACATGCTAATTAGAATACCATATACTAACCATACACCACTTCTTAATTCTACCTTTCTTCCTTGGTAATTTTTAACAACAAACTATTAAATTCCATCCTAGATGTGGAAAAGGAGCATTATTGATCAACAAGCCAACTGAAGTTTTCATCATATGTTGATCTATCTTCATTGATCTCTTCCATGCTTGAAGATAACCACTAAATCTAATCTGAATAATGTTTAAAACCAAATTTGGTGCAGCTTCCTTATGTCTAAACACAACCTCAATACACTCCATCCAGATGTAATATTTTATAAGTACAAACATGGGAAATTCTTCACATACCCGAAGGTGTTCAGCTTAAAGAGAATTTAGCCAGATATTAATGTTGGCAGAAAAACAGTAAAGCACACAGGTTTTGGGAAAGGTTCTTTTATTATTTCATTCCACTAAGTTATACATAAATCAAATCCAACTGAAGAAGAGAATAAAAATTCCCAAAATATCTCTAACAAACAAAGATTTAAAAAAAAAACTAAACAGAACCCAAAATATCTCCAACAAACTAAGATTTAAAAACTAAACAGAAATTAAACAATTAGATTTTACTAACAAACTGGTAGCAATAATAGCACTTCACTATCACTCCTCCTTGCTATTTTTGCTACAGACTCCAATTTTCTCTCTCAAAGCTTCAAATCTTGACTTCGACAGCCTTTTTGTCAGAATATCTACTAGTTGGACATCTCTATTACAGTGAGCCAAGCTAACTTCATTAGTTTTTTGAACTTACCTAACAAAATAATACTTAACTTTGAAATGTTTAGTCCTACCATGAAAAACTGAATTTTTTGAAATTGCTATGGTAGCTTGATTATCAACAAATATTGTTGTTGCATCCACTTAAGCCATATGTAAATTTTTCATCAATTTTCTCAACCATAAAGCTTGGTTAACTGCAGCAACTACAACATACTCAGCTTCAGCAGTTGATTGTGCCACAACTTCTTGCTTCTTTGAGCTCCAACTAAAGCATCCTGATCCAAGACTAAATAAGTAACTGGTTGTACTTCTCATATCATTGCATGATCCTACCCAATCACAGTCAGAAAAACTATGAAGAAACTTCTTTTTCTTTTCAAACTTTAGTCCATAAGGTAGAGTTCCCTTGATGTACATGAGAATCCGTTTTGCAGCTTTGTAATGTAGCTCACTAGCACAATGCATATATCTAGATAACCAACTCACAGTGTAACATCCTTAATTTCGTTTCTTTTATTGATAAAGGTACATAAAAAATTTAATTAAGGAAATAAAATTTATTAGACAATATTTTAGATATCTAAGGAAATATAATCCTTAGAAATTCTTCACCTTATGTATATGCATAGAAAATGTTTCTAACATTAAGAGAACAAATAAAGAAGGAAAATCTAATAGGAAAGAAATTAGAAATAACATACTAAAGAGATGCAAAATTCTTGGATAAGGAAGATAAATTTTTAGAAACAAGTAAAGGTCTTAAAATTTCAAAGAACATTGAATTAGGGTAATTTTTCCTAATTCAAGAACTATAGTTACTAAGTTTAAAATCTTTACCCATACATTGGGCTTTTACCTATGGACACTTCATATAGAGTTTTTCCACTTCACATAAGTTTCTAGCAAGCCCATTGGATAACCTAAACAAGAAATTAAACATAGACTTGGACTAGGATATAGTAATTTCACCAATAGCCCAAAAATTATGAAAATGTGACCAAGCCCACCAAGAAAGGAAGAATTTTATCCAAAGCAAAGAAAATGGGTAGGACAAGCCCATAATGGGTAAGAATAAGCCCAAATCCAAGAGGAAAAATAAAATAAAATAAATTAGATGATGATATAATAATAAGAATAAAGATTAGGTTACATGGCATTAAGACAAAAATTTAGCAAGTGGTATGATTCTACATTCATTATTTAGGCAAGTGGCATGATAATACAAGGCTTTAGGACAAAAACATCTATATCCTTCACTCATAATTTTAGCAAGTGGTATGATAATACATGGTATTAGGACAAAACATTCATAGCCCACACAAATAATATCAACCAAATAATGGAGATTGAAGGGCTAGAAATTTGCCACTTAAAAAGGCAACCTATCATAATTGATTAAGACAAAAGAAAAATTAAATGAATCCCTAAATCAAAGGGACCTTGTCCCTTATCTTAAGAACATATCATCATAATTTTCAAAATACAAATCTCCTTTTCCTATGCATATCTTGACTAAGGAAGAGGAAGACAAGAACATAAGTTGTTTGTTTTCCAAAAATTCAACAAAGTGTATCTTAATTGTGATAAGGTAGATCCATGATCATGAAAGGTGAATTATTTGGTGGTCTATATAAGAGAACCCACCCTTACAACACTTTAATTTCGTCCAAGTGAGAAAGAGAGAGAAATAGAAGCAAGGTAGAGTGAGGAAAGGAGAGAAGAGAGAAGAAGAAAGGAAGGAAGAAGAAGGAGAAGTTTAGAAAGCTAAAGGTAAGTTTAACAATATTTCTTTTTGAAGAAAACCTTTGAAACTCATAATATTTATATGAGATTTTGATCTTAGAACTTTGATGATTAGGTCATGGATGTTACTATATCATGTTACATATTGATCTTGCATGTGATGTATGTTTGAATACTTAGGTTGGTGTAGATAGTTCTGCATGGGTATGGGTATGGTTGACAGAATTTTAAGCTTCGGTATTTTAATTTCTGGGAACAATCTATAAGGAATTAAAATACATGGTTAACATAAGAATTAAAGATATATGTGTCCCGGATTTATAGCCACTGGAATCATTCCATTTGGAGTCCATATGAGGTAGATATGGTCTGATTAGTAGTCAAAGGTCAGAAAATGAATCATCAGGGAAGAATATGTTAGGATAGCTTCGGTAATTTAATTTCTGGGAATTATTGGTAGGGAATTAAAATAAATGGTTAACATAAGAATTAAAGATATGTATGTCATGGATTTTTAGCCACTGGAATCATTCAATTTGGAGTCCATATGAGGTAGCTATGGTCTGATTAGTAGTCAAAGGTCAGAAAATGAATCATCAGGGAAGAATATGTTAGGATAGCTTCGGTAATTTAATTTCTGGGAATTATTGGTAGGGAATTAAAATAAATGGTTAACATAAGAATTAAAGATATGTATGTCATGGATTTTGAGCCACTGGAATCATTCAATTTGGAGTCCACATGTGGTAGATATGGTCCGATTAGTAAGCCAAGGTCAGAAAATGGTTCATCAGGGAAGATTATGTTAGGACAGCTTTTGTATTTTAATTTCTGGGAATTATTTGTATGAAATTAAAATAAATGGTTAACATGAACCTTATATATCTATGTCTCATGGAAATATGCCCACTGGAATTATGCAATTTGGAGTTCATATGAGGTAGATATGATCCGATTAGTAAGCAGAGGTCAGAAAATGTTTATTCAGGGAAGAGTATGTTATTAATGTTTTAGTTTTTGAATTTCTGGAAATATTCTGTAGAGAATTAAAATAGCGCGCCAACATAACAATTATAGATATATGGCTCATGGAATTTTACCAATTGGAATAACTCAATTTGGAGTTCAAATTTGAGAGATATTGTCTAATTAGTTAGTAAAGGTCAGAACCTAAACGAGAAGAAATAATACTAAATTTAAAGGAGTAATAACACCACAATATCATACTATTTTGTTGATATGATTAACATAATAGTTTTAGATAATTGTCTTAGCTTTTCATAGACACTAATATCATCTTAATCGGAGTTAAAATGAGAGAGTTATGCTCTGATTTGTAAGCAAAGGCTGTGTTAAAAGTTAGTAAACCTATTTTCAATATTTTTCTACCCTAGATGAATTTTTAAGGTAATAATAGAAATCAATTTGAGGAAAAATGCTCTATAAAATTTGTAAGAACATGTGTTGGAAATGATATAAGTAGAAATAAAATGACTAAATGCCTAGACATAAAGAAAATGAAAAGAATTATTCTAGTTACTGGAAAAAAATTGTGATTTGTGAAAAGTGCATGTCTAAGGAAAGCTCTGGCAAGGAAAGACTTGGTACTTAAGCGTGTCCATTAGTGACCCACCTCTCTTTTCTGGGAACTTTCCTGGTGCGCTGTTTACAGACTACAATTACTATCCAGTTATCGAGGTATTAGTGTGAAATTTTGACATGGAAATATTTTATAAAGTGAAAATTAGAAAATGATTATATTCATGGCATAATTTCAGTTTACCAATGAATTTTGAGAATGATTATGTTTTGATACATTATGGCATGAGAATATAATAAACATACTCGTTATTGGAATCATATTTTCGGCTATTAATATGAAAAGAAAAGAAATGAGCACGGTCACATGGCAATCCGTGTGGTGCACCAGTAGGGGACGCCCTACCAACGGTTATGATCATGTTAATAAGAAAAGAAAGAGAAAGTGTGCCATGTCGGACGGAGCGAGATAAGCCCGTACCGAAAAGTAGAGAATACTCACCCTGACCGGGGTAGCTTGAAGTAAGAATAAGTGGATAGCCATCATATGAAACTCGAAAAATAGTTATTCATACCATACATGTCATAACTGTATAATTTTCATGTGCATGATAAAGTGCATTCATGTGACTTAAAGATATTTTCTGTAGTTTATACAGCTGAACATGACATGATGAACTATATTGATGGTAAATTATGATTTATTGTTGAACTTACTGGGATTTAATTCTCACTATATTTCCATATCATGTTCAGAATAATAAATATGCAGATATTCTCTATGACACTTATTATCTCTGTACGTTGGATCGAGGTGCCCTACCTTGGGCAACTTCCAGTTATTTCAGATATAACTGTCGTAGATGTAACTGAGATTCCGGTGGACGTGCCACCCGAACCAGTGTCCCCGGAAGTAGTCGATATAGATGATTAGAACTAATATGTATTTTTGTACAAATATTTGTAAAATAATGGTGTGTAGTTTGTAAAATAATATTGTGTATGGAAACTCAGTATTGTATAAATTAAATAAATGTTATATTGAGTTAAGTTGTAACGAGGTAATAATTTCATCGTATTTTGTTTAAAAAAAAAAAAATTTACATAAATGGAGTTGTTACATAATTGGTATCAGAGCAGGTCGATCCTAGATGGCCAGTGGTTGGATGGTTATCTGAATCGATCTTATAGTGTCTTGAGTATGTTGTGGTTGTGCTGTGTAGGGGATCAGTGATTCATATAGGTAAGAAATTACTAGTGTTTCCTATCTATATGCCGAGGTGGTGTTATGACTGCTATTAAATATTTTTGAACTAACTATTGGGCTTGATCACCTCAATAGCAGCATAACTTTGTTTTGTACCATAGTAGGAAATGGCACCACCAAGGAGGAATCCAGCAACCAATGCAGAGGAAACCCTGCACAACCTGGCTACGGCAATTCGAGACCAAGTTATGACCACCAACCAAATTTTACAACATCTCCAGAATGCTAATAACACAAATGTTGAGATTGGTCCTAACAACCGGACGGCTGGAAAAGATAATGGTATATCCGAGTTCCTGAGGACTAGACCACCTTGTTTCCAAGGTGGTTATGACCCAACGGTAGCCGAAAGGTGGATTAGGGAATTAGAGAAAATCTTTGAAGTGATGGGCTGTACTGAAGAGCAGCAAATCATTTTTGCTGCATATATGTTAAAGGATGAAGCAGAATACTGGTGGCGTGGAGCTAGAGAACTTTTAGCTCATCAGGGAAGACAGATCACCTGGCAAGTGTTCAAGGACATTTTCTTTGAAAAGTACTTTCCAAGTACTGTACGGGCAGAGAAAGAGATCGAATTTCTCCAACTCAGGCAAGGAAGCATGACCGTGGACCAGTATATCGCAAGGTTCGAGGAGCTGTCTAAGTTCTCCTCTTATCTGCGATATAACCCAGATGAAGCATGGAAGGCGGTTAAGTTTGAAGCGGGACTAAACCCGGAGTTAAAGAATGCTGTTATAGCTATGGAGATCAGGGAGTTTGTACCTCTGATAAATAAATGCAGACTCCTGGAAAAGAGTTTAAGGGCAGTGGAGGACGAGAAGCAAAGGCGAAACCTATGGAAAAGGAAGAAAAATTTTCCCAACCCTAGAAAGAACGTGAGAAGAAGTGGATATGGAGCTGGTAAGAGGCCATTGATTGCGGGTCCTAGGCCTTTTCAACAAGACCTCGCCTCAGTCAAGTGCGCTAAATGCGGACGCATGCATGGTAACCGGCCATGCTACATGGGACAAGATGTCTGCTTCAATTGCGGACAGAAGGGACATTTTGCGAAAAACTGCCCACAGAATGTAGGAAAGCAGCCAGAACAGAGGCCTCAGGTGAAAGGAAGAGTTTTCACCCTGAGCGGCCAAGAGGCAGCTCAATCTTCTGAAATGATTCAAGGTACATGCTATATTTATGGATTTGCTCTTATGGTGTTATTTGACTCTGGTGCTAGTCATTCATTTATATCGGAAGAATGTATTAGGAAGTTTCAGTTCCCTATTTCTGAAACTCCCTATGAGCTATCTGTAGTAACCCCTACAGGGGAACGGGTATTAACTTCCTCTGTATGTAAGGACTGTCAAGTCACCATCCAGGAGAAAACTTTTTCAGTAGACCTCGTCAGTTTACCTTTAAGAGGTATTGAGGTCATTCTAGGGTTAGACTGGATGTCTAGAAATCGAGTCTTGTTGAATTGTTGTAACAAGACCGTTGAATTTCTACCTTCTACTCCGAAAGAGGAGGTCCAGTTATTGATGTTAAATGCCAATCAAGTTAATAGGGAGTTGAAGAATGGAGTACTTGGATACATTCTCTTGTATTTATCAAACCTAGAAGTCGAACCGAAGCTTGATGAAATTCCAATAGCCAACGAGTTTCCTGAAGTGTTTCCATTAGATATTCCAGGCTTACCTCCCAAGAGAGAGATAGAGTTCTCTATTGATCTCCTACCTGGGACAGGGCCTATCTCTATTGCACCATATCGAATGGCCTCGAAGGAACTACAAGAACTAAAGAAGCAGTTGGAGGAACTATTAGACAAGCAATTCATTAGACCGAGTGTATCACCTTGGGGAGCTCCTGTATTGTTTGTTAAGAAGAAAGACGGGAGTTTAAGACTATGCATAGATTACAGACAGCTGAATAAGGTGACTATCAAAAATAAGTATCCTCTCCCTAGGATAGATGACTTATTGGATCAATTAAAGGGAGCCTTCATCTTTTCTAAAATTGACTTGCGGTCAGGATATCATCAGATTAGGATTAAGGAGGAGGACGTACCAAAAACTGCCTTCAGGACTAGGTATGGGCACTATGAGTTTCTCGTAATGCCCTTCGGGTTAACGAATGCACCTGCAATTTTCATGGATTACATGAATCGCATTTTTCGACCCTACCTAGATCAATTTGTTGTAGTGTTCATTGATGACATCTTGATATATTCTAAGAGTAAGAAAGAACATGAACAACATCTCCGAATCGTGCTGCAAGTGCTGAAAGAGAAAAAGTTATATGCCAAATTGGAGAAATGTGAATTTTGGCTGTCAGAGGTGAAGTTTCTCGGACATGTCATCTCTAATAGAGGGGTAGCCGTAGATCCTAGCAAGACAGAAGCAGTGATTAAGTGGGAGACACCAAAGACGGTTACGGAAATCAGAAGTTTCCTTGGTTTGGCAGGATACTACAGGAGATTTATACAAAACTTCTCTCGTATAGCCTTGCCATTGACTAAATTGACCAGGAAAGGAAGTCCTTTCAAATGGACTGATCAATGTGATGCTAGTTTTCAGGAGCTGAAGACAAGATTGACCACTCCTCCTGTTTTAATTATTCCAGACCCCACAGGACATTTTGAAGTGTATAGTGATGCTTCAAAGAAAGGGCTAGGGTGTGTGTTAATGCAAGACAAGAGAGTAGTTGCTTACGCCTCTAGACAACTAAGACCCCACGAAGGAAACTATCCAACCCATGATCTTGAATTAGCGGCAGTAGTGTTTGCCTTAAAGATTTGGCGACACTATTTGTACGGGGCAACCTTTGAAGTATATTGTGATCATAAGAGTCTTAAATACCTCTTTGATCAGAAGGAGTTAAATATGAGGCAACGAAGATGGGTAGAATTCCTCAATGACTACAAGTTTGAGATAAAGTATCATCCCGGAAAGGCGAATGTTGTAGCAGATGCCTTGAGTCGAAAATCTCTGCATATGGGTCAGATGATGGTGTATGAGATGCAGATGTTAGAGGAGTTTCGAAATTTGAAGCTAGCCACTACTCTTACTCCAAAGAATCTAGTCATTAATGGTTTAAGTATAGGGTCTGACCTTAGAGCCCAGATCAAAGAAGCTCAAGCTCACGATCAATACTTACAAGATCATAAAGACCAAGGTAATTTTTCTGTAATGGAAGATGGAGCAATCATGTATCAGGGAAGGATTTGTGTCCCTCAAGAACAAGAGTTGAGGACTAAGATACTGAAGGAAGCGCATCAAAGTAAATACACAATCCATCCTGGATGCACTAAAATGTACCAGGATTTAAAAAGGATGTATTGGTGGCCAGGGATGAAAAATGACATTGCTGAGTTCGTGGCAAAATGTTTAACTTGTCAGAAGGTGAAAGTGGAACATCAAAAGCCAGCAGGATTTCTTCAACCTCTGGAGATTCCTGAATGGAAATGGGACAGTATTTCGATGGACTTTGTTGTAGGTTTACCTAAGACTTCAGTGGGACATGACTCTATCTGGGTAATAGTTGACAGATTAACCAAATCTGCTCACTTTTTGCCCATAAAAATTAACTTTTCACTAGATAAATTGGCCCAATTGTATGTTCAGGAAATAGTTAGACTTCATGGGATTCCCTTAAATATTGTTTCTGATAGAGATCCGAGGTTCACATCGAGGTTTTGGAAGGCGTTGCAAGAAGCTTTTGGAACCCAGTTGCGGTTCAGTACTGCCTATCATCCTCAAACTGATGGGCAGACTGAACGAACAATTCAAACCCTAGAAGATATGTTGAGGGCCTGTGTGATAGAGCAAGGTAAAGGATGGGATAAGTACCTACCTTTAGTAGAGTTTGCTTATAATAATAGCTATCACTCTAGCATTAAGATGGCCCCCTATGAAGCTTTATACGGTAGAAAGTGCCGATCTCCACTATGTTGGTTCGAGGTAGGAGAAAAGAACTTGTTGGGTCCTGATCTAGTTCAACAAACCTCTGAACAAATCAGGATGATACGAAACAAAATACTTACAGCACAGAGTCGGCAAAAGAGTTACTACGATAAGAGACATAGACCTCTAGAGTTTGAGGAAGGAGACCATGTATTTTTGAAACTTTCCCCGACTACTGGAGTTGGTAGGTCTCTCAAAACAAGAAAGCTAAGTCCGCGATTTTTAGGACCCTACCAAATTCTAAAGAAAGTTGGGACATCAGCATATCAAGTTGCTCTCCCACCTAATTTGTCCAACCTGCATAATGTTTTCCACGTATCACAGTTGCGGAAGTATCTTTCAGATTCATCACGTATAATACTGGATGAACCAATCCAAATAAAGGAGAACATGACATACCAGCTACTACCTGCATCCATATTGGACACTGACGTGAAGCAACTGAGAAATAAAACCATTCCCCTAGTTAAGGTGTTATGGGAAGGTTTGACTCCGGAAGAAGCAACTTGGGAGCTGGAAGAAGTCATGAGGAAGAAATATCCGCAATTGTTCTTATAAGGTAATTTCTGAAATTTTGAGGACAAAATTACTTTTAGGGGGAGAGAAATGTAACATCCTTAATTTCGTTTCTTTTATTGATAAAGGTACATAAAAAATTTAATTAAGGAAATAAAATTTATTAGACAATATTTTAGATATCTAAGGAAATATAATCCTTAGAAATTCTTCACCTTATGTATATGCATAGAAAATGTTTCTAACATTAAGAGAACAAATAAAGAAGGAAAATCTAATAGGAAAGAAATTAGAAATAACATACTAAAGAGATGCAAAATTCTTGGATAAGGAAGATAAATTTTTAGAAACAAGTAAAGGTCTTAAAATTTCAAAGAACATTGAATTAGGGTAATTTTTCCTAATTCAAGAACTATAGTTACTAAGTTTAAAATCTTTACCCATACATTGGGCTTTTACCTATGGACACTTCATATAGAGTTTTTCCACTTCACATAAGTTTCTAGCAAGCCCATTGGATAACCTAAACAAGAAATTAAACATAGACTTGGACTAGGATATAGTAATTTCACCAATAGCCCAAAAATTATGAAAATGTGACCAAGCCCACCAAGAAAGGAAGAATTTTATCCAAAGCAAAGAAAATGGGTAGGACAAGCCCATAATGGGTAAGAATAAGCCCAAATCCAAGAGGAAAAATAAAATAAAATAAATTAGATGATGATATAATAATAAGAATAAAGATTAGGTTACATGGCATTAAGACAAAAATTTAGCAAGTGGTATGATTCTACATTCATTATTTAGGCAAGTGGCATGATAATACAAGGCTTTAGGACAAAAACATCTATATCCTTCACTCATAATTTTAGCAAGTGGTATGATAATACATGGTATTAGGACAAAACATTCATAGCCCACACAAATAATATCAACCAAATAATGGAGATTGAAGGGCTAGAAATTTGCCACTTAAAAAGGCAACCTATCATAATTGATTAAGACAAAAGAAAAATTAAATGAATCCCTAAATCAAAGGGACCTTGTCCCTTATCTTAAGAACATATCATCATAATTTTCAAAATACAAATCTCCTTTTCCTATGCATATCTTGACTAAGGAAGAGGAAGACAAGAACATAAGTTGTTTGTTTTCCAAAAATTCAACAAAGTGTATCTTAATTGTGATAAGGTAGATCCATGATCATGAAAGGTGAATTATTTGGTGGTCTATATAAGAGAACCCACCCTTACAACACTTTAATTTCGTCCAAGTGAGAAAGAGAGAGAAATAGAAGCAAGGTAGAGTGAGGAAAGGAGAGAAGAGAGAAGAAGAAAGGAAGGAAGAAGAAGGAGAAGTTTAGAAAGCTAAAGGTAAGTTTAACAATATTTCTTTTTGAAGAAAACCTTTGAAACTCATAATATTTATATGAGATTTTGATCTTAGAACTTTGATGATTAGGTCATGGATGTTACTATATCATGTTACATATTGATCTTGCATGTGATGTATGTTTGAATACTTAGGTTGGTGTAGATAGTTCTGCATGGGTATGGGTATGGTTGACAGAATTTTAAGCTTCGGTATTTTAATTTCTGGGAACAATCTATAAGGAATTAAAATACATGGTTAACATAAGAATTAAAGATATATGTGTCCCGGATTTATAGCCACTGGAATCATTCCATTTGGAGTCCATATGAGGTAGATATGGTCTGATTAGTAGTCAAAGGTCAGAAAATGAATCATCAGGGAAGAATATGTTAGGATAGCTTCGGTAATTTAATTTCTGGGAATTATTGGTAGGGAATTAAAATAAATGGTTAACATAAGAATTAAAGATATGTATGTCATGGATTTTTAGCCACTGGAATCATTCAATTTGGAGTCCATATGAGGTAGCTATGGTCTGATTAGTAGTCAAAGGTCAGAAAATGAATCATCAGGGAAGAATATGTTAGGATAGCTTCGGTAATTTAATTTCTGGGAATTATTGGTAGGGAATTAAAATAAATGGTTAACATAAGAATTAAAGATATGTATGTCATGGATTTTGAGCCACTGGAATCATTCAATTTGGAGTCCACATGTGGTAGATATGGTCCGATTAGTAAGCCAAGGTCAGAAAATGGTTCATCAGGGAAGATTATGTTAGGACAGCTTTTGTATTTTAATTTCTGGGAATTATTTGTATGAAATTAAAATAAATGGTTAACATGAACCTTATATATCTATGTCTCATGGAAATATGCCCACTGGAATTATGCAATTTGGAGTTCATATGAGGTAGATATGATCCGATTAGTAAGCAGAGGTCAGAAAATGTTTATTCAGGGAAGAGTATGTTATTAATGTTTTAGTTTTTGAATTTCTGGAAATATTCTGTAGAGAATTAAAATAGCGCGCCAACATAACAATTATAGATATATGGCTCATGGAATTTTACCAATTGGAATAACTCAATTTGGAGTTCAAATTTGAGAGATATTGTCTAATTAGTTAGTAAAGGTCAGAACCTAAACGAGAAGAAATAATACTAAATTTAAAGGAGTAATAACACCACAATATCATACTATTTTGTTGATATGATTAACATAATAGTTTTAGATAATTGTCTTAGCTTTTCATAGACACTAATATCATCTTAATCGGAGTTAAAATGAGAGAGTTATGCTCTGATTTGTAAGCAAAGGCTGTGTTAAAAGTTAGTAAACCTATTTTCAATATTTTTCTACCCTAGATGAATTTTTAAGGTAATAATAGAAATCAATTTGAGGAAAAATGCTCTATAAAATTTGTAAGAACATGTGTTGGAAATGATATAAGTAGAAATAAAATGACTAAATGCCTAGACATAAAGAAAATGAAAAGAATTATTCTAGTTACTGGAAAAAAATTGTGATTTGTGAAAAGTGCATGTCTAAGGAAAGCTCTGGCAAGGAAAGACTTGGTACTTAAGCGTGTCCATTAGTGACCCACCTCTCTTTTCTGGGAACTTTCCTGGTGCGCTGTTTACAGACTACAATTACTATCCAGTTATCGAGGTATTAGTGTGAAATTTTGACATGGAAATATTTTATAAAGTGAAAATTAGAAAATGATTATATTCATGGCATAATTTCAGTTTACCAATGAATTTTGAGAATGATTATGTTTTGATACATTATGGCATGAGAATATAATAAACATACTCGTTATTGGAATCATATTTTCGGCTATTAATATGAAAAGAAAAGAAATGAGCACGGTCACATGGCAATCCGTGTGGTGCACCAGTAGGGGACGCCCTACCAACGGTTATGATCATGTTAATAAGAAAAGAAAGAGAAAGTGTGCCATGTCGGACGGAGCGAGATAAGCCCGTACCGAAAAGTAGAGAATACTCACCCTGACCGGGGTAGCTTGAAGTAAGAATAAGTGGATAGCCATCATATGAAACTCGAAAAATAGTTATTCATACCATACATGTCATAACTGTATAATTTTCATGTGCATGATAAAGTGCATTCATGTGACTTAAAGATATTTTCTGTAGTTTATACAGCTGAACATGACATGATGAACTATATTGATGGTAAATTATGATTTATTGTTGAACTTACTGGGATTTAATTCTCACTATATTTCCATATCATGTTCAGAATAATAAATATGCAGATATTCTCTATGACACTTATTATCTCTGTACGTTGGATCGAGGTGCCCTACCTTGGGCAACTTCCAGTTATTTCAGATATAACTGTCGTAGATGTAACTGAGATTCCGGTGGACGTGCCACCCGAACCAGTGTCCCCGGAAGTAGTCGATATAGATGATTAGAACTAATATGTATTTTTGTACAAATATTTGTAAAATAATGGTGTGTAGTTTGTAAAATAATATTGTGTATGGAAACTCAGTATTGTATAAATTAAATAAATGTTATATTGAGTTAAGTTGTAACGAGGTAATAATTTCATCGTATTTTGTTTAAAAAAAAAAAAAATTTACATAAATGGAGTTGTTACACACAGGAAACATTATATCTGGTCTTGTTGCTGTCAGGTACATTAGGCATCCTATAACACTTCTGTAAGTTCCCTCATCAATCTTCTCAACACCATCTTCTTTAATAAATTTTTCATTATGAGAAAGATGAGTTCTTACTTACTTGTAGTCCTCCATATTAAATTTCTTCAGTATCTCCTTAGATATTTTTGTTGTTCGATAAAAATTCCATGTTGAGTTTGTTGAATCTCCATGCACAGAAAAAATGTCATTTCTTCTAGATCGGTCATTTCAAAAGCTTGCATCATTTGAGCCTTAAATTGCTTAATTAAACCTACATTGCTTCCTATCACAAGTAAATCATCAACATATAGTGAAATGATAGTTACATTATTATCAATAACTTTGATATACAAAGTTGATTCACTCATGCTTTTATTGAACCCCATCTTCTAAATCTTCATCAATCTTGCTATACCAGGCTCTTGCTTTAAGCCATACAACACCTTTTTAAGTAAGTACACCTTGCTTGACTTTACTATAAATCCTTTTGCTTGTTCAACAAAAAATTCTTCATTTAGATCACCATTTAAGAAAGCTGACTTCACATCAAGTTGATAAATTTGCCATTGCTTTTGTGCTACTAGTGCTATAAGAAGTCTAATAGTATCTAACCTTGCCACAGGTGCAAATGTTTCTAAAAGGTCTACTCCAAATAGTTGAGCATACCCCTTCACAACTAGCCTTTCCTTGTACTTGTTCATAGAACTATCAACATTAAGCTTGGTTCTATAAACCCACTTCACACTAATGATTTTTTTATGTTGTGGCATATTCACTAGTTGCCAAGTTTTATTTTTCTCTATCATCCTTATCTCCTCCTCCAACAGGTTCAAGTACTGTCACATTACAGCTTTGATATATTTCTACAAGTGACCTTGTACCCCTTACAAGAACATCATCAATTCTGTCATCTTCACATAACTCTTCTTTATCTATGTTTGCATTAACAATTTTAGATTTCTCTTTGTCCCAATTCCATTTTGTAGCTTCATTAAACTTGATGTCTCTACATACTTTCACCTTTCTTGTCAAAGGGTGAAGATTTTGTAACCTTTGGTGACATTGTTGTAACCAACAAAGACTCCATATTCTGCTTTTGGATCCAGCTTCCTTCTTTTAACATCTGGAACATGGGTGAAACATAGACAACCAAATATTTTTAAATTAAAAACAGAAAGCTTAAAACCAAACCAGGCTTCGTAAGGTGTTTTTCCTTTTAAAACCTTAGTTGGTAACCTATTTAGCAAAAATATAGTTGTATTAACAGCCTCTGCCCAAAACCTTTTTGGTATGCCCTTCTCTAGTAGTAAACATCGAGCCATATCCATAATTGTTCTATTCTTCCTCTCACTAACCCTATTTTGCTGAGGAGTATAGGCTACTGTGTATTGATGCTCAATCCCTGCATCTTCATAAAACTTAGCAAATCTATCAGTAGTATATTCAGTACCATTATCAAACCGAATTACTTTAATTTTACAGCCACTTTGATTTTCAGTCCATATTTTAAATTTCCAAAAGACATTTGCAACCTCATTCTTTTGTTTGAGGAAATATACCCAACACATTTGAGTAAAATCATCAATGAAAAGTATAAAGTACCTATTACCATTTAGAGAAGCAGTCTTCATACCTCCACAAACATTAGTATGAATAAGTTGAAGTTTCTCAGCTACTTTCCATGCTTTTCCCACTAGAAATGGTAGTCTGGCTTGCTTCCCTAATTGACATATCTCACACACGGTTACAACTTCTCTTGTGAATGACATTCCCTTTACTATCTCCTTTTTCTGCATATAATCCAAGGTAGAATAATGAAAGTGCCCCAACCTTTTGTGCCATAATTTAGCTTGGTTCACAACACATGGATATGCATTGAACTCTGCTTCAACCCAATCAAGGAAAAAACTCTTGTCTTTCATTTTTACAAAAAATAATTCAGCATCACATAAGTCAACGATAACACACATATTATCTTTAAAAGTAACAGAATAACCTTTCTCAAGTAGTTGTCCTATACTCACTAGGTTTTGATTAATCTTAGGAACAGACATTACATCAGAGATTAATTTTATTCCTTCTGGGCCTTCAATTGCAACAGTTCTTTTACCTTTAGCCTTAATAAATTGCCCATTGCCAATTTTAAATTTTGACATAACTGACTTACCAGTTATCTAAAAAGTGACTCATCAAAGGTCATATGGTTTGTGCATCCACTGTCAATTAGCCAAACATTGCTTGAAGTGTGGCTTGCAAAATAGGTTGCTACAAAAAGTTGCTCATCTTCCTCCTCCTCCGATTCTTGATCCAGTACTTAGGCCTGTTGTTGTTTGTTTTTGAAAACCTTTTCCATGTGACCCATTTGATTACAAGACCTGCATTGGACATCAGGCTTAAACCAACAATATTTTTCTAAATGTGAAGTTTTCTTACAATGTTGACATTGAGAAAATTTTCCATTGTTGTTGCTGCTTTGACCTTCATTCTCATTCTTAATTTTCCACTGTTGTTTCTTGTTTTTGCCTTTTGGTTGACCTTGACCCATCTCATCTACCTTAAATGCTTCCTCAACAACTCTTTCATTCTTGTATGCTCTCCTTTACTCTTAAGCTTGAAGTGCATGAAGAAGTTCTACTAGAGATATTATTGATAAATCTCTAGATTCTTCAAGAGAAGAGATTTTGGATTCAAACCTTTCTGGTAAGGTCACTAGTAATTTTTCAACAACTCGACTATCAAGAAATTCTTCTCCCAATAATCTGATCTTGTTGACCACTTTTAGCAATTTGTCTGTGTAATTTTTCAGCAATTCTGTCTCCTTCATCTTCCGCATCTTGATTTCCCTCTTCAAGTTCAAGATTTGCATTCTATTTATTTTGACATTTCCTTGGTATTCTTGTTTCAAAAGAAACCATTCCTGCTTTGCAATTTCATAGGTCATGATCTTTGTGAACATGTCTTCTAATACTGCAAAGTGAATACAGGTCTTGGCCTCATACCTCTTCTTCCTATCCTCCTTATATAATCTCTCATTTGAGCAATTGTTGGATCTTCAGGAAGTGATGGGATTTCATCTGTTTCCACCAACTCCCATAGATCATGTGCTTCTAAATAAGAAGCCATTTTCACAGCCCACGTAAGGTAATTTTCTCCTATGAAAACTAAAGGAGCAGACAAGAAATTAATACCTGCCATTAATGAAGGTTAGGTGTTTTAGGTTTTAGGTGATATAGGTTCCTCACTAGTTCACTCACACAGGTCCCTTTAAGAAAAAAGGCTTTGATACCACTTTGTTGGCTAAAAAATAGTAAAGCACGCAAGTTTTGGGAAAGGTGATTTTATTATTTCATTCCACTAATTTATACATAAATCAAATCCAATTGAAGAAGAGAATAAAAATTCCCAAAATATCTCTAACAAACTAAGATTTAAAAACTAAACCGAAATTAAACAACTAGATTTTACTAACAAGCTGAAAGCATTAATAGCACTTTGCTATCAATTAATCCAACTAGAAACATTAATAGGTTGAAATTGAGGAGCCCTGATGGCTAGAGTAGAACTAAACTAGACTGCTCTAGCAAAATCATAATGCTGAAACAGATGATTAATAGTTTTAGAACTATGATAACAAAGAAGACAGATATCTTAAATGGGGAAATTATGTGTATAAAGTACACTAGAAACAAGTAAAATGCCTTGCTAAATCTTCCATAAGAAAAGAATAAATCTGGGAGGAATTAATATTGAGTTTCCATAGGAAATGCCAAGGAAAATTGGATTCCAGATGTGAAACAGAATCCTGATAATCTCTAATCATCCACCAATTATAACATTCTTTCACCTTATATTGGCTTGACCAACTACTTTTCCAAATTAGTTTATCTTGACAATTCGAGATAGAAAAAGGAAGAGAACCAATTAGTGTAGTTAAATCTTGATTATAAAGTTAGTGCAAAAGATGCCAATTCCATTTACCTCTTTCCTGTAGAACAAAGTCTTTAACCTGAGAAGGGCGATCAAGAAGAGTCTGTTGCACTGGCCACCAAAAAGGGTGGTTTAAATCAATGGAAGATCTATCTCTAATATGCCAAGATAAATTATCTATAAAAATATATCGATATTTATCAATACCTTTATCTCCAACTCGCATTTGAGCATTTATGCAAGATAGTTGGTGATGTTAAAAGCATTTAGGAGCTAAAACTTTGTAGAATAGTGGATTAAGCACGTCAATCAGTCTCTATATCTATTTAGACATCAAAGATTTGTTAAAAGACTTTATCCTTTTCATACTTAAACTTTCATCATTTAAGTTCAAGCAAAGTAGTGACCATTTTAGCTAGTGAATTTTAGGCTTAGACTTATTCTAACCCAAAAAAAAAATTAGCCATTAAAGATTCAACCTTTTGACACCACTCTTGAGAAAATTCCATACAAGATGTCTGATATACTGGAATAGATTGTAAAAACTAAGATATCAGAGTTAACTATCTCGCTTGAGAAATTAAAGTAGTGTTCCATCCTTCCAATTTAGAATTCATTTGATCAAAAACATGATAAGTAATGTTCTATCATGATAATCATCCACCAAAATACCAGAAAGGAGCCATTTGAATCTATAGGGGTATTTAGACTGAACATCAACATAGATTTATTCTTACTAACCTGTTGTCCAACTAAATCTTGATAGGTATCAATTATATTTTTAACTAGCTAAAAATTTCCAGGCGTAGTTTCAAAGAATAATAAAATATCATCAGCTTACATCAAGAGAGTCAACTCCAAAGATCCTTTAGCTAACCAAAATCCTTTCCATTGCCCATTTTGTTGAGCTTGATGTATAAGACATGATAAAATATTAGCACACAAGATGTAAATATAGGGCAATAGAAGATCACCTTGTTGTAGCCTCCATTGGAGAAAAATAGTAGTGGTAGGGCTCCTATTAAATAGAACTTGATATGATACTGTAATAATGCATTCCATAATGATGTGAATCTATTTGGATTGAAAAAACTATGCGATGAAGCACAACTTCTATAAATTGTAAGAAAAGCTTATCATAAGCTTTATGAATGTCCACCTTCAAAGCTACTCATCTTTTCTTAATCTTAGCAGAATGATGTTATCAGTAATAGGCTTTCCTTTAATAAAAGCATACTATTCATGCGTATTAAGCTTAGACAAAATTAGTTTCAGTCTATTACAAATAATTTTTGAAACAATCTTGAAAAAAACATTGTATAATCCAATGGATCTAAATTCTGAGGGCTATCAATTTGGTAATGAGAGTGATAAATGTTTTGTTCAATTCTTTAAGCAAGACAATGATCCATCATATTGCTGTTTCCATTCCATGGTAATTCTGTCATCACTTTCCTTAAAACATAACCACATAAGCTCAAATCTATAGGACCGAGGACGATAAGGATTACAAAAGCTAGTAGTAAATATTACAGGATTGTGATCAAAGCAGTTTATAGCAAGATTACATAACTGGCTATAAACATTCAACCAGCAGCTATTATAAATAGCACGATCCAAATAGTATCATTACCTTCTCTATTATTAGTCCAGGTACACCACGTACCTTTAGGCCTGATGTCAATTATTCTGTAAAGATTGATCACATTTTGAAAATCTTGCATATCTCTATACTATGAGGAAGAACTAAGCTTATCTTGAACAGATAATTTGATTAACATCACCAATACAAATCCAAGCATGATCTTTAGAGGAAGCACTAGAAATTAACAAATCCCATGCAACATTTCAATGCTGAACATGAGAGTTACCATAAATGAAGGATATAAACAAAACATTACCTATCTAAGTTTTTATTGTACGTAAATCCAGTTTGAGGTAATTTCCTACACCTCATAAATTTGAGACTCATGCCATCCTAAACATAAAACACCCTGGGTGTCTATAGGGTTAGTTTATTGAAAATCCTACTTACTTTACTTTTAGGGATCATAGTCTCCATGAGGAACACAAAATTAGGTTTTTCTTTCCGTACTAGCTGCTTAAGTATGTGAATTGTCGAGTTGCAGCTAAAACCCAAACAATTCTAACTTAGAATTCTCATGGCATCTTGGGGAACTGAGAAGGGCCAACTTCCCAACACCCATTGTTTAGAAAAAACATATGCAAATTGAAGAGACGGTCAAAGAAACAAGTCCATATATACTTGAGCATTCTGAATTGATAGTTGTTCCTCCTGAGGTAAGCTCATTTCACAATCAAGTGGAATGAAATCCTCAACTCAATTACCTTTCCTCTTCCTAATCATAAAAAGTCTTGAAATATCTTCCATTTTATCTTTAGAATAATTTCTTTCACGCTTTCTATCATACCTATATTTAGCAAGCTATTGAAATTGAATCCTCAATGTAGTTTGCCTATAATTTGTTCTTGATGAGGAATCCAAAAAGGTTGTCTTCTTATACATTTTATCTGTAAAAATGCAAGCAAAAGATAGCAAAAAAACTAGTTCAAATGGGACATGAGAAACAGGCTGCTCTTTCTTGGCATATAATTCAAAGTTGAATGAGAGTATGAAATATTCCAGTTGTTTTGCAGTGAGCATATTTGGGATATCTCAAGCCATATGATTTGGTGGCCCATTTTTAACAATTCTAGGGCCTTCAGTTGGCTCTAAGGAAGCCACTGCCCAATGATAAAAAGAGTCATATAATAAACTCAATATCACATATATGAAAATGTTGCATTGGATGTGTGGATACATAAGATGAGATATAATTAAGAATGAATGTATTAGAAAGAAAATAGGAGTAGAATATATTGTGAAGAAGATGATAGAATCTTGCTTAAAGTGTTTTGATCATGTGTGGAGGTGACTTGAAAAAGTCCCGGTAAGAAAAATATATTAGATAGAGAATAGTCTGATAGTTAGAAGTAGAAGAAGATCAATGAAAATAATAGGTGAAACAATTAAGAAGAATTAAATAATTAATAATTCATCTATTGATCTTATTTTCAATAGAACACTTTGATTTTGTTTCGGCCATGTAGCCAATTCCAGTTAGTGAATTAAAATATCTAATTTCCATAGCTTGAGATAATTCAAAAAGATCAATAGATGGCCCGTTGACACATTTTGTAAACTAAATTAATAATCCAGAATCAATATCAAAAGAAGAAAGTTACCCCTGAACAACATCGACAGCATCAACAAAATTACGGCTTTCATCCTATTGCATATTCTCATTGAGCGTTGTCAAGGACTCAAAGCAAACCCAATTCAGTGGATTAATTAAAAGTAGAGCTGAATCCTTACCTGTAGGTGAAAATGTTGTAGCACCATTCTCTACAACACGCTCACCACTAAAAGTTGCATTTAGATTATCATCAATTATCCCATCATTATATTGAACAACTAAATTCAACAGAGCATTCTATTTTTTGTTGAGCTAAGTGAAACGAGCTATGACGTCCATCTGTATCTTGGCCTGGTGGGTATCTTGGCAGCATGAAAGCTTACCACCTATGACTTATTAGTGCCTGAGAATAACAGAAAAATAGTCATGGGATGTCGTTTGCTGAAGACTATTGGAATTACGTGCCACCATATTAGCCGAGAAATCCATTTTTATACTTTAATGAATATCTGAATCTTTATGGTTATGAAAAGAATCACATGGCTGTTGAAGATTGTTGGAAAAATGCAGAAGCGGGCACAAAGTGATTTGGTCCTTACTAACAAATTCTAAATGAAGTGATAAGCAAAGAAAATTAATAGACACAATATTTAACGTGACAGGCACAGGTGAAGAGAACATTTCACTATTGAAAATAAATAGAGATATAAAAATAGTTCAACTAATTTCTCAGAATCACACCCCAAAACACTCAAAAACCTCATGATAATTTTCTACAAAAGGTATATATAATCTCCACACAAAATACACAAAATGGCATGCACTTGATCAACAAGATTAAAACCAAATGTCTTAAACTCCTCCACCTGAATGCTATACTTTAAATGCGTGAAAAAATATGATATGTAGGTACCATAATGAAATGGCATTAATTGCCATGTATAGGTGGTTGAAAGGTGGCTCATTGTTTCCCATGTTCAAAATGCAAAGAATCCTTGCATATTATATTCCTTCGAATGCCTTGCAATAAATGAATAAGCACGCATGATGAATAATATAAGTTGAAAATTCCAAAAAGTGTGGCTCATTAAATTCAAGCCATTTTCAACAAATCTCCACTTTCCCTTGAATTTTATTATATTTCAAATCTCACTCCACCTTTTCCAAAATTCTTTGAGCAACCAAACTAAGCTGCTAGAAACATCAATCAAGTTCAAACAAGTTTTTAAACTGGGCAACTACTATAGGCTTCATCAAAATGTCAAGTGGATTTTCTTCAATAGTAAAAGTTCCCAAAAATGGCATTGATGATCAACATGCTTAATCCATTCATTATACATAATATCTTGATTATCACAATGGACAATGACACCTTCTTGATCCATGCCGAGCTCACTAAGCAAGCTTTTGAGTGAAATGACTTTTGATCACAATCATATACACTGCTTCGTTAACACATTTGTATTATTCCAATCTAATAGCAAAACCACCAATAATTGGTGACTGATCTTCACAAAATTACAAATATTTTCTAAAAAACAAGTGAGTTTTACGTGAATAGGGTTGCCACTGATTTAATAGAGTAGACCAAGCACAATAAAGCCTAGAAGAAGAAAGAAGTCACAAAATACCTTCTTTTAGTAAAACAGACGTAACTTTCAATTGGGTGGAATTACAACTTGTCATTTTTGAAACTATTGAATGTTTAAATAGAATGTTTTTGAAAATGAAAGAATAGGTGGGGTTTGCAATTTTTATCAATTGTGAACTTTCTGTGTCGTGTTGATGGTGCGATGCAAAGGAAGAAATTACAACTTTCTCTCTTTGACTCTTCTCTCCTCATGTTTTACTTCCTATCCATCAAATGCTTCTTCTCTCCTATTGTCACGTCTCTGATTTTATCCGAACACGAGACCAGCACGAAATGAGGATTTCTCCCCACTTTGTAAGCCTAACCATAACATTCTGAATCTAAAACTCAATAATCAGTCTGGTTTAGCATGTGATCACATAATCACTTTGTAAAACCTTAAACACATATAATATATAGATAAAGATCTAGCTTCATTAAGCGATGGCAATTCATTTTGCATTTCTTGATTTACATAGGTTTTACCTTTTCTTTTCACGCATAGGAAATGGGGATCCTACCTATGGTAATGTGGAGCAACTCTAGAGTACAAATATATAAGACAACAAGAAACAAAGCCCATCAGGGCAAATTTGGGCTCACCTCGAACATTTTACTGTTTCGGCGCATGCCTTCAATTTTAACCTTATATGGAATTATTTAAAAGAATGGGGTGAGTCTTGCGACTCAGCAAGTAAATAACACAATTATAACATGTAGAAAAAATTATATTTTATATTAGGTTACGATTCAGCTTATGTTGTTTAAGTTATGAATATTTTGAAGTATTCTTGCTAGTTTTGTTTACCAATACTCATTAGAAATATGTTATGAATAGTATCTTTATTTATAAAAATTATTCAACATTATTGAAGATTACTAGTTCATTCGTTTACCTTGGTTTAATCCATTCTCATACTTTTTCTTATCTAGTTTCATCATCATATACATGTAGGCCTCTAAGGGACTCCTTGATTTTTTTCAGTCACTTTCCTTTATTGTTCTTCCTTTAAGTAGACACTTGAACATTTCTACGTGCAAACTATTACACACGCTATAACAAATGGGCTAGATCCACTTTATCATCTTTCTTAAAATTATGCCACTATATTATTATGCTCCTACGTCATATAAAAATATCCTATGTTATTTGTGTACATATAGATATAAATTTAATACTCAAGCTATATATATTCAAGAGTATAATTAAAGTAAAATAATTATATTACTTTATTATATATTAATAAGACTTATTCTTTTATTAATATCTTTCAGTTTTATTCTTTAATTATTATTATCTTTATCATATTTTATTTAGTTTGAAGGATTCCAATCAAGCAACATACTCAAGCACACAGCCTGGTAAAGGAAAATCACCATTTTACCCAAGCACACAGCAAGGGTGGGTAAATCATCACATACGTGTCTTATCCCAAGCACATAGCAATGGGACGAGTAACATCATCATATTCTCATCATTCATATCATAAGGTTGGGAGGAGCTCTCCTTAACTCTCTAACCTTTCTATATGATGACTGTCCTAAGAACACAGCAATAGGATGAGTAAATTACCTCATTCTCATCATAGGTAACCAGGCCAAATGCCACTGGCTATTGGAGGAGACATACTCAACTTCATATTTATTCACAATTCAATCCTCATGTACCCTTTCGCACAAGGGGCTAGCAACTCCCTTACTAGCTAGGGTTGCAAGGTGCACCAAGACTAGCTATCTCTGCCGCTAGCTAATAGTGTTTTCGAAAAGGAATCCAATGTAATTATTATTAATCTTATTTAATTATTTCTTTGTTTTCAAGTTTTAAGATAAAATATTGTTTTAATCAATATTTGATAATAATCCATCGTGATCATATCATCATATTCATTATATCCTCAATGGATGCTTTACCATCACTGAGTATCAAATTTAATAATCATCACACTTAGTCATATCACTTTCATTCATTCATTTTCTTTTGACTCATTTATATTTTTATACTGTACGTATATATATCCATGTGCTTACTTGAATAAAAAAATTTCAATTTGATAGTAATACCTCATTTCATTGCATATAACCTTATATTCTTGTATCATTATTTATTATTTCAATATTCATTAGGGTTGCCATCATTAAATATTATTTGAGATGCCATTATACATAAATATTCACATACTTATATGTATTCATAGTATAAGCATCATATGTTACGGGAGATCATGATATTAAATTTTTAGTTTAGAACATTGTACACCCTGGGAACACAAATATACCCGATACATTATATATATATAACTTATCCTAATAAATTCTCAAACCATTATGGATCATATTCACTAATATCTGAGCTATCCTCAAATTTGTATATTTATATCCATAAGTCGATATAATTAGGAACCATACACATAAAATAATATATACACATCCATATAGGGTAACCAACTTTTCTTATTCCAAACTTATACTAAGTCATTCTAAAATCTTACATGTCATGTTCAAGCCATACATCTCATCATCTAAGTCTAGCATCCATTAAGCATTTTAAGTTCCCATGTGTCACTAACACTTACCTAACAACTTTAACTTATTTCGACATGATGATTCTATAACGCTATTCTAAGGCTACACTATCGTCACCATTGAACTCAAATCTTTCTTATGCTTCCAATATAGCAACATAAAATTCTAACCTCTTCAATTTCACTTTACCAATCCTAGCACCTTAAAGGGTTTCATAACAAATGTACACACATAAAATTTCTAATCTTGAACTATCCCAAATTTTACATAAAGGACTTCATCTTAGTATGTCTTAACCCATTAGTACATATACCTAGATCACTTATGCTCTGCTCGGACATTATTTTAAAATGTTCTCCACACTCCCACTTTGGTAGGCCAAATTATTTCACTTAAACTCTACTTTCCACATTCCATCATGAAGGAGTTCTATCACCATTGATTCTTCTAGTACATTTTCAAACTATCATAAAAGTTTCTCAATTGATTCCTTTCAAATAAACCTTTCGATATACTTTCGGTAGCTAAAATCACTAATTACATTATAAGAAATTTAATGTCTAAGTACCACCAAAATTTCCACTATCAACACTTCCAAATAAAAATTATGATCACTAATTCCCTTGTCTCATTTTGCCTATGCTCACATAAATCCCACATATCTCAATTCCTCTCTTTAAAACATTTTCTTAATGCTCCCTATTTCCAAACAATTTACCTTATAATCACATACGTTTAGCTTCACCCACATAAATTCATATATCATCCAATTCACCAATTTTCAATGAAAAGAATTAACCAATAATTTAAATTACATAACCTTAACACATAGTATAAAATTTAAATACAAAATATAATTCAACCTCATATTATAATTTTTTCTATTTACTTACAAATTTGAAGCTTTATCTAACATAGCTTTTTCTTCAAGAAAAATCAATCACCAACACGCCCAAAACATGCTCTTCAACTTGATAATTTCGGATTGCATAATTAACCAATTCGGCTACTATTTATACACTGTTCACCGAAGAACATTTTGCATGATTTAGGCACCAAATCATGTTATCTTGCCATGAAATTTGTCATACATATACTACACTATGTCCTTAAGAAAACCCATAACTTAGTATTTCAAGAACACACAAAAAATTACAAGATTTCTAAAATTTTACCAAAGCTGGGCGCAGATTACTGTAGCCTCTATTTTCTGCTGTTTCTCCTTCTGTTTTGCTGTACTTTCAATTGGATTTTGGCAGAGGTTCATGCTTATGTATGGTAGGATACTCAGTTCCAAGATGGAAGGCTTGTTTATGGCTGGATTTGGGAGAAAATAATTGAATCGTGAGAGAGAGAGAGGAAAAGAACCCAAAATGAAAGCTTGAAACTCCCCCTTCCCTGCGTGATTTTCTTTTCACGCTTCAGTTTTTTTTTTTGCAGAAGGGTATTTTTGAAATTTCAAAGGGCCAGATTTTTAAAGGAACATTCTTGAAATTTTGGTGCAACAAAAGTGGTAAAAAAAAAGTAATTCTAGTAAACCATATTTTTAGAATAAAAATAAAATGAAAATAAAAACGTTTATATTTAAGGTAAAAACATAAATATTTCTCATAAAATATAATTATTAAAGCAAGATATAGCATTTTAAAATTTTGGGATATTACACAAATAATCTTGGTTCTTGCTTCTGTTGCTCATCCATGAAGCCACCATTGACGTCATGCTAGGAGGGTTTGTTCACTCTATCATCAGGAGGAATAGAAGCCACCATCAGTGTCACTATAGGAGCGGATGTTCATTGACTTTTGAACAAACATTCTTGAGGATATAATATTCTCATGGAAATATTTTTCATAAAGTTAAAAAATATTTTTGTCTTCTTATTCTATTACTCTTATATCTTGTTCTAATCTCTAAACTACAAATTTCTAATTTCTAATTTCTAAACACTCAAATCCAAAACTCCAAACTCCAAACTCTACACCCCAAAACTCAAAACTTAAATCCTAAATCCCAAATCACTAAAAACTTAACATCTAAACTTCAAAACTCTAAACTCCAAAATTTGACCCAAAACCCAAAACTCCAAGCTCTAAAGCCTTAAACCGTCAACCTCAAACCCTAAACTACAAACTCTAAAATACTAAACTATAAATCCTGAAGAGTATTTTATCTTTGTTCATTTTGTAATATTTTCTTTAATTATATATGTATTTTATCTTTTTCATATGTTTAAAACTAGTAGAGGTAATTTTGAAAAATTGTCAAATATTCTCAAGAATATTGATGTGAATCAAATGTGGGAATGCTAGATTCCCATAAATACAAGTAAATGTTCTCAAAAATATTTGTGCTAAATCAAACATAGGAATGTTATATTAACATTTTAAAGAATCTTTGATTCCACAAATCAAACATCCTCTTAATGTCTTATAATTACTCTAAAGATTATTCTTTAGATTTATTTTTAAGATTAAAAAAAGGTTATATAACTTCCTTTCATTTTATAATCATCTTTATTTCTAAGAATTGATCTTATAATTAAATTCATATTTTTAGAATATTATAGGTAAAGAAAATTAGTATAGTTAAATATTTGCAACACACTAGACTATTGCTAGTGTTCATTAAAGTAATACTTTTATTCTTTTAAAGTAACCCTTAAAAAAAATGGTAAAATAAAAAAATTTAGTGAATCTAACTCATCTTGAGATCTAAATTTTGAGTAAATTACTCTCCTCTTATCACCCTTATTACAAGGCTCATCCATTTAATTAAAAATATAGAGTAAAATATTCTTCTCTTTCTGATAAGTGCTCTTATAAGATGACCATCTTTTTAATAATGAAAATATATATGAACTTCTCTTAACAAAAATTATGTTACAACTTAGTTTAAATGTCTTAAATACCCTTTATGAAAAGTAAACAAATAATTAAAAAAAATAAAAGAGCACTTCCTCAAAAAAAAAATTCCACTATATACTCTAATACCAATTCATTTCTTAATTATTTTGTCTTCCTATACCTTTCATGGTAAATATTATTTTAACATACAATAAAAAAACTATATATATAATGATAATAGAAGAATGTACATCCATTTACTTAACTTAATATATATTCATGTAATCAAACTCAATCCAACATTAAGTGTGATAAAATCTATTTTTTGGTCATAGAAGTAGATTAAGGGAAGACATATAAAAAAAGGGAGATATTCATCTTTCATAAAACAATACTTGAAATGTGTAAGAGAGCAAGCTAGAGATGTGTGGGAGATAAATGCCATGGAAGTTATTTCTATTATGGTGAAGCGGTAGGGGCTATCAAATTACGAATTTTGTTGGCTCATAAAATTGGTTGAAAATTTTCTCTTTAATTATATTTTACCAATATAAGAATCTATTTGTAAAGAAAAAAAATTAGGAGATTTATACTACAAGAAATATGAAAGGAAGAGGTAGACAAAATAATTGGAAAGAAATAATTGCTATTAGAAAACAATGGAGAAGACGAAGAAAAAATTGAGAGAGTGTGTTCTTTTAATTTTTTTTATTTGTTTCTTTTTCATGTAAGGTATTTAGGATATTTGAGTTAAATTATAGCTTTTATTTTTATTTTTTGGGATGTTTGTATGTATTTTAAGTATAAAAGAAAGGGTTATATAATGAAGGCATTAATTAAAGAGGAGAGAGTATTTTACTCCTAATTCTTTTACTGTCTTCTTTATATATCCTTTTTGTTAAATAATACAAATGTATTCTTGCTGGAGTCTGAGATATTAATTAGGTCTTAATTTTTTTGTTGATTATTGTTAGGTAAAATGGTGTCATTGTCAAATCCCAATAGAGAGTAAAGTTGTTCAAAACTGATCAAAACCGACTAAATCAAATCAAACCTTCAAAAAATTTATCCAAACCAATTTAAATTGGCTTAGCTCAAATTTCTTCAAGTGAAAACCAAGCGTTTCAATTCGATTTTTGGTTGGAGAATGAACCAAACTAGACCAACTACACATTATACATATTTCATGATTTATAATTATTTTATATATTTATTATAATTTTTTGTTATTTTCATTTATTAAATACTAACTTTAAATTAAATATTAAAAATTATAAAAATTAAATATATAAAAAATTATAAAAGAATTTTTTTTATATAATTTTTTTTTGTAAAAAATATCTTTAATTAATTATAATTTAAAATTAATTAAGATTAAATTAAGAAAAAAATTAATAAGGCAAAAATCAATTACATCGAATCAAACCAAACTATTGTTAATGGTTTGGTTGAGTCACTTTAAAAAATTGATTATAGGTTTAAAACCAAACTACTAAACATCTCTAGTAGAGAGTAAGTATAATTGTACAAATGATTCAACACATCTTAACTTGGTCCGACCCTTAAGGGATTTAGGTTTAATAGGCTAGGATGGACTGAGTCTTTTTATTTTTTTAGACAACAAGATCACATCATTTAACAATCATGTATAAAAGTTTCGAACTTATAGAAGTCTTAACAAATTACATTAAGAAAATCTATTTCATCTCAAGTGCACACTCTTGAAGGCTAGAAAAAAGAAATCAATGATCATTACAAGAAATATGACTTTTAGTGATCAATTTTTTGTGATGACTTTAAAAGTTGTCACTAAAAAGTACTTTCAGTGATGACCTATAGAGGTCGTCACTGAAAGATCAAGTTTTAATAATTTTTAGTAACAACTTTTAAAGGTCGTCACAAAAAAATACACTTTTAGTGACGACTTTAGTGTAGTTGTCACAAAAAATATAGTTTTTAGTGACGACCTTTTGAGTGGTCACTAAAAGGTAAGTTTCAGTGACGACTTGGTCATCACTAGAAGTTAAAGGGAGAAAAAATGGGAAGCCCGGTAAAGTGAAAAAAAGGAGCTCGCTTAATTTTTTACTTCTATATTTTTACTTGTGAAAAACCCCTTTCTTCATGGAAAGCCCTCTTCTTTACACTGTTGCCCGTGAAAATTCTTGTGCTATAGAAAGAAGAAGCCCCCGATTTCCTTCTCTCTACCCCATTGTCACTTTAATTGCTTGTGAAAACGCCAGCACCAACCAGTTTGAGCATCGTCAAAGGGCTCGTATTTGAGGTTCTCCCATCTACTTCCTCTTGTTTTTGCTGTTTGCTTTTGATTGGGTTTGGAAATTATGCTTTTAAGGGTTTTGTTTTAGAAATGAGGTGATTTTATAAGTTTTTTTGTTTTCTTTTGTTTTGGAATTGAAGATAAAACCAAATGTGTGAAGATTGAGAGGTTTTTTGGTTGTGTTCGAGTAGCTTTTGTGCTGGGTGAAAATTGAGGATTTTTTTCCCTGTTTTTGTGTTTCAGCTGGAAGCTTATGTGTTGGGATGCAATTTATCGAGGACTGCGGAAATTGAGAATGCTCTTCGCTTGTTCTCACCTCACCTTGCAATTGTTGATGAACTTCTGACTCGACACCTACCTAGGCAGTGGCTAACATCTTTAGCAATTGAGGTATGGATTATTTATGACTCACTTTTTTGTGCTCTTATGTTATTCAAAATGTCATATGGATTATTGATAACCCAACCACCGTGTCCATTGCATCAGGGTGATACCCATGGGCGATATGAAGGCAATTATTGCTCTGGCTAAGCAGCATCCGTAGGGTGGTTTTGCAGCGCTGGAGCTGAACCAGCGGGCTTGTCCTTGGACTCGCTTAATTTTTTTTTTACCACCGCTACCTGAATGTCTCTACATTATTGGATATTGGCGCCAAATTGGAGTGTTTAGTGAGTATGACATGCGTTTGCAGGTGAGATTTTGCTATATTTTCTCTCTCTGTAATTTGTCTCTAGCTTTGTTGCTTGTATTTTACTTTGAGATTTTTTTTATTTTCTGTAGCTCCTTGGTACCTATTTTATTTGCTTCTATTTGATTGAGATAGTTATTTATTGTCAGTTTTTGAGAAGTCGAGAGGCATGGCTTACTGGTATACTTGACGATCTGGACCAGAAAAATCCACAAGTCCTTAAAAGGGGTTATTAACTGTCATAGAATGCATCTTTTTGACATTGTCAATCAATACGGGGCAATATTTGCTGATGACACATCCGGAAGTGAGGAGAATTATGATGGTAGGCTTCTTCTTAGTTGGGCAATGCATCAAATTATTTCGAACCTCCAAAGTCTGAAAGTTATGCTTCTAAAGATAACTTAAGGTGAATTGCTGTGTTATGATAACAAATGGTAAATGAGAAATACCAACCCAACGTGTATTATTCAAAGGAAAAACACACTAAGAATAAATCCCAGTGTGCAGTACAGCAGATATGGAGCTCGGCACAGAGTTTACAGTAGGAAAAGATAAGAGGAAATACAGAGGGAAGAAGAGAATAATCAGAGAGATAACAACATAACCATTCCCATCTTCACCACCGCTACCAACATCTCTTTATTCCCTCAGCTTCCACGTGCTCTTTCTCTCTCTCATGCTCCTTCTTACTGAGTGGTCCTGCATGGGTGAAGCATGAGTCTCCACGTAGTCTGAGTGGTCCTGCATGGGTGAAGCATGAGTTTCCACATGGTCTGGATGCATAACGATATTTGGAGACGTAGTCATATCATTTCCGCCCCTATTAAAAGGGACATTGTCCCCAAGGTCAAAATGTGGGTGAACCGTGAGGTTCTCCCATGTGGCCTGTGCGCCATCCCACTCAACCAGGATTTGTGATATCCATGTTCTATTTATCAAAACAGAGCAATGGTCCAGTATCCTCATAGGTAACACCGTATGATCGTCCTTAGACAGAGACAATGGTAACGACATATATTGGGACGAGGGGTCCCTGATGCACTTCTTGAGGGGAGAAATGTGGAAGACATCATGGATCTTTGCTGACAGAGGAAGCAGTAGTCTATATGCTTCCTCCCCGATTAGTTCCATAATCGGAAATGGATTAAAATACTTTAAACCCAACTTTTGAGTATTGCGTAGTACAGTTCGACTAGCATCAGCATACTTTTTCATTTTCTCCTCTGCATGCAAGAGATTACGTTTGAGGGTCTCCAATACTTTATCGCGCAACAGCAACTGACTCTGAATATCTTTGTGATCATCCGAAGCTAGAGTGTAATGTAAAATAGTGGGTGGATCTCTGCCATATACAATCTTGAAGGGTGTCATACCTGCTGAAGTGTGGTACGTTGTTCCTTCTATGAGGGAAATTTGGTGATCATAAGATCGATGAGGTGGCAGCCCGTGAGGAATATCAAAAATGCTTCTAAACCTGTGTAACAAGGGCTGTAAATCATGAGGCATGTCACTAGGTAATGGAAGAGAAGAAGCCTCTGTTTCATGATATTGCAATGTAGATAATTCTAATATAGAACCAGTCACATGGAGTCTTTTTAAATGGTGGAACTGAGCATTTGGGGGAGACTCGGGTCGTTCGCCTTGCAAGGTGATGAATTGACCATGCAGATAAAATTTGATGGCAGCAGTACTGTAATCAGCAATGTGTGGTCCTATTGTAGACAACCACGCAGCTCTAAGGACCAATTCTGACCCAGTGATGGGTAAGAGGAATACGAGTAATTGAATCGGATGTCCTTGGATAGATACGTCCAGATTTTTAATTTGACCTTCACTTAACAAATAATTTCCATTTCCAACCATCACTTTAAAAGGCGGAGCAGGCTCAATGGAAAGCTTCAAGAAATGAGCTAGTCGTGGTTGCATAAAATTGTCAGAACTACCTCCGTCAAGCAAAATCTGGATTTCGTGACCTCTAATCATGCCCTTAAATCTGATTGTTCCTACTGCTTGAGCTCCCTTAAGAGCATTAAAAGACAAATGATGAGGGGATGAAGCCTCTGGATCATCAGCTGAAGGTATGGTCACCGGTAAAGGGGTTGTATCTTCATCATCCACATGAAACAGTAAATATTGGCGATTAGGACAGCGGTGATTCCAGGTGAACTTTTCATCACATGTGTAACAAAGACCCTTATCTCGTCGAAGCTGCATTTCAGCTGTGGACATCTTTTTAATGGGTGGTAATGGTTTTGCATTTGGTGTGGGTAACAGTGGGGGAAGAGTGGATTTGGGTGGCGACTGTAATGGTGTCGAACTAGGATAAGAAGGCTTCCAAGGTGGTTTAGAATGTAAATTGGTGGTAGAACAAAAATGAGCTGAAGTAGCGTGGAAGGTGGTTTGGGGTAAATGAACAAGGTTTTTCTCATCAAATAGTCGTGCAAGGGAAGCTGCATGTAATAAGGTAATGGGTGACTGCGCTAACACATCTCGTTTTATGTCCTGTTTAAGTCCACTAATAAAACAATCAAGCAACGCCGGTTCCGATAATCCATCCACCCGATTGGCTAGAGTCATGAATTCCTTATAAAAGTTGGAGACAGAATCAGTCTGGGTGAGCTTGAAGAGCTTAGCACGAGGAAAGTCAAATTGAGAAGGCCCAAACTGGAGTTCTACAGCCTTTGTAAGCGTCTCCCACGATGTAATCATTCTAGTTTTAATCATCATTTGATACCATGGAATGACAGAGCCCTCCAAATTAACTGATGCGATTGTAAGCCGTTGAGCATCCGGAGTGTAATAAAAATTGAAGAACTGCTCAGCACGAAAAATCCAATTCAATGGGTCAGTACCATCAAAGCGTGGAAAGTCCAGTTTAACTGAGCGAGCCTGTGGTGGCTGGTCCCCTGTGTTTGCATTTGACGTCGTCGTTCCGGTAGTAGGAAAATGCAACGCAAATCTATCCAGTGTACGGGACAATAAGTCCAGAGTACGGTTGATGGTATCAACTAAACCTTCTAAACGATCAAAACGAGCTCCATTGGCGGCCTCTTTAGCTTCCCAGGTTTCGGTAAGACGCTTAATGTCCGCTGCCAGATCCTTCATGCGAGTGTTTTCTGCCATGTCAATGAAAGCACCAAATTTGTTATGATAACAAATGGTAAATGAGAAATACCAACCCAACGTGTATTATTCTAAGGAAAAACACACTAAGAATAAATCCCAATGTGCAGTACAGCAGATATGGAGCTCGGCACAGAGTTTACAGAAGGAAAATGTCACGGCCCCAAATGATAGAACACATGACCGGCACGGTATAAGGGTTTCCCCCTAACCGTAAGCCTAACACATAGCATGCACAAATATCCAGCACACAATCCAGAGTACATAATAAATATAACTGGCCACATACGCCACATCCAATATAAGAAAATACTGTATATATATATATATATATATATATATATATATATATATATATATATATATATATATATATATATATATATATATATATATATATATATATCTCATGAATCCAACATCCTTGATTCAACTTGGCCCATGGCCTCATAGTACAAACATTGTTGTAAAACTTAAAACCATTTTTCAAACAACACAAGAAGTGAGGATCCTGCCTGTATGTTCATGGAGATACACTAGACATAAACTTAAACTATACAACCAATACAATGGAGTCTTGCCCAAACTGAGGCTCACCAATGCTATAGTTAGCCTCCTATGGAGCTGTAGCTGGATCAGTGTTTCTTTCACTATCTGTGGGGAGAAAACAGAAGAGGGGTGAGATTACCACATCTCAGTGAATGGATAAATCATACTATAACAGAAACAGGGCAAACTAAGCACGAGTGTTTCGCAATGAATTAAATAATTGAAATCAAGGTATAGAAAACATTAAACATTTAACCGTAATTTATTGAAAGAATGCTAAACAGTTCAAATGATAAAACAGGATTAAATCAATAACTGTAAGCAAATCAATTATGCATGGTAAGTAATAAATGAAGATACTTATACAATAACAATGATGAATGAGGTATTTTAGAAATATTTAATCTTTAAGAAAAATGCACTAGTTTATTGGAGGTCTTTCCTAGCAAATCTATCATCTTCCCCAAGCACATAGCAATGGGTATGGCAATCACTATAGGCGTAGACATAAGTCCACCCTAAATTTTCCCCAAGCACACAGCAATGGGTATGGCAATCACTGTAGGCATAGACATAAGTCTACCCTAAATTTCCCAAGCACATAGCAATGGGTATGGTAATCACTGTAGGCATAGACATAAGTCTACCCTAAATCCCTGTGTCTTAGGCAGTCATATGCCCGTCACAGTATCCTAGGCCGAAGCTTTAACATGATCATAGTGCACCAGGGCTAGCACTACCTGCGGCTAGCTAACAGTGATCTAAAAGGGTCCCTCCAATAGAAAACATTTGAAATATGCTATTCAAAGAGTTTAAAGTAAAACATTTCAATAACATTACAATAAAGCTATAATTCTCCATCTAGCTCTTTTCATGCATAAAATTCCGTTCTAAAATATATCTCATCCATGAATTCCCATGGAGACCTTTATAATCATAAACTTTCCCTTTTAAACATAGATCGTCCGTAGACATCACATAGATGCTTATCATGCATCAAATCATTTCATGGCTAACTTAGTTCATTTCTATGACTAAGTTCGCATTTCTATAAATCTAGCTCAAATGGAGAATTATTAGTCTAGATGCTTGCCCTGCATACCTAGGGTTCAACTAGGATTGAAAGTTATAATTTCTAACATAGTTGGAACATATTGGTTTTCAAAGTGGTAAAACAATTTAGCATATATTCCAACTAGTTAAAATCATATGAAAGAATTATAAACGGAATTTGTAAAACATGCACTATAGTATGAAAAACCCACTCACCTTACTAGGAATCCAACAACGAGAATTTCACCTCGTGATGGCTCAACAACCTAGAAAACATAGCCATAACATGAAAATTAGAAAACTCTAAAAGTCACTATTCACGCGCGGAAAACACTATTCACTCGCCGGAACACTATTCATTCCGAAACCTAAAAACCCTATATTCTAGTATAGAAACTAATTCTAAGACTATCTATGGAAAGAAATTCGGTAAAACGAAGCCTAAAACGCGATTAAACGGAGTTTTACCTTTGGAGGTACTATTCATGCGATTTTCTGGCGACCTTCCGGTGACTTTCCGGTGAAATTGATCGGTGGGATTTGTAGCTCTTCTTCCCACGAGTCCAACGATACCTTACTTGCTCAAATCGGACGTTCGGATGATGAGATATCTTAGAGAGAAGTTTGAGGAAAATTTTAGAGAGAGAGAGTTAGGGTTCAAATGAAAGAGAAATGAAGAAAAAGGGGGGGTCCGCAAAAAAAAGCTATCAGACGAATCTCGCCGCCGGCGAACTCATTCTCGCAACCGCGAGCCGCAATTTTCGCTGCGGCCAGATTCGAAACCAGAAAACTCATGCTCTTGGAAAAAATACCGCATCATTCTCGCCGTGGCGAAATTATTCTCGCCGCGGAGAACTCCATTTCACCGAATTTGACAAAATGTCCAACATGAAAGTTGTAGCCCTTTCTCGTAGCTTTCCATAGCCACTTGAATCACCTAATTTAGAGTTCATATGAAGGAGTTATGCATAAAATAGTGAGCCAAGGTCCAGACCACACTACACTTCGATTTTTGCCTAGTCTCACTATGATATTCACGGAATTTGCAAAAGTTCCCAACATCAAAGTTGTAGATATATGTCTTATATTTTATTAGAAAGTGGAATTAATTAATTTAGATTTCATATGAGAGAGTTATTATTATATGAGTGACGAAAGGTCAGAAGAAAAGGTCGAAAACGCTCTAAAATTTTACATTGTTCTCAACTTTCTTTGTTTCAAATGATTTATACTTAACCTTCAAAGGTTTTATTAGTTGAGGGTTATTACATTCTCCCCTCCTTATAAAAATTTGGTCCCCAAATTTTACAAGAACCAACAACATAAAAACATAAAACTACTCTTGGAACAGCTGTGGATACTTCTCTCTCATGACGTCCTCTACTTCCCACGTAGCTTCCTCTTTGGAATGATTCTGCCAGATCACCTTCACTGTAGGGATGTCCTTAGACCTCAACTTTTTCACTTGTCTATCAACAATGGCCACGGGTTTCTCTTCGTAGGCCAACTTGTCATCCAAAAGGATTTCCTGCGGTTGAATCACATGAGATGGGTTGGGTAGATACTTCCTCAACATCGAGACATGGAAGACTGGATGCACTTCACTCAATCTAGGTGGTAGGGCTAGGCGGTATGCCACTGCTCCTACCCTATCCAGAACTTCAAAAGGTCCAATATACCTCGGGCTTAACTTCCCTTTCTTACCAAACCGCATTATTCCCTTCATGGGTGAAACTCTGAGGAACACGTGATCGCCTAGAGAAAACTCCAACTCCCGACGCCTATGGTCCACATAAGACTTCTGACGACTTTGTGCAGTTAAAAGCCGTTCCCTTATCAGCTTAACCTTCTCTATGGCATCTTGCACCAAGTCTGGCCCTAGCAGCTTGGCTTCTCTAACTTCAAACCATCCAACGGGAGATCGGCATCTTCTCCCATAAAGAGCTTCAAAAGGTGCCATCTGAATACTGGCTTGATAACTGTTGTTGTATGCAAACTCAGCTAATGGCAGGTATCCTTCCCAACTGCCACCAAAATCCAATATACATGCTCTAAGCATATCCTCCAGAATCTGAATCGTGCGTTCTGACTAGCCATCTGTTTGGGGATGAAAAGCGGTGCTTAGATCCAACCTCGTTCCCAAAGCTTCTTGAAAAGCTTTCCAAAATCTTGCTGTAAACTGTGGACCTCGATCAGATATGATGGATACAGGGACTCCATGCAATCTGACGATCTCACTCAGATACAGGCTTGCATACTGAGCCACATTAAAGGTAGTCTTCACTGGTAAGAAGTGGGATGACTTGGTCATTCGATCTACTATCACCCATACTGAGTCATAACCCTTAGGGGTCCTCGGTAACCCTGTAACGAAGTCCATAGTAATCCTTTCCCACTTCCACTCCGGCATCTCAATCTGCTGGTGCAAACCGGCAGGCTTCTGGTGTTCAGCTTTCACCTGCTGACAAACCAAGCATTGAGCCACAAAGTTTGCTACATCCTTCTTCATCCCATTCCAGCAATACAAGTCCTTGAGGTCACTGTACATCTTATTTGTTCCTGGGTGGATAATATAGGCTGATTGATGTGCCTCCTCCAAAATCTGCTTCCTCAAGCGATCCACATCGGGTACACACAAGCGCTTCCCATATCTTAACACTCCTTCAGCATCCACGCTGAATTCAGAAGTCTGATTATTCCTAACTTCATCCTTGAGCTTGGACAGGTTAGCATCCTTGTCTTGATCTGCCTTAATCTGCTCAACCAGTGGAGAGTGTAGCTGCATGTGGGCTAACAACACCCCTGGCTCCTTCACTTCAAAGCGCATCCCCTCACCTTCTAGCTGATGAATATCCCTTACTAACGGCCTCCGGAGTAGGGTGATATGGGCTAGACTCCCCATTGACTTTCTGCTCAAAGTATCTGCTACTACATTGGCCTTGCCTGGATGGTACAAGATAGTGCAGTCATAGTCCTTCACCAACTCCATCTACCTCCTCTGTCTCAAGTTTAGATCCCTTTGTTGAAAGATGTACTTGAGACTCTTGTGATCCGTGTAAATCTCACAAGGTTCACCATAGAGATAGTGCCTCCAAATCTTCAAGGCAAAGACCACTGCCGCCATCTCCAGATCATGTGTAGGATAGTTCTGTTCGTGCTTCCTGAGCTGCCTAGATGCATAGGCTACAACATGCCCATTCTGCATTAACACACAACCCAAGCCCACCCTTGAGGCGTCACAGTATACTGAGTATCCTCCAGTGCCCGTTGGGATAGTTAGAACTGGGGTTGTGGTTAGACACTTCTTCAAGGTCTGGAAACTTTCTTCGCATACATCCGACCACTCAAACTTAACTCCCTTCCTGGTTAATCTGGTCAAAGGAGCAGCAATTCTGGAGAAATCCTTGATGAACCTCCGGTAATACCCTGCTAGACCCAAGAAACTTCGGATCTCTGTCACACTAACTGGGCGAGGCCACTGCTGTACTGCCTCTACCTTCTCGGGGTCTACTTGAATGCCGTCCTTCGTGACTACATGCCCCAGAAATATAACGCTGTCCAACCAGAACTCACACTTAGAGAGCTTGGCATACAACTGCTGATCCCTCAAAATCTGTAGGATGACCCGTAGGTGCTATTCATGCTCCTCATGGTCTTTAGAATAAACCAAGATGTCATCAATGAACACAATGACAAACTGATCTAAGAATGGCTTGAACACCCTGTTCATCAAGTCCATAAAAGCAGCTGGTGCATTAGTTAGTCCAAAAGACATAACTAAAAACTCATAATGACCATAACGGGTCCTAAAAGCTGTCTTGGAAATATCCTCCTTCCTAATCTTCAACTGATGATACCCTGACCTTAGATCAATCTTGGAGAAACATTTCGCTCCTTGAAGTTGATCGAACAAATCATCAATCCTGGGCAAAGGGTAATTATTGCGCACCGTTAGCTTATTCAGTTGCCGATAGTCAATGCAAAGTCGCAAAGACCCGTCTTTCTTCTTCACAAAAAGGACCGGAGCACCCCATGGAGAAGTACTTGGCCTGATGAAGCCCTTATCCAACAAATCCTGCAACTGACTCTTTAGCTCCTTAAGCTCTGTGGGTGCCATCCTGTAAGGCGGTATAGAAATTGGTCGAGCCTCTGGAATAAGGTCGATACCAAACTCTATCTCCTGTTCAGGAGGTAATCCTGGCAACTCTTCTGGGAAGACATCCAGGAATTCTCTTACCACTGCCATCTTGTCTACATCCGGTACCTTCCCATCCACATCTCTAACATATGCCAAGTATCCCTGGCATCCCTTCTTCAACATCTTCTGAGCACCCAAGACTGAAATCAGGTTACTTGGAGCTTTACTTCGATCACACTGGAACCGGAAAGGAACTTCACTTGGAAAATTGAACTTGATTGCCTTCTCATAGCAATCTAAGGTAGCATAGCATGCTGCCAACCAATCCATTCCTAGGATTACATCAAAGTCAACCATGTCTAGGATGATCAAATCAGCAGATGTCTCCCTATCACCCACTGTCACTTTACATGACTTGCATACATGCTCTACTGGCAAATAATCACCGACCGGGGTGGTTACAAAGAAAGGGGCATCCATCCTAATCAGATCTTTACCCAAACTCTTAACAAAACTAGGGGAGACATAGGAATATGTAGACCCGGGGTCAAACAAAACATATGCTTCATATAGGCAAACCGAAAGAGTACCTGTCATGACCACATTTGAAGCTTGTGCATCCTGCCTGGTAAGAGCAAAAATTCTCGGTTCACTTCGGCCTGCTTGGTTTTGACCTCGGCCCATCATCCCTCTACCAGTACCTCTGCTACTTGCTTGGCCCGGTATAGTCCTTATAGGCTGAGCTGCCACTGGGGTTGGTAGTAAAGCCGATCGAGTTGGCCCTTGGCTTGAGCCATACAATTGAGGACATTCCCTCTTCATGTGTCCAGGTTGGTTGCAATGATAGCAAACAATCATCTTCCTGCGGCACTGACCAAAATGATGGTTGCCACAAATAGGGCATTGTGGCCTGTTCTGCTGAATGGCTCTTGGTCCTGGTTGTCCTGGATACCTGGTGTTTCCCTGGCTAAGACTTAGCCTACCACTCGTATCTGGTCTCTGGTTGGGGTTCCCAACATTCTGTGGTACTGGGCGCTGCTGGCCCTGGAATCGGGGTCCTTGGGAATGAGAACTTTGCCCTCCTTTGGAGCTCCCGTCTCTATCCCTCTTCCCCAGCTTGGCACTCTCGACATCGGCCAAATGCCTAGTCTCCATCATTCTTGCACAGTCCACAGCCTCTGCATAGTTTGAGAATTGCTTCATCTGGGGTGCCACTGATTTAAACAATGCTGGCATCAACCCCTGGATAAACTTCTTGATCATGTCCCTTTCAGTAGGGACCATGTGCGGTGCATACGGCATCAGCTGTGTGAAGCGGTAGTCATACTCCGTGACTGACATACCGGGAGTCTGCTTCAACTCCACAAATTCTTGACACTTGGCATCTCGGATACTCTGAGGCACAAACCTCTCCATGAAGACTTCCTTGAACTCTGGCCATCTCAAAGGTGGCGCTGTAGCTCCCCTTCCGCGCATCAGGGTCTTGAACCATACCTGCGCTATACCAGACAACTGGAAAGATGCCAACTCTACTGAGTGGATCTTTGAACACTTAAGAACCTCGCAGATCTTCTCAGTACCCTCTATAAACTCCTGGGGATCTTCACTAGCCAACAACCCCTTGAAGATTGGCGGTTTCAGCTTCAGGAATTCAGATAGTTCCACTTCCCTCTCAGCGGGTCTCACCTGCCGCTCCACGGACCTAATTGGTTCTGGAACGGAGGTAGCAGTTTAGGGCTGTTGTGGATCCCTTCTATCTTGCCCATCCCTTCTCTCGGCTAGATTCTCTATTGCCCGCTGCATACCCTGCATGGTTACCAGCATCTAGGCTATCACATCATCCCGGGGGTGAGAAGACATTTCCCCCGTCTTGGGAGTCTCAGCTTGCTCACTGGTTAACTCAGCTTGTTCGGCTGCTTCAGCAGCCCTTACACCCCTGCCACTGCCTCTTGCACTGACTCTAGGTCGGCCTCTGCCACGACCTCTACCTCGGCCTCTAGGCACGGGTACTGCGGACTGAGCAGACTCTTCAGCCATCTGCTCTTGAACCGTGGGTTGTCTAACCTTTGATCTCGTTCTTGGTGGCATCTCGCTACAAAATAGAGATAGTCCAACCATCACTTAACCATGCCAACATAGCATACTATAAACTGACTTACTTAAACAAAAAGACAACATCCTATCGAACCCCTTTAGCAGCACCGTGAGTATAAGCATGTCCGGATTCATACCCATACTCAAAGTCCTACCTAAAGGTCCGTTACTCCATGAACACAGGGAAACCTAACCTCTGATACCATATTGTCACGGCCCCAAATGATAGAACACATGACCGGCATGGTATAAGGGTTTCCCCCTAACCGTAAGCCTAACACATAGCATGCACAAATATCCAGCACACAATCCAGAGTACATAATAAATATAACTGGCCACATACGCCACATCCAATATAAGAAAATACTGCATATATATATATATATATATATATATATATATATATATATATATATATATATATATATATATATATATATATATATATATATATATATATATATCTCATGAATCCAACATCCTTGATTCAACTTGGCCCATGGCCTCATAGTACAAACATTGTTGTAAAACTTAAAACCATTTTTCAAACAACACAAGAAGCGAGGATCCTGCCTGTATGTTCATGGAGATACACTAGACATAAAATTAAACTATACAACCAATACAATGGAGTCTTGCCCAAACTGAGGCTCACCAATGCTATAGTTAGCCTCCTATGGAGCTGTAGCTGGATCAGTGTTTCTTTGACTATCTGTGGGGAGAAAACAGAAGAGGGGTGAGATTACCACATCTCAGTGAATGGATAAATCATACTATAACAGAAACAGGGCAAACTAAGCACGAGTGTTTCGCAATGAATTAAATAATTGAAATCAAGGTATAGAAAACATTAAACATTTAACCGTAATTTATTGAAAGAATGCTAAACAGTTCAAATGATAAAACAGGATTAAATCAATAACTGTAAGCAAATCAATTATGCATGGTAAGTAATAAATGAAGATACTTATACAATAACAATGATGAATGAGGTATTTTAGAAATATTTAATCTTTAAGAAAAATGCACTAGTTTATTGGAGGTCTTTCCTAGCAGATCTATCATCTTCCCCAAGCACATAGCAATGGGTATGGCAATCACTGTAGGCGTAGACATAAGTCCACCCTAAATTTTCCCCAAGCACATAGCAATGGGTATGGCAATCACTGTAGGCATAGATATAAGTCTACCCTAAATTTCCCAAGCACATAGCAATGGGTATGGTAATCACTGTAGGCATAGACATAAGTCTACCCTAAATCCCTGTGTCTTAGGCAGTCATATGCCCGTCACAGTATCCTAGGCCGAAGCCTTAACATGATCATGGTGCACCAGGGATAGCACTACCTACGGCTAGCTAACAGTAATCTAAAAGGGTCCCTCCAATAGAAAACATTTGAAATATGCTATTCAAAGAGTTTAAAGTAAAACATTTCAATAACATTACAATAAAGCTATAATTCTCCATCTAGCTCTTTTCATGCATAAAATTCCGTTCTAAAATATATCTCATCTATGAATTCCCATGGAGACCTTTATAATCATAAACTTTCCCTTTTAAACATAGATCGTCCGTAGACGTCACATAGATGCTTATCATGCATCAAATCATTTCATGGCTAACTTAGTTCATTTCTATGACTAAGTTCGCATTTCTATAAATCTAGCTCAAATGGAGAATTATTAGTCTAGATGCTTGCCCTGCATACCTAGGGTTCAACTAGGATTGAAAGTTATAATTTCTAACATAGTTGGAACATATTGGTTTTCAAAGCGGTAAAATAATTTAGCATATATTCCAACTAGTTAAAATCATATGAAAGAATTATAAACGGAATTCGTAAAACATGCGCAATAGTATGAAAAACCCACTCACCTTACTAGGAGTCCAACAACGAGAATTTCACCTCGTGATGGCTCAACAACCTAGAAAACATAGCCATAACATGAAAATTAGAAAACTCTAAAAGTCACTATTCATGCCGAAAAACACTATTCACTCGCCGGAATACTATTCATGCCGAAACCTAAAAACCCTATATTCTAGTATAGAAACTAATTCTAAGACTATCTATGGAAAGAAATTCGGTAAAACGAAGCCTAAAACGCGATTAAACGGAGTTTTACCTTTGGAGGTACTATTCACGCGATTTTCCGGCGACCTTCCGGCGACTTTCCGGCAAAATTGATCGGTGGGATTTGTAGCTCTTCTTCCCACGAGTCCAACGATACCTTACTTGCTCAAATCGGACGTCCGGATGATGAGATATCTTAGAGAGAAGTTTAAGGAAAATTTTAGAGAGAGAGAGTTAGGGTTTAGATGAAAGAGAAATGAAGAAAAAGGGGGGGTCCGCAAAAAAAAGCTATCAGACGAATCTCGCCGCCGGCGAACTCATTCTCGCCGTGACGATCTGCGATTTTCGCCGCGGCCAGATTCGAAACCAGAAAACTCATGCTCTCGGGAAAAATACCGCATCATTCTCGCCGCGGCGAACTCCATTTCACCGAATTTGACAAAATGTCCAACATGAAAGTTGTAGCTTTCTCTTAGCTTTCCATAGCCACTTGAATCACCGAATTTGGAGTTCATATGAAGGAGTTATGCATAAAATAGTGAGCAAAGGTCCAGACCACACTACACTTCGGTTTTTGCCTCGTCTCGCTATGATATTCACGGAATCTGCAAAAGTTCCCAACATCAAAGTTGTAGATATATGTCTTATCTTTTATTAGAAAGTGGAATTACTTAATTTAGATTTCATATGAGAGAGTTATGATTATATGAGTGACGAAAGGTCAGAAGAAAAGGTCGAAAACGCTCTAAAATTTTACATTGTTCTCAACTTTCTTTGTTTCAAATGATTTATACTTAACCTTCAAAGGTTTTATTAGTTGAGGGTTATTACAGAAAAGATCAGAGGAAATACAGAGGGAAGAAGAGAATAATCAGAGAGATAACAACATAACCATTCCCATCTTCACCACCGCTACCAACATCTCTTTGTTCCCTCAGCTTCCACGTGCTCTTTCTCTCTCTCATGCTCCTTCTTACTGAGTGGTCCTGCATGGGTGAAGCATGAGTCTCCACGTAGTCTGAGTGGTCCTGCATGGGTGAAGCATGAGTTTCCACATGGTCTGGATGCATAACGATATTTGGAGACGTAGTCATATCACGCTGTCAAATATTTTGGATCAATGCATGGTGAGCTTCTTCTATCACATTGCTCCAATTTGCTAGACCAGTAATTGTAATAGAGGAAGGAGTCTCTTTATATTAGTATTCTATATACTTAAGATTCATCATTTGGAAAGGCAGATGTTAAAAATTTAGTGCTTGTAGTTTCTTGGCAATTCCTTTCCCCTGCCTGCAAGCACATAAACAAATAAAAGGAAAAATAAAGTTAAAATTAGCTTGCTTGCTAGTCCTGCCAAGTTTTGTAGAAAATGGGCATATAGATAGATATTTTAGTTTATACTGCAAGAAGTTTCAATAATGTTGTTATATTTTGTTATTGCTTTGTTAACAATACTGTGCGATGGGACTCGGTTGGGTTGGACTGGACTTTCGTGGCTTGCTCCCGTCACTTTTTGAAGAGTAAAAAAATTTTCTTTTTATGATATTTTAAGGTTATATCCTTTTTTAAAGTATTATTAACTGTTACTAAATAGATTGGTTGCCTTACAGGGCATTTATCAACTTATTCTCAAAAAAATTGAGTAAAGCGATAGAGAATTTTTAGGTAAATGAACATGTGATAATTGAAATTATTTTACATAGTAGTTGCATGTAATTGATGTTATGCATCTATCTGAATCATGTACATGAACAAGTTAGTGCTCAGCAAGTAGCCTAATTTCATGTGATAAATAACTAATCAGCTCTTGGTGTTCCTAGTTGGTCTTGGATTCACATCAGTGGTTTCCCCTGCCAGCAGTTGGCTTTCTTGCCAATACTTGTGGTGAAGAAAGTCAGGAGGATGCCACTTCTTATTTGATGGAACATCGACCTCTTGCTGTTTTTGTTAATGGTCAGTTAAATTATTCCTTTTCTCATGATTTCCTTTGGAAATTTCGTGTCTGTTATCGATTACCTATTTTAAAATTTTAACTATAAATGGATAGTTTTATGTGATATCTAATCAAATGAAGATAATGATGTCATTCATTGCATATAAAAATAGGGGTCAAAGATTGAAAAATATGATGTTTTGACTCTATTTGAATTTTAACTAGACTTGTCATTTTAACTTCATATTTAGATTCTTTATTCATATTTAGATTGAAAAATGCTTCAACTGAGATTTGAAGGAGAGAATATCATTGTACTGCATTTGATGACGTGGTTGCTAGATAATTTGTTTAGTAATAATTTGATAGATTTAGAATTTAATCTGGAAATGCATAATGAGAAATGATGTGGGCTTTGCTGATGGTTTAGCCTAAATTTTATGAGTTCTTTGATTATGCACCTTTTATTGGCATCTTCAAGTGATTTTGGTTTATGAATTCCTAAAGAGGTTGATGAAAAAATCTTCCTAAGAGACCAAAGGTTTTACTTTTATTTTTATTTTGTTTTTGAATTGCGAAGTCTGATTTTCTGGCATGTTCAGTAAGCTTGGTGATCCTGATTACAAGCAATGTGATAGTTTCCCTGGTAGATATTCAAAATTAAGCAAGTCTAAATTGTCACATAGTAATGCTATTTACACATCTATTCTAGCAAAAACTGTGCACAACTATTGGGGTGCTATGCTGCATCTGGGTGATGTTGCCTAACTGTGAATCCTGCTTATAAAAAAATTCTTTCAAAATTAGATTCAGTTACAGCAGCAGATGTGTCAGTAGCATTTTAAACCCATTTTTAAGACTGGCTACCAAAGCTTAGTTTGTTTGTAAGGTAACTCCCCTATCCTTTATTCCTATGATTATATATGAAAATTTGATGATATTAGTTTATATGTGCAATGAGATTTATAATAATCTCCTTGAGATTATATGTCTTTCTTAGCTAAGTATAATTTTATTTTGACTTTGCATTTACAGTTGACTCTGGGATTATATTCCTTAATTTTTATTTTTATTTTGGGGGGTTTTGGGTGGGATACTTTTCCTGGCCAAGTTAACCTTCATGTAGCACCCATTTGGTGTCAATAGCCAAAAAATATTCAAAAAGGAATTTATTTTTTTGTCATTCTCAGTTACTTTTTTTTTGTTTCTGTTTTTTTTTACTGAATATCTTCGTTACTTGGTAACCTTGTGCAACTATTCAAAAAAGCTCCACAAATTTTTGTGTAATAGCCGTAAATTTAACGAAAATTTCAAATAAAGAAAATTTGGAATAAAAGAGATAATTTTGAAAATAGGGATTTCAATAAAAAAAAATTTGAAATTTAAAGAGAGGATTTTGAAAATGGAGTTAGGACCCGATGAAAATAAGTTATTATTTATATGGATTAAAGAATTATAAAAGAAATGTTAGAAATTTACTTTTCGGGGCAAAAATGCAATTTCTTAAAAGTTTCAGAGTTAAAATGTAGATAAGAAAATTTTGCAAGGACCTTCCTCAAAAAGTGAAATTTTGTAGAAAGGTCCCCTGGGATACTTTAAGGGCTTCAACCACTCCGAAAGTTGGTCATTTGCAGATTTTTCCATCTCTCTTCAGAAAATTCTCCCCAAAAATCCTCTAACTTCTCTCTAAGATTTCTCCGTCTACGGACCTCGGATTTTGACACCACCACCACCAATGGACTCACGACGAAGAGTTCTTCAAATCCATCTGATTGGTTTCTGGAGAATTGGCCAGAAAACGGCTGAAAAATTGAAGGAAAAATTGGCCAAAAAGAAGGCACCGAAACCTTTGGATCTCAAATTTCAGCCAGATCCACCACCGCACGCTCCCCCATGCGCCGCATCTCTCTCGGCGAGTGAAGCCCACGCACAGCTCCTTGGGCGGCGCATGTAACACGTGGCAGCTAGACCTCCCTGCGTTGACCGAGCTTCCGGAGGCCAAATTTCGTAAATCTGGAGTCGTTTGTAAGGTTTTCGAACGTTCCGGACTCGATTTTAGGGTTTATTTTGCTAAATTCGAATCAGAAACTAGGATTTTAAGGGTGTCTAACTTTATGCTTCAAAGTGGTTAGTAGATAATTCTTCCTATAGCTTGTTTTTACTCTTCTTGAACTTTTCATTGATAAATGAGTATGATTATATGTTATTTATATGTTCATATGTTTCTAAAATAGTTTGGAATATTTGAAATGATTGAGAAATGATATCTAGTTCAAGAAGAGTATAATTTTTGAAATAAATTTTGAAATGCTTTGAATACGTTATTTATAAATGCATTTCGCATTACATGGCAAAGAAAATATGATATGCATATGACATTGATTTTTACAGTGTTATGTTTGCCTCGGATATGAGCATCATTATATGATTCCTCTGATTGGAAAATTTATAATAAAAGATTTTGTACTGAGACTGAAAGTTTTATTTTGAATGATATGTAAAGTGATAAGTTGCCGAATATGATTGTATGGTGAGTTGTTTGATAATTATGCATTGCATTTGATGGATATGCACTTTTATACATGTTTATATATATATATATATATATATATATATATATATATATATATATATAGTGATGAGTAATGACGGGATTATATGGCTTGAGACGGTATTGTGAAGGTGGTATTAGTGGTAATGTGAGGAGGCAGTAGGGTGATGAACTCACATTCCCTAATTACCTATTGTGATGATGACAGTGGTAATGTGAGGAGGCAGAAGGGTGATGAACTCACATTCCCTGTTGATCTATTGAAGTTGTAGTCAGTGGTAATGTGAGGAGGCAGTAGGGTGATGAACTCACATTCCTTGATTACCTATTGTGGTTGTGACTATGGTAATGTGAGGAGGCAGAAGGGTGATGAACTCACATTCCATGTTTATCTATTGAGATTATTGATAGTTGTAACATACTTGAGCATTATAAAAAGAATTGATTTTTAATGCATATCAAATTTGATTTAAGATTAATTTGTATCATATGTGGTTACAGATATTTGAATGTAATTGGAACTGATAATATTTTGAAAATGCGGATCCCATAAGGATGTACTTCTGAACGGTAGATTTTAATATGATAAATTTTTTAAAATAAGAGTACATCCTTATGTTGATATGAGAGGTTATAGGAGGTATTAACTGCTCACTGAGTTATAAAACTCACTACACGTGGTTGATATATTTTTCAGATAAAGACCCAGAATTTGGTCATGCAGCTACTTGATCGATTGGGTGTCATATTTAAGTGGTGAGCCTAAATTGTTTCTAGGCTCTCAGTATGTAAACTTGTAATATATTTGAACTCTAGAGTTGCTCTGAACGTCACGGGCAGGATCCTTGTTTTCGCTGTAAAACTGATAAGTGTAGACCTGGCATGTATAATTAGCTATACTGAAAATGTGTAAATGTATGATATTATCCTGTTATGACATATTATGTGGTCGATTGTAATTAGTATTGCAAATTTGTAAACATATGGTAATACTCGGATATGTTATATTGTGAAATTATTTACAAGTACATAATAGTAAAGTTTATCGGATATGAGAGATTTTCGCGTCGCTAAAGTAGGGATGTGACAGTTTGCATACATTATAGGATTAAAGATACAGGTTTTTGCAGTCTCCTACGATTTGTTATGTATATATCTCAATGAGGATGATGTGGAAGTTCCTATGCACGGTACTTTATAAATTCATGATTTCTTACTGAAATTTGAAAGGCTTGACATTGTCTGATGAAAGTTTACATACAATAAATTATTTAACTTGAAGGTTATATGAATGCATAAAGAAGACTTTTTGGAATGTTCCTATAACTATTCCCTTTTTTTTAAAATTTGTCTTAATGTTCACATAACTTCATTGTGTGTGTTTTTGACAAACTCATGCTTCAATAGGTGAGGCTGAAATAGATTTTGTAGTCAACTTTGTGGATCTTATATATGACCCCACATAAGTGGAATCTTGTAAAAAAAAATTTGGTTATGGGAAATGCATAGTAGTGCGTAAATATGTTAATTTAATTCGCTTTAATTTGTTACTTTCGAGTATTAATTTGCTATTGAGTGTTATAAACAGGGGTAAATTCTAATAGCTCCAATGGGTAATGCTGTACCAAGTTCTACAATTGATGTAGCACTAGTATTTCCAAATGAATCATCAACTTGATTGTAGCACCAGTATTTAATAGCTCTCTTGTCATGTGTAATATTTTTAGTTAATTGACATTTTGTAATTGTTTACAAACAATGTTATCGTTGAAATTATTCTATATATATTTTTATTATTTCCTTTGGTTCTTTTTTTTTCATTATTTTTCATGTTTTCAATTGCAACTGAAATAATAAATGCAAAAAAAAAAAATTAATAGAGAGAATTCAGTGACGACTTTTAGTCGTCACTGAATCTTCACTGCTCGACACTTTCAGTGACGACCTTAAAAAGTCATCATTGAAAACATATTCAGTGATGACTATATTTGTCACTAAAACCAACTATATATTAGAGATTTAGTGACGATCCCAATAAGTCATTGCTGAAAGTAGTCACTAAAACCATTGATTTAAGACATTATTTTGTGACGACAATAGTCGTCACTAAAACATTATTTTTAGTTATGACCTCAACATGTCATCACTAAAACTACATTTAGTGACGACCAAAGCCATCACTGAAAAATATAATACTAACTCAATGAACCCTTTTTGTGACGACTTTAAAATTTTTTGTGATGGTTTTAAAAGCTTTCAGTGACGACTTTGGTGGGCACTAATAGTAAACTTTCAGTGATGACTACAAAAGTCGTTACCAAAAACCTTTTGCAATGGCTGTTTTTGCAACGAGGTTGTGACGACTAAAAATAGTCACAAAATCCTGATTTTCTTGTAGTGGATCAAGAAATAACACAACTCCTAATTATTACTAATCAACAATATAGAAAACAATTAGAACAAAATTTACCAAAATACAACTAGAAATCTCAAAGGAAGAAAAAAGAAATATTTCAAGAAGAAACAACACACTTCCCAATATTCTTTGAAGATTAGGACTCTTAATCAAGATCCTTTTTCTATGCTTGAAATATTGTAAAATTGGAGAGTAGGTTGTAGATCTTCTAGATTGATTAGTACGAGATTTCTTTCAGCAAGAAAGAAAGAAAAAACTTTCCCAAGAAAATGAGAGGATTTTCAAAAAGGAAGGAAAAAATGTCTAAGAAGAAAGGAGAAAGTTTCCATATGGTGGCATTTGGTTCTTGCGAATAATTTGTTGTATTACTGTCAAATTTTCATTTTCATATTTGGTTCTCTTAAAATATTCACGAGAATATAATTATCTTTCCAAAAATACCCTTGAGAAAAACTTTCAAAATAAAGGAATGATAAATAGGATGATAAAAAAAAGAGTAAATAAAGAAATAAGATTTTTTCTTAACTAAAAAAAATCAGATTTCTTATTTGGGGTTTAGGGTTGAGGGTTTTATGATTTAATGGTTAAGATTTAGGGTTTAAAAGTTAGGGTTTAAGGTTTAGAATTTAAAGGTTAGGGTCAATGGTTTAGAGTTTAAGGGTTAGGGTTTAGGATTTTAAGCTTTAGGGGTTAGGTTTTTAGAGATTAGAGTTTTGAGATTTAAGAGTTAAGGTTTTAGGATTTAGGGTTTAAGGTTTCAGATTTAGGGATCAGGGTTTAGGATTTAGAATTTAGATTTTAGGGTTTAAGGGTTATGGTTTAGGAAAAAATTCTTGATATCAAATACTACCTAAAAAAAAGAGCTAGCAAAATAAAAAACTAACAATGAAGAATAAAATGGGAGGAGGCCGCCATTGGTACTAGCACCGTCGCCCCTACGCCCCCCCGCCCCAATGGAACGCGCTGCGGTCCCCAAACAAAAAATACACAGTAGTTTGAAAGAGGTAGGTAGGGTTTTTTCAGAGAAAAAGAGGTTGATACAATGGCCATCTTGACTAGGTCCTTTCAAATGTGCTGTCGTATGGGTGGCCTAGCCTAGCCCTGGCTAATTCACCATTTTTTTTTCATAAGATTTATATAAAAAATAATATATAATAATTGTGCCCTAAACCAAAACTCAATTAATTTAATTTTCATATTAAAAGATTCATTGCAATGTTAATAAAATAATAGAAGAATTTCTCACGAACAATAATATAGTGCAAATTCAAAGAAAGACATACAATTAAACACATCAAGGTATTCAGTCATATCAACTATCAAATTAAAATGACCAAAACCACAACAAATAATCACATTTTATTTTTCATTTCTTCAAGCTCCACAATATTTGGAATTGCTTATGAAATATATGTCTCAATGCTATCATTTGAATATAATAATTTTATCATTTAAGTGTAGGATCAATATATTTTGGTCACCTTCATCTTTCTCCATTTTTTTTAATTTTACTTAAAATATTTCATGCATACGTGGATTACATTCGAATCAGTGTAGATCTTCCATAAGAAGGCATAGTCAACTTCCTTTGTCTCATTCATAATATCTGAGTTAACAAGAATTCCAACAAGTCTAATATCCTCTGCATATACCCTATCGAAAAAGGAGAAAGAAAAAAAGAAAGTGTTCTTTTTTTTTTCTTTTTTTGCCAATGAAAAGAAAAAGTGTTAGCTTGCAGTATTTTAAAACAACTGTAATAAACAAAATGTTGATTACGGGCCATGTCTTCCTTGTAATACTTTTTAATATAGCTGTAATATAGTAGAATCTTGAAATGCTCAGATTTAACAATTTTATATAATCAAAATTCAAACTCGAACATTGAAGAATATAACGTCATTTTATCAATTTATTTCTGTTATTAGCACACCTCCATTAATAATATGCTACCTCATAGTTGGTTGTGTCTAAAAATAATGTGTTAGGTACGTAAATAACCAAAAATTTCTCCTTAAGCACAACTTAATTTTCTTCGGCACCATCGTACATCATTTGTTTCTTTATAGAGTATTCTAGTTGTTTCATTTTCATTCCATCGTATTAGTTGCAAAAGCCCCTTTTATCCTTCGAAACAAATTGCAAAACTTTCAAATCAGTTGTATAACTGGATACAGCCATTTTCCATCATTATTTCTAAACCGGCTTATATACCAGCTCAACTTTCTAATCTTCGTGTTTGCTTTGTTTGCCAACAAGATTAATAGTTTCCCCTATATATACTCATGGGACGCCAATGTGATACCATTCATCGTTAGGGTTTCCACATTCAAGAAGATATGGAAAGTTCAGCGTTCTTGTTGCTGTTTTTCTTCTTTATTGTACACCAAGTTCTCACGGCCAATGCCACTAGCGGAGATCCCTTGGTTCCAGCACTGTATGTTTTTGGTGATTCAACTGTAGATGCTGGGAACAACAATCATCTACATACACCAGCAAAGGCAAACAGGTGGCCTTATGGTATTGATCTTAATAATGTAACGGGTCGATTTACTAATGGCAAAACTGGGGCTGACTTTACAGGTAATTAAGTTTGTTACAAAATGAAACATATTCAAATTTTTACATTAGGGTTTAAGTCGCAGTCACAACTGCAATTTTGTGTAGAATATTGCTACTTGCCCTAAATTTCGTAAATGCTACAAGCTTGTGATTGTGATTCGCAAATATTATACTTTTAATAACTTGTTACTTTGCCAGCACCCCTAGTGGCGCAATGACATTTTTACTGACTTTAAGTTTTTGGATAATTGCTTGGTTGTGTTTTTGAATTCTGAAAGTTGATCCCCCAAACCCTTTTTCTTCCTTAAGAGGTTTATCTCCCACCCTTTGCTCTCTCCCTAGTCCCTGGATCGTTTTGTATGACAAAAAAAAAAAAAATTTAACTTGTCACTTTTTTCTTCAATTCCTAATGCCTTGATTTACGTGACTAGAAAGTCAATTTTGTTTTAGTCCTTTGCATATTATCTAAATAAATATTATAACACTCATACAGTGTCTATTATTTTCTCGATAGCTATTTATTTGGGCTTACCAATGCCTCCTCCATACTTGAATCTCTCCGATTCTGAAAGAAGCCAAATAACCACTGGAATAAACTATGCATCAGGAGCATGTGGAATCTTAAACACAACTAGAGCTGTAAGAGATCAAAACTTCTCACAAATTTTCATCTTATGTTTCCTTTTATTATTATCATCCTTGAAATTATATTTTTCGTTTTGTCACTAAATTTTGGTTGTCTCTAACCATTTTATGCAGGGAGAATGTTTATCTCTAGTGCAACAAGTGCAATACTTCACCTGTACTGCAACGAAAGATCTTCCAAAAGCAATAAAAGATAAAACGGAATTGCGCCAACACTTAGCCAAATCTATATATCTTCTCCTTATTGGTCATAACGATTACAATAGCCATGTGAATAGCAACATTACGGACAAATTTAGCCCAGATAGCTTTTCATATTACCTCCTTGACGAAATGATTAAAAATATCCAGGTTCATTTCTACCTTATTTTACTTTGCTCTATCATATATTTAAGGATTAAAGGTTTTAAACTTTAGTCTGCAATATTTTTTGTTATGCAATTTCATCCACAACATTGCCCTTCTCTGTATATTAGCACATTTGCCAACAACTAAAATTGCAACTGCAGTTGCCAGCGCCCCTAATGGTACAATGGCACCTCCTTTGGCCTTAGGTGCCAAGGGTCTGAGCGGTCTTAGATTCTAGTCTTTGAGGTGTATTCCCCATTCCTTCCCCTCCTCCAGGGAGTTTATCCCCCTCCCCTTTCTCCTTTCTAGGTCTTTGAACCTCCTTGGACGACCGAAAAAAAAATTGCAACGGCAATTTAAAATCCTTGAGAGTACCAAGATATCATGGAGTTGACTTGACACGATCTACATATACATGGTTGATATAGACGATGATACATTTTCTTTTGAATCCTTTTCAGACACTTTATAATCTTGGAGCTAGAAAATTTGTGGTGACTAGCATTTCAAGTTGTGAGCCACATCAATATAGACGATATTGTGAATCAAGATACTATGCAGACAAACTTCCTCTAAGGCTACTAATGTTGCAATATGAACTCTCTGGTTCATTATTTACAGTATTTGATGGATCCAGCATATACAAAAAAATTATCAGAAATTATGAAGAATATGGTAAGCAAATTGCTTTGGGATATTTCTTGAAATGTCAAGCTCTTCATAAGATCATTATTTTATAGCTTTCATAGAAAAATAACTTAACTATGAATTCTGTACGTCACACTGATTCTTTTTTTCAACATGGTTTCTTTAAATGTGCAGGATTCACAAACGTAATGGAACCTTGCTATGCGAAAGGGAAACCTCTTTGTGCTGATAGATCAAAGTACCGCGTGTATGATATGTGGGGTCATCAAACTGAAGCCTTATATGGGATTGTCTCGATGGACTGCTTCAATGGAACTAGTTGCTTTCCTTATAATCTTGTTGAGTTGGCCAAGGCACCCATACCATCATAAAGTAGAAAAATGATAAAAATTCTCCATTTTGCTTTATTTTATTTTATTTTTATTTATAATTTGTGCGCAATGCATTAGGAATAATCATGTAAACTAAAGATGATTTAATGGCTTTTTATTTCCACCATTCTAAAATTTCCAATTTCCATCTTCTGTGACAACTTAGTTTTTTTGTTTTGCTTGCTTTGATCGTTATTTATCAAGTATGAATGGCCCTCCTCCAAAAAGGAAAAAATTTAGGAAATCATTAAATGGTGAAAATGATAAAGTGGGTGCTAGTGATGAAAAGGGTTTAGTTGTCAAAGATAAGTGGTAATAATCTGGAAACGCAGTAATTGAATCAGTAAACAAAGCGGCAAACGAACCATAGATGCTGCTATAAATATTATTTAAGCGTAGTTGTACTCTTATTTTATTTTTTTGTTCCTTTACTATAACAATTCTGTCTATTTAATTCCAATTAAAACAATACTGTTCCTCCAGTCTGTACATTTGAGTAGTTAAATCTTTTTAATTTAAAATAAATTATTTTTTCTCGTAAATTACTTATTTGAAAAAGAATAATTAAAGAAATTTGAAATTACATATTTTTAACTTAAAATTTTTTTTCTATACTCCTCTTGATTATTATTTTCAAAATTATTTTATTTTACTTTAGAGCGATTAAATTGCTCAAATGAGTAAATTAGAAACATGATGTTACTAGAAGCACAATTGTTTCAATTTGATGGGAAAAATATATAGAGGAACAAAGTACTAAAATTAAGTCTCTTATTTAATTCTAAATTTCATTTGAATATGTAACATAACTAGCTCCATCCCGTTGGATGCAGGGATTTTTTTTCATTAGCGTTTAATATAATTAGTAACAGATAGTAATATTAAAAATATTAAACTCACACTAAAAATAATATGTTACAAAATTTCTTTTAGAACTTATCATCTTTTTTTTTATCTAACTTTGAAATACTATCAAATAGTTAGAAATATTTAAAATTTAAAAGTTACTCACTTTTCTTTGAACCTAATTCAATTTTTTAAAATAATCAAATTTAATATAGAATCAAATATTTTTCGTACAAACTTTTCCTTAAATATAATCTAAATTTTCAAAAGTATTTGTTTTAGAGAAACTGGCTTTGACCAGCTTTACTATTTTTGTGGAAGTGAAAATTTTCTTTAAACCACTTCATTATCTCATGCTTACGGGCTTTGCCAGAATTTTAACTTGCCCACCATTTGATTGAATCTTGCCCCTGTAAAATTGGGTGTTTGGAGTGAAAGGTTTTCTTTGAAATACCGAGACTCCCAATAATAAGTCCACGATAAGCCAATTTTTGAGAAAAATTGAAGAAACATGGGATAATATAATTCCCATGCTTCACGACATTTTCTAGGAGAATTTTTGGGATTTCCCCAAGGATTTCCCACCATTTCAAAAACCATTGAGAAAAATTATACCTAGCATTCTGTAAGAAAAAGAATATTAAAAAAAAATGTTCATTTTTATTTTGAAAACAATGAAATTTATAATACAAAGCCTTTTGATATTCATAGTAAGTATATCCAATTGAATTGTAAGATTTTGAAAAATATTTTACTTGGGAAGGGTTTTGCCCCATGGTCTGTCCACATGCAGAAATTGTAAAAGACAACAAATTTAGGAAAAATACTATGAGTTCATGAACAATTTCAAGACAAATATTCCTTCCTTAAATTGGTTTGAACATATACTGAAGCCAATCCTTGTTTAGGGTATTCCTTCATTAGTTCTGTGAATGTTAACCACAGAACTGTCAAATAGAAAACCCTAAAGGGTGAAAAGTTAACTTGATTGGAATGTAGAACTTTTGAACATACAATCTTGAGATTATTGCTAAGAATTTATCTTTTTTTTTCTTCTTCTACTATTTGTTTATTTTAAGTTTCTCTTTCATCATCATCTTAAAGATTTGAAAGAATTATTACATTTACTTTCTATTCTTCTTTTAGTTGTCTTATTTTTGTTTCGAGAAGATTTATTTCAGATTGTAAATCCTATAGTGACATGGTCAGAAATTTTTTAATTGAATCTTGACAAAACATCTTTTAGATTATAATTTTATGTTGTGCTTATTTATAAGATGTTTGAGGTTTATCAAATGTTCATTTAAATTTTGTAAGGTAAAATTTCTTTTGTTCATTATCAAGGAGGGAACAAATAATTTCAAAAAGAAGATCTTGTATGTTTGGTAAGAACATTTACTTCATTGTCATATGAGCTTTCTCTTGTAGAAATTTCATCAATTTGTATTTGATTGTTTTCTTGAACTTAATATGAACTTGTTGAGAATTCATTAGTTCTAGAAGGGTCCTTAATTTCTAGCAAGTCAGTGATCTTGTTCAAAATATTTTCATTAAGGTTAAGGTTTCTTAATTTTCTATTCAACCTACAATATTTGGCAATATGACTTGGCCTATTGCATTTGAAATAGACTGGTCTTATGTCTTGGTTTAGAGGAGGAATATACCTAGGTTTTCTTCTATAGTGTTTCTTCTTATTTTGTTGTTAATCTTTATGAACCTGTCTCGTAGACTCGTCTTTTTTAGCTCTTCATTTATGTTTCAGTTTTTAAGCTTTTGGACATTTGAAGCCAAATTGTTCATAGAATGAACATAATTCTTACTTGTTTTAAATTTGCTCTTGGGATAATTATCTTTGGATTCTTTTTTCATTTTGATAGATTTTGAGAGATGCTTTATTGACATAACTTACTAATTGTTCATAAATAAGTAGATCAGAAGGCCATTTGACCATTATATTTGTTTCTAATGTTTTCCTTAATTTTATTTCCAAATAATTTGGGAAGGTCTGCAAAGAACTTTCCTTTCCAAAAAGGTTGATTGCTATCGGACCTATAGTGGTATATGCTTAAGAAAATATCTTTATACCATCTAAAGTTAGATAATATTTTACACATAAGATTGCATAGTAGTTCTACATTTGTCTTTCCATAGACTAGGATCTCCTATAAAGTGCTTGGTAATTGTATAAATTAGAGTGTTGATTGAATATGGGATTTTTTTCTCCATTTTCATTAACAATTTATAATCCTTGAGAAATTGTTTTAATTGACCTAAGGAGTTAAATTTATTTTTCTCTTTCTGTGAGATGCTCATCCCACCATCCTTTGAATTGGCCAGTAAAGCTTACTACAAGGATAAGAATGAAGGTTGATATCACATCAATGGGCTATATTGATATGTTGTAGTGACTATTGTCATTTGTTGAGGATTTGATATTCAATTTAACAATCTATGTTTCCTTTGTAGATGTTATTTTTGTTGTAGGAGTTTTAAGTTAATTTAGGTTTTTCTTTTAGGCATTAATATGGAAAACTGGCTCTAGAGTAGTAAAGTTTTATAGGAGTTCCCTAGTTTTTTCCCTCATTCATTACCCCTAATTGGAGCTCATTTTCCTTTTGAGGATATTTCAAAAGATTTATCTAAAACTTGAAGCTTATATGTGCTAGAGGTGTCTTTTGTTTGATCCTTTTAGGGTGTGTTTAGGATTGTCATAGAAAATGCTTTCTATTTGCTAATTGTGTGTTTCACTAAATAACCGCAAACGCACGGCATAGTTGTAGCTAGTCCGACAAGTACATATCATATCCCATAGAGACTAATGATCAATTACTAGTGTTCTACAAAGTAAGCTATCTAAATCAATATAATAATAGTGAATGAGAATTTGCAATTAATTAAACTAGGTATTTAATTATGAAAAGCCTAGGGTTAAGGTTTACCACACTTATAACATTCAACAATCAAGATATACCTCTAATTGCAATTATTTGAGTAATAGGGGATGGTTTAACCTTTATTTATTAATAACCTCTTTCAAGCGTTACTAACTGTATCTAGTTCAATCCAATTGTCTACTTTTGTGGTTCTTAATTTAAGCTAAACCCATTAAGTTTTATGCTAACCATGTGATTCATTTCATAGGAGTTCTCGTACCTACCAATTGATTCAATTCATAGAGGACCTTAAACTACTTTCATGATTAAGAAACCCCTAATTAAATATTAAGTTTTGGCATTAACTTTCACATTTCAGTCCATCAGTTAATAACTTAAGATGTGATAAAACGGTGATCAAGCATTCTATCAACTCGTATACATGTGTATAATAGTTAATCTTAATTAACCACAGATAATCACAATTATGGTTTCGGTTTCATAATTCAATTCAATTCATTATCATTATACCATAAGTGAGTTTACTGAAACCCTAGATTAAACTCTATTCACACATAATTAAAATAAAACTCAAAGAAAGTTTCATTAAATAAATCATAATATTCAATACAATTAAAAAAAAAATGGAGTAGAAGTATAAGTAAAGATAAAGATAGAAAGATAAAACTAGTGCAAAAGTAGTGATGAAATAGAGATACAATCCTTGCTTCAATGTCTAATCCAATCTCAAATGCAAAAGGAACTAAAATCCTACTCTAAAATCTAACCATATAATGTTTCCTAAGCCTAAACTGCATCTCTAAGCATATGTATTTGTCTCCCATCGAGTTCCCACATATATATATACTCCTTGTTGCATTAAAACCCTAAAATTTCACGTCCTGTATGGGCACAAAGCACGATCGTGTTTCAGGACATGGCTTGGCCATGCTTCAGGCTGGAATCTAAAAGCTTACTCCAAGTCTTGCACAGAACATGACCTAGGCATGCTCTGGGTGTCCCAAACACAGTCTGGCCATGTTGGAGGCTGCCATGGTCCGTTATTTCCTATTTCTTCTGTGTTTCCTGCTTACATCTTCCTCAACTTATTCCAAGTCCAAATACCTCTTCAAATGAGCGTTCTCCCTTGATTCTTGGGCTCTTTTGCTCATATACAAAAAGAAAACAAAGCCAAGCGGTATCCAAAGCTAGCAAAACAAAATAGAACCAAAATAGGGAAATAATCATAAGTTAACTATAAAATAATGGATGAAATATAATAATTAAACACAGTTTTTTCCTTTATCAACTCCCCCATACTTAAACATTTGCTTATTCTCAAGCAAATATCATAACATATCAGCAGAAAAGGGGAAGATGCATTCAAATTCTAAATGATAGAAAAATGCAACATAAGTAACTCTTCACTCAATCAATGTAATGATAACATAACAGATATATGAATAGAAATTTATCATATAATCTCTATTCTTCTAAAACTAAACCCAAATTCTTTTATTATACACATACTTCTATTGTTACCATTGATTGTATGCACCAAATTGATTTTTAAACACTTAAGTAAGCCACCTCATCCTTTCATCATGTTAAATAAAAAAGGGCATACAAAAGGGTACTCATACTAAGGTCTTTTTGGTTCCTTAAAGGGGTACTCAGAGTGAAAAATTTTTGGATTTCACATTCATTCATTTTTCACCTTTCCTTACCTTCACATTTTCATCATGTTAAAATAAAAAAGGGTATACAGTTCATAACACAATAGGAGATATTTTTTTTTTAAAAAAAATAGAGTTCAATGCTAGAAGAGATAGACTAAGATGACAACTACCTATTTCATATTTTATTGTGCATCACATTTTCATGAGCTAAAATTAACCTATATTACATTAGTCTATCTCTAGAATAGCAAACTTTGTGATCATGCAATAAAACAAGAGAGATTCGTAAATGAGGTATATATATGTAAGAGGAAACTAATCAACCAATGAAAACCAAAAGCCAAAAGTAACTCTTCCCCTTGCTTAAACTTGACATTGTCCTCAATGTCACTAACAATTAATGTACATGCAAAGGAAAAGAATGAACTTACTTGCTTATTGATCGTCTGAAGGTGGTGGTGGTGGTGGTGGATTTTAGGCCAAGTGCCAATTGTACCAAGTTTGCATCATTCCTTGCATACTTTGGATTGATTCATTTATGGCATGCAAGGTGGCCCTTTGAGCTATTTACTCCTCCTCTATTCGATGAAACCATGAAAAGATGGAGTTTAGATCATCTTATGGTACATATGAAAGATCTGTAAAGTCAGAAGGTTGGAAAAGGGGTGAGGGTGATAGAGCCAAGAAAGGCTAATGGAGGAAGTCATACCCCTCAGAGTCAAAGTCACCTTCCCTATCCTCTTCTAGAGGGTAAATCCAATTTTCTTCATTAGTGATTGTAGTTCTAGTAGGGTTAGGGAGGTGAAAAATGTTATAGCCAAGGAGATGCAGCCAATAGATAGCATTTCTTCGAACAATCAGTTTCATATACATACAGGATTCTAAATCAATCATGCTGTTGCAGGCTATTGATTGCAAATCTTGTAAATTTGCTTCTAATCCTAGTCGTCTAACAATTGTAATCACTAAACCTCCTGTGATGATCTTGCCACTCATGGCGTTACCCACCATTTCCATCTGGTGAGCCATAAAGGCTCTAATATCTACCTTAGTACCTTTTAGCATAGCCTATAAAAAATAAAGCTCTCTTTGATTTACAACCCTATCACTTTTGGCCCTACAAAAAACGGGATGGGTCATTAGCCATTGTAAATGTCTAAAACTAGGGTTGTAAATGAAAAAGACTTTTGAAACAGATGCACTGTATTGTCCATAATAGAAATTGAATCCCAAAAATTTTGTATAGTAAAACTTTGGGGGACCAATCTAGTTCCCCTATAAGGCAATCTAAATAATGCATTGAATTAGGCTAACGATTAACTAGAGGAACGGTCAAATAATCTAAAGTTAATGCAGCCTTTATCGACATCAGGACCCCGAAATAGGACCACATTAACTATACTGAAAAATTCTAAAGTGGTTCGGGCATAGGCCAGGTAACGAAGCACAATAAAGGTGGTTTACTAAATCATATCAGCCATGTAGTGGATGTTAGTTAAAAGGTGTAATTTCTCCAAACATTCCTCATCCATATATCGGGTACTCAGCATTCCCCGTTTTACTAAAGTATCGTATTGTGTTCGTTAAGTATTATCAACGAACACGATTCCATATTCATGAATTTGATGAGGAAGTTAAGACGGTCTTTAGATTCATCTTCTATATGATTTTTGGGATTGGGAGGTAATTGGGCTAGTTTTGACTCTTTTGAAGGCCATTAATAAGGATAACATATACAATTTAATAGAGTGGGATGAACAGACACCAGAAATTAATGCAAATAGTCTAGAGCAAGCACAAGATAAACAATTAGATAATGCAGCACCAATGAATTTAGAAGTATCCAGGCAACTTTCCAATGTAACAAGACTGGATTTGAACAAAGTAAATCAATAGAGAACAATGTAGAGCAATGCAAATCCAGTTAAATTCCTAAAGCCAGTAGAAATGCAAAGTCAGAGAAAAGCTATTTCAGTTCCAAATTAGATATATCGTGGTAAATCTAAATAGGTAAGAGCAATACACTAATCAAAGGTTTAAAAATCCAGTCAAACCAACATCAATATAGCCAAAACAAGGCACCATGTAAATCAATGTGAATTTGTGTAAGTGAATAATAATGTAATTCCACTAAGATAGGAAAAAACATACCAATATATTCAACAAATGGCAGTCAAATGGCTAATAGAAAAATCATGTAAACCAAATTCAGATAGTACCAATGCCAATCCAAACCAAATGAACAAACAGTAGCAACTAACAGGAACAATTCGGCAACCCAACAAACTCAAGGATAATCTCAGGCAAATTTAAGTGAAGCACTAGAGTAATGCATCAATGTTTAAGTATGTAAAATAAGTGCAAAATTAGAGATTCTAAGTTAACCAATTAGCTAAATTGAATTAGCAAAAAGGGGTTGAGATTACTTAGAGGGGCAAGAGATGGATGGAGATAGGGGAAGAACTACAAGGTGTCAGCAGCAAGGTGAGAGTCTCAATGCAGGGAAATGAGTGGACTTGGGAATTTGGGAGCAGAGGAGTTGATTCAAAAAAGGAAGCACGATGGGTGAGCAGAGAAGGGGGAAAAAGAGCACGAGCATGGGAATTTGGGTGATCCAATTATTAGGCTAAAGGGTGAAGGAATAATGTTGTGTGAGAGAGAAAGGGTTAGTGGGTGCAAAGGGAGAGGGAGATTACTAGTTTGGCTTAGGTTGACCTGAGATGTGCAAGAGGAATTTTTGGCTAGGCATGTTGAATGAGATAGGGATGGTGAAGAGAAGGGAAACCAGAGTTTCGTAGTGGGGGAGAGGGAGTTGGAAGGGATGGGTGTAAAGGACACTTCGGGTAGCAAAAGGGAAGGCAATTTATAGTGTTGAGGGACGATGAATGTAGAGGGAAGCACAGGATGGAAATTAGAGGAGGATTACAGAGGGAGAGAATGGGAGAGGCTGGTTAGGGCATGAAAATGGTTGGGAGATGGAGAAAAAGATTGCAGAGAGATTGGAGATGGAGAATGGGAAGAAAGCTGGAAAGGGCATGGGTTATCTGGGTCAGGTATAGGCTCAGGCACCAGAAGAAATACTAACCTAGAACCCAAAGCACGCCCGTGCTTCACACTGGAGAAGAGAGACACTTCTTGGGCTTCTGCACGGCCTGTGGACAAGTCGTGTTTCCTGCTAGATTCCAATTTTGCTGGGCCTGGCCATGTTGGAAGACACAAGATGCTCATTCTGAAAGTGGGAAATGCTTTGGCATGGCCGTGTTGTATGCGAAAAGCATTTATTTTCCAGGATACTTAGGGCACGGCCATGTCCTGGGACACAACTGGACCATATTGGTTGTTGGACTCTCCAAAATTGCTCCAAATTTACCCGTACTTAAAGTACGAGTGTGTTACGTGACACGGGTAAGTTGTGTTAGGTGTTGAAAAACCAATTTTCTTCGAAATTTGCCACTTCTTTTTATCCTTTTAAATTTCCTTTGAATTGCATGTTTTTCTCCAACCTTGGACATATGGGAAATAATCTAAAAATCACACGGAAACACTCATTAATCATTTAACCAAAGAAATCAACTAAAAACCAAAACAAAAACTTAACCACAAGAAGAAAATAAAACAAAAAGACATTCAAAACTAAAATATGGGTTGCCTCCTACGAAGTGCTCATTTAAAGTCTTAAACTCAACTCCTTTGCACTTTCTTAGATTAAGGGGGGCTCCAAGAGAGTTTAGATGGCTCTCTTTTCAATCGGTTATCCCGTGACATAGTTCTTGAGGTGTTGCTCGTTGACTTTAAAGGATCCGATGGCTTCACTCTATATTTCCATTGCTCCATAGGGGAAAGCTCGACTCACTTGGACAAACAGGAACGAAGTTTTCTGGGAAAAAGATTCAACCTTGAATTAAAAAATATGACCCAATCTCTTACTTGGAATTTACACTTTAGGATGTGCTTATCATGTCATCTCTTTGTTCTTTCCTTATACAACTTAGCACTATCATACGCATAAAGTCTTAGCTCATCTAACTCATTCAATTGCAAGCATTTCTTTTTTCTTTTTTTTTTTCAGCAGCTCTTAAGTCCAAATTAATTTTCTTTATTGCCCAACATGCCTTATGTTTGAACTTTACTAGCAAGTGGAAAGGCTTTCCATATACTAACTGGAAGGGGTGTGGTGCCTATAGAAGTTTTATATATTGTTCTGTAGGCCCATAGTGTGTCATTAAGCTTGATAGACCAATTTTTTCTTGCTCTTAACACAATCTTTTCTAAGATAGCCTTGATTTCCCTATTGGATATCTCAACTTGTCCACTTGTCTGGGGATGATATGCTAGATTCATTTTATGAGTGACTCCATATTTCTTCAAGAGGTTATGAAATTGTTGCTTAATGAAGTGGGAACCGCCATCACTTATTACAACTCGGGGCATTCCAAATCTCGGGAAAATTATTCTCTTAAAGAGTTTGGCAACCACTCTAGCATCATTAGTGGGAGATGCTACTACTTGTACCCACTTAGACACGTAATCTTCAGCTACTAGGTTGTACTTATTGCCACATGAAGATGGAAAGGGGCCCATAAAGTTAATACCCCAAACATCAAATATCTCCACTTTTAAAATAGTATTTAGGGGCATCTCATTCCTTTTTGAAATATTACCAACTCTTTGACACCAATCACAAGCTTTTACAAAGGTTTACACATCTTTGAAGAGCAAAGGCCTATAGAAGCCAGCTTGAAAAATCTTAGCTACAGTCTTTGAAGTGCTAGTATGTCCTCCACAAAGTGAGTTATGGCAATGATAAATAACACTATATACCTCTTCCTTTGGAATACATATACGGAAGATGATATCTACACACCATTTGTAAAGGCAAGGATTATCCCAGTAGTATGATTTTATATCAGAGAAAAATTTCTTTCTCTTATGATAGCTCAGCCTTTCAGGTAAAATTCTGTATGCCAGGTAGTTTACAAAATTTGCATACCAAGGAGCATCGGTGTAAGTGACTACAAGAAATTGGTCATCAAGAAAAAAATCATATATAGGTATCTCATCTTTATTATCTCTCATTGAATCTTGCTTCAACCTTGAAAGATGGTCTACAACCACATTTTATGTTCCTTTCTTATCCCGAATCACAAGATCAAACTCCTACAATAGAATGATCTATCTGATCAATCTTAGCTTGGCATCCTTCTTACTTAGAAAATATAATGATGGCAACATGATTTGTATATACAATTACTTCAGATCCCAGTAAATATTGGTAGAATTTGTCAATTGCAAAGACTACTACCAAGAGCTCCTTTTTCTGTGGTGGAATAGTTGACTTGGACTTCATCTTATTGGCTGGTTCTATTAGACTGCCTATCTCTTATTATGTTTATGGTTGGCCTCGTCACCTATCTCTTATTATGTTTCTTCTTTGTACCTCTTTTCATTCTAATTTTTTAAGGTGGCCACCTTCTTGATCCATGCCAAGCTCACTAAGCAAGCTTTTGAGTGAAATGACTTTTGATCACAATCATATACACTGCTTCGTTAACACATTTGTATTATTCCAATCTAATAGCAAAACCACCAATAATTGGTGATTAATCTTCACAAAATTACAAATATTTTCTAAAAAAACAAGTGAGTTTTATGTGAATAGGGTTGCCACTGATTTAATGGAGTAGACCAAGCACAATAAAGCCTAGAAGAAGAAAGAAGTCACAAAATACCTTCTTTTAGTAAAACAGACGTAACTTTCAATTGGGTGGAATTACAACTTGTCATTTTTGAAACTATTGAATGTTTAAATAGAATGTTTTTGAAAATGAAAGAATAGGTGGGGTTTGCAATTTTTATCAATTGCGAACTTTCTGTGTCGTGTTGATGGTGCGATGCAAAGGAAGAAATTACAGCTTTCTCTCTTTGACTCTTCTTTCCTTATGTTTTACTTCCTATCCATCAAATGCTAATTCTCTCATATTGTCACGTCTCTCCGAACACGAGACTGGCACGAAATGAGGATTTCTCCCCATTTCGTAAGCCTAACCATAACATTCTGAATTTAAAACTCAATAATCAGTCTGGTTTAGCATGTGATCACATAATCACTCTGTAAAACCTTAAACACATATAATATATAAATAAAGATCTAGCTTCATTAAGCAATGCCAATTCATTTTGCATTTCTTGCTTTACATAGGTTTTACCTCTTCTTTTTACGCATAGGAAATGGGGATCTTGCCTATGGTAATGTGGAGCAACGCTAGAGTACAAATATATAAGACAACAAGAAACAAAGCCCATCAGGGCAAATTTGGGCTCACCTCGAAAATTTTACTGCTTCGGCGCATGCCTTCAATTTTAACCTTATATGGAATTATTTAAAAGAATAGGGTGAGTCTTGCGACTCAGCAAGTAAATAACACAATTATAACATGTAGAAAAAATTATATTTTATATTAGGTTACGATTCAGCTTATGTTGTTTAAGTTATGAATATTTTGAAATATTCTTGCTAGTTTTGTTTACCAATACTCATTAGAAATATGGTATGAATAGTATCTTTATTTATAAAAATTATTCAACATTATTGAAGATTACTAGTTCATTCGTTTACCTTGGTTTAATCCATTCTCATACTTTTCCTTATCTAGTTTCATCATCATATACATGTAGGCCTCTAAAGGACTCCTTGACTTTTCTCAGTCACTTTCCTTTATTGTTCTTCCTTTAAGTAGACACTTGAACATTTTTACGTGCAAACTATTACACACGCTGTAACAAATGGGCTAGATCCACTTTATCATCTTTCTTAAAATTATGCCACTATATTATTATGCTCCTACGTCATATAAAAATATCCTATGTTATTTGTGTACATATAGATATAAATTTAATACTCAAGCTATATATATTCAAGAGTATAATTAAAGTAAAATAATTATATTAATTTATTATATATTAATAAGACTTATTCTTTTATTAATATCTTTCAGTTTTATTCTTTAATTATTATTATCTTTATCATATTTTATTTAGTTTGAAGGATTCTAATCCAGAACCATTTCAACATACTCAAGCACACAGCCTGGTAAGGGAAAATCACCATTTTACCCAAGCACACAGCAAGGGTGGGTAAATCATCACATATGTGTCTTATCCCAAGCACATAGCAATGGGACAAGTAACATCATCATATTCTCGTCATTCATATCATAAGGTTGGGAGGAGCTCTCCTCAACTCCCTAACATTTCTATATGATGACTGTCCTAAGCACACAACAATAGGACGAGTAAATCACCTCATTCTCATCATAGGTAACCAGGCCAAATGCCACTAGCTATTGGAGGAGACATACTCAACTCCATATTTATTCACAATTCAATCCTGATGTACCCTTTCGCAGAAGGGGCTAGCAACTCCCTTACTAGCTAGGGTTGCAAGGTGCACCAAGGCTAGCTATCTCTGTCACTAGCTAACAGTGTTTCCGAAAAGGAATCCAATGTAATTATTATTAATCTTATTTAATTATTTCTTTGTTTTCAAGTTTTAAGATAAAATATTATTTATTAATCAATATCTGATAATAATCCATTGTGATCATATCATCATATTCATTATATCCTCAATGGATGCTTTACCATCACTGAGTATCAAATTTAATAATCATCACACTTAGTCATATCACTTTCATTCATTCATTTTCTTTTGACTCATTTATATTTTTATAGTGTACGTATATATATATCCATGTGCTTACTTGAATAAAGAAATTTCAATTTGATAGTCATACCTCATTTCATTGTATATAACCTTATATTCTTGTATCATTATTTATTATTTCAATATCCATTAGGGTTGCCATCATTAAATATTATTTGAGATTCCATTATACATAAATATTCACATACTTATACGTGTTCATAGTATAAGCATCATATGTTACGGGAGATCATGATATTAAATTTTTAGTTTAGAACATTGTACACCCTGGGAACACAAATATACCCGATACATTATACATATATAACTTATCCTAATAAATTCTCAAACCATTATGGATCATATTCACTAATATCTGAGCTATCCTTAAATTTTCATATTTATATCCATAAGTCGATATAATCAGGAACCATACACATAAAATAATATATACCTATCCATATAGGGTAACCAACTTTTCTTATTCCAAACTTATACTAAGTCATTCTAAAATCTTACATGTCATGTTCAAGCCATACATCTCATCATCTAAGTCTAGCATCCATTAAGCATTTTAAGTTCCCATGTGTCACTAACACTTACCTAACAACTTTAACTTATTTCGACATGATGATTCTATAACGTTATTCTAAGGCTACACTATCGTCACCATTGAACTCAAATCTTTCTTATGCTTCCAATATAGCAACATAAAATTCTAACCTCTTCAATTTCACTTTACCAATCCTAGCACCTTAAAGGGTTTCATAACAAATGTACACACATAAAATTTCTAATCTTGAACTATCCCAAATTTTACATAAAGGACTTCATCTTAGTATGTCTTAACCCATTAGTACATATACCTAGATCACTTATGCTCTGCTCGGAAATTATTTTAAAATGTTCTCCATACTCCCACTTTGGTAGGCCAAATTATTTCACTTAAACTCTACTTTCCACATTCCATCATTAAGGAGTTCTATCACCATTGATTCTTCTAGTACATTTTCAAACTATCATAAAAGTTTCTCAATTGATTCCTTTCAAATAAACCTTTCGATATACTTTCGGTAGCTAAAATCACTAATTACATTATAAGAAATTTAATGTCTAAGTACCACCAAAATTTCCACTATCAACACTTCCAAATAAAAATTATGATCACTAATTCCCTTGTCTCATTTTGCCTATGCTCACATAAATCCCACATATCTCAATTCCTCTCTTTAAAACATTTTCTTAATTCTCCCTATTTCCAAACAATTTACCTTATAATCACATACGTTTAGCTTCACCTACATAAATTCATATATCATCCAATTCACCAATTTTCAATGAAAAGAATTAACCAATAATTTAAATTACATAACCTCAACACATAGTATAAAATTTAAATACAAAATATAATTCAACCTCATATTAGAATTTTTGCTATTTACTTACAAATTTGAAGCTTTATCTAACATAGCTTTTTCTTCAAGAAAAATTAGTCACCAACACCCCCAAAACATGCTCTTCAACTTGATAATTTTGGATTGCATAATTAACCAATTCGGCTACTGTTTATACACTGTTCACCGAAGAACATTTTGCATAATTTAGGCACCAAATCATGTTATCTTGCCATGAAATTTGTCATACATATACTACACTATGTCCTTAAGAAAACCCATAACTTAGTATTTCAAGAAAACACAAAAAATTACAAGATTTCTGAAATTTTACCAAAGCTGGGCGCAGATTACTGTAGCTTCTATTTTCTGCTATTTCTCCTTCTGTTTTGCTGTACTTTCAACTGAATTTTGGCAGAGGTTCATGCTTATGTATGGTAGGATACTCAGTTCCAAGATGGAAGGATTGTTTATGGCTGGATTTGGGAGAAAATAATGGAATCATGAGAGAGAGAGGAAAAGAACCCAAAATGAAAGCTTGAAACTCCCCCTTCCCTGTGTGATTTTCTTTTCACGCTTCAGTTTTTTTTTTTTTTTTTTTTTTTGCAGAAGGGTAATTTTGAAATTTCAAAGGGCCAGATTTTTAAAGGAACATTCTTGGAATTTAGGTGCAACAAAAGTGGTAAAAAAAAAGTAATTCTAGTAAACCATATTTTTAGAATAAAAATAAAATGAAAATAAAAACGTTTATATTTAAGGGAAAAACATAAATATTTCTCATAAAATATAATTATTAAAGCAAGATATGGCATTTTAAAATTTTGGGATATTACACATATAATCTTGGTTCTTGCTTCTGTTGCTCATCCATGAAGCCACCATTGACGTCATGCTAGGAGGGTTTGTTCACTCTATCATCAGGAGGGATAGAAGCCACCATCAGTGTCACTATAGGAGCGGATGTTCATTGACTTTTGAACAAACATTCTTGAGGATATAATATTCTCATGGAAATATTTTTCATAAAGTTAAAAAATATTTTTGTCTTCTTCTTCTATTACTCTTATATCTTGTTCTAATCTCTAAACTACAAATTTCTAATTTCTAATTTCTAATTTCTAAACACTCAAATCCAAAACTCCAAACTCCAAACTCTATACCCCAAAACTCAAAACTTAAATCCTAAATCCCAAATCTCTAAACACTTAACATCTAAACTTTAAAACTCTAAACTCCAAAATTTGACCCAAAACCCAAAACTCCAAGCTCTAAAGCCTTAAACCCTCAACCTCAAACTCTAAACTATAAACTCTAAAATACTAAACTGTAAATCCTGAAGAGTATTTTATCTTTGTTCATTTTGTAATATTTTCTTTAATTATATATGTATTTTATCTTTTTCATATGTTTAAAACTAGTAGAGGTAATTTTGAAAAATTGTCAAATATTCTCAAGAATATTGATGTGAATCAAATGTGGGAATGCTAGATTCCCATAAATACAAGTAAATGTTCTCAAAAATATGTGTGCTAAATCAAACATAGGAATGTTATATTAACATTTTAAAGAATCTTTGATTCCACAAATCAAACATCCTCTTAATGTCTTATAATTACTCTAAAGATTATTCTTTAGATTTATTTTTAAGATTAAAAAAAGGTTATATAACTTCCTTTCATTTTATAATCATCTTTATTTCTAAGAATTGATCTTATAATTAAATTCATATTTTTAGAATATTATAGGTAAAGAAAATTAGTATAGTTAAATATTTGCAACACACTAGACTATTGCTAGTGTTCATTAAAGTAATAATTTTATTCTTTTAAAGTAACCCTTAAAAAAATGGTAAAATAAAATTTTTTAGTGAATCTAACTCATCTTGAGATCTAAATTTTGAGTAAATTACTCTCCTCTTATCACCCTTATTACAAGGCTCATCCATTTAATTAAAAATATAGAGTAAAATATTCTTCTCTTTCTGATAAGTGCTCTTATAAGATGACCATCTTTTTAATAATGAAAATATATATGAACTTCTCTTAACAAAAATTATGTTACAACTTAGTTTAAATGTCTTAAATACCCTTTATGAAAAGTAAAAAAATAATTAAAAAAAAAATAAAAGAGCACTTCCTCAAAAAAAAAAATTCCACTATATACTCTAATACCAATTCATTTCTTAATTATTTTGTCTTCCTATCCCTTTCATGGTAAATATTATTTTAACATACAATAAAAAAAAACTATATATATAATGATAATAGAAGAATGTACATCCATTTACTTAACTTAATATATATTCATGTAATCAAACTCAATCCAACATTAAGTGTGATAAAATCTATTTTTTGGTCATAGAAGTAGATTAAGGGAAGACATATAAAAAAGGGAGATATTCATCTTTCATAAAACAATACTTGAAATGTGTAAGAGAGCAAGCTAGAGATGTGTGGGAGATAAATGCCATGGAAGTTATATCTATTATCGTGAAGGGGTAGGGGCTATCAAATTACGAATTTTGTTGGCTCATAAAATTGGTTGAAAATTTTCTCTTTAATTATATTTTACCAATATAAGAATCTATTTGTAAAGAAAAAAAATTAGGAGATTTATACTACAAGAAACATGAAAGGAAGAGGTAGACAAAATAATTGGAAAGAAATAATTGCTATTAGAAAACAATGGAGAAGACGAAGAAAAAATTGAGAGAGTGTGTTCTTTTAATATTTTTTTTTTATTTTTTTCTTTTTCATGTAAGGTATTTAGGACATTTGAGTTAAATTATAGCTTTTATTTTTATTTTTTGGGATGTTTGTATGTATTTTAAGTATAAAAGAAAGGGTTATATAATGAAGGCATTAATTAAAAGAGGAGAGAGTATTTTACTCCTAATTCTTTTACTGTCGTCTTTATATATCCTTTTTGTTAAATAATACAAATGTATTCTTGCTGGAGTCTGAGATATTAATTAGGTCTTAATTTTTTTGTTGATTATTGTTAGGTAAAATGGTGTCATTGTCAAATCCCAATAGAGAGTAAAGTTGTTCAAAACTAATCAAAACCGACTAAATCAAATCAAACCTTCAAAAAACTTATCCAAACCAATTTAAATTGGCTTAGTTCAAATTTCTTCAAGTGAAAACCAAGCGTTTCAATTTGATTTTTGGTTGGAGAATGAACCAAACTAGACCAACTACACATTATACATATTTCATGATTTATAATTATTTTATATATTTATTATAATTTTTTGTTATTTTCATTTATTAAATACTAACTTTAAAATTAAATATTAAAAATTATAAAAATTAAATAAATAAAAAATTAGAAAAGAATTTTTTTATATAATTTTTTTGTAAAAAATATCTTTAATTAATTATAATTTAAAATTAATTAAGATTAAATTAAGAAAAAAAATTAATAAGGCAAAAATCAATTACATCGAATCAAACCAAACTATTGTTAATGGTTTGGTTGAGTCACTTTAAAAAATTGATTAGTCAGCTTTTTTAATAAAATTGATTATAGGTTTAAAACCAAACTACTAAACATCTCTAGTAGAGAGTAAGTATAATTGTACAAATGATTCAACACATCTTAACTTGGTCCAACCATTAAGGGATTTAGGTTTAATAGGCTAGGATGGATTGAGTCTTTTTATTTTTTTAGACAACAAGATCACATCATTTAACAACCATGTATAAAAGTTTCGAACTTACAGAAGTCTTAACAAAATACATTAAGAAAATCTATTTCAGCTCAAGTGCACACTCTTGAAGGCTAGAAAAAAGAAATCAATGATCACTACAAGAAATATGACTTTTAGTGATCAATTTTTTGTGATGACTTTAAAAGTTGTCACTAAAAAGTACTTTCAATGATGACCTATAGAGGTCGTCACTAAAAGATCAAGTTTTAATAATTTTTAGTGACAACTTTCAAAGGTCGTCATAAAAAAATACACTTTTAGTGACGACTTTAGTGTAGTCATCACAAAAAATATAGTTTTTAGTGACGACCTTTTGAGTGGTCACTAAAAGGTAAGTTTCAGTGACGACTTGGTCATCACTGAAAGTTAAAGGGAGAAAAAGTGGGAAGCCCAGTAAAGTGAAAAAAAGGAGCTCGCTTAATTTTTTACTTCTATATTTTTACTTTTGAAAAACCCCTCTCTTCATGGAAAGCCCTCTTCTTTACACTGTTGCCCGTGAAAATTCTTGTGCTATAGAAAGAAGAAGCCCTCGATTTCCTTCTCTCTACCCCATTGTCACTTTAATTGCTCGTGAAAACTCCAGCACCAACCAGTTTGAGCATTGTCAAAGAGCTCGTATTTGAGGTTCTCCCATCTACTTCCTCTTGTTTTTGCTGTTTGCTTTTGATTGAGTTTGGAAATTATGCTTTTAAGGGTTTTGTTTTGGAAATGAGGTGATTTTATAAGTTTTTTTGTTTTCTTTTTTTTTTGGAATTGAAGATAAAACCAAATGTGTGAAGATTGAGAGGTTTTTTGGTTGTGTTCGAGTAGCTTTTGTGCTGGGTGAAAATTGAGGATTTTTTCCCTGTTTTTGTGTTTCTACTGGAAGCTTACGTGTTGGGATGCAATTTATCGAGGACTGCGGCAATTGAGAATGCTCTTCGCTTGTTCTCACCTCACCTTGCAATTGTTGATGAACTTCTGACTCGACACCTACCTAGGCAGTGGCTAACATCTTTAGCAATTGAGGTATGGATTATTTATGACTCGCTTTTTTGTGCTCTTATGTTATTCAAAATGTCATATGGATTATTGATAACCCAACCACCGTGTCCATTGCATCAGGGTGATACCCATGGGCGATATGAAGGCAATTATTGCTCTGGCTAAGTAGCATCCGTAAGGTGGTTTTGCAGCGCTGGGGCTGAACCAGCGGGCTTGTCCTCGGACTCGCTTAATTTTTTTTTTACCACCGCTACCTGAATGTCTCTACATTATGGGATATTGGTGCCAAATTGGAGTGTTTAGTGAGTATGAAATGCGTTTGCAGGTGAGATTTTGCTATATTTTCTCTCTCTGTAATTTGTCTCTAGCTTTGTTGCTTGTATTTTACTTTGAGATTTTTTTATTTTCTGTAGCTCCTTGGTACCTATTTTATTTGCTTCTATTTGATTGAGACAGTTATTTATTGTCAGTTTTTGAGAAGTCGAGAGGCATGGCTTACTGGTATACTTGACGATCTGGACCATACAAATCCACAAGTCCTTAAAAGGGGTGATTAACTTCATAGAATGCATCTTTTTGACATTATCAATCTGTCACGGCCCTAATTTTAGGGCACGTGAAACACGTATATTATGAACATATATTTTCCATAAACATGAATATCACAATCCTTTATCAAGGAAACAGATACATATAGGTTTTTCCATACATATACCATATACAAATCAAATACATATACATCAGAGTACAACAGAAGCAATGATCCTGCCTGTGACGTTCAGAGCAACTCTAGAGTACAAATATATTACAATATAAAACATTGAGAGCCTAGAAACAATGTAGGCTCACCACTAGAGTACGACCCCAAGTTGATCACGTGGTTGTTGGACCAAACTCTATGTCTTTATCTGAAAAATAAATCCACATCGTGTAGTGAGTTTTACAACTCAGTGAGCAGATAATACCTCCTATAACCTCTCAAGTCAACATATGGATGTACTCTTTACTTTTAAACTTATCACATTGAAAATCACAATTCAGAGATACATCCATATGGGACCCGCATTTTCAAATTTTCTCAGTTCAAATCACATTCGAATATCTGTAACCACATATAATACAATATGGTCTTAAATCAAACTCAATATATATATATAAACATATATAAAGTGCACATCCATCAAATGTAATACATAATTATCAAACAACTCGCCATAAGCTTTATGCTTGCCATACAATCATATTCGGCAACTTATCACTTTACATATCATTCAAAATAGAGCATTTAATCTCAGTACAAAATCTTTTATCATAAATTTTCTAATCAGGGGAATCATATAATCATGCCCATATCCGAGGCAAACATAACACTGTAAAATCAATGTCACATGCATAACATATTTTCTTTGCCATGTAATGCGAAATGCATTCAAAAATCGCATGTTCAATGTGTTTCAAAATTCATTTCAAAAGTCATACTCTTCTTGAACTAAATATCATATTTCAATTATTTCAGACATTCCAAACCATTTCAGAAACATATGAAAGTATACATAAAATGTAATCATACTCATTTATCAATGTAAAGTTCAAGAAGAGTAAAAACAAGCCATAGGAAGAATTATCTACTCATAGGTAAGGGCTCAAGATTGGACAGCCTTAAAATCCTCGTTTCTAGTCTGAATTCGGTAAAACAAACCCCAAAATCAAGTCCGAAAGGTCCAAAGACTTGAAAAATGTTTTCTGGTCTGAATTCGGTAAAACAAACCTCAAAATGTTTATCTAGGTTTTGAATCCATCTACGGAGTCAGATTTCTAATTAGAAGTCTCTAAGTAAGGATTTTCAGAACTTACCTTTTACCGAGATTTTCTACTTCAGATCTACAGTGATTCAACGGTTGATTTGAAAAACTGATCGGTCAAAACTGAAGTACTCTTTATCCTGAATCCAATAACACTTTCAGTTTTGATATCGGAAGCCTATAAGCACTCCAAATCGAAAGATAAAATTAGATGTCACTATTTACTCACTATTCACTACTATGCATCTTTTCCCTTTTTTTTTTGATTACTTTTCTCCTCCCTCGGTTTCGTTTTATGGTTTCTGCTTTTTCTTTTTTTTTAATATAATAATAATTATTAAATAATTAATAATAGGATTTTCTTTTATAAAAATTCATATAAATTGCGTTTTTCATCATAAAATATCCCAAAATTTTTAAAAAATTTTCATTCTCATAAATGTTTAGTTAAACTCTTAAATCATGATTTTTCTTGATAAAAATCATAATAAAAAAAATTTCAAAACAAATATTTTTATTCATATTAAAAGAAAAAATATTTCTAAAAATACCATAAAAATTCAATAGAGGCCGGTATAATTATTTTAAGCAATACAATACTTCTTTTACTTAAAAGTCCACTTACTTTTAACAAATCATAATCATTTCTACATAAATAACAATATATTTGCTTATAGCGCGCCAAAACATAAATTCTCATATTTCTTTTGTAATTCTTTAATCCATATAATAAATATACATATTTTCACCGGTTTTTATCTCTATTGTTAAAATTCTCTCTTTTATTTTAAATTTTCTTTAATTGGAATTTTCATTAAATTTTACGGTTATTACATTCTTCCCCCCTTAAAGAAATTCGGTCCCCGAATTTCATCACCATAGTTGCAGATAAATACTAATCTCATTGTTCAAATCAACGCAGATATCTAGCCCGTATATCCTCCTCTCTTTCCCCAGTAGTTTTCTCAGAAGAATTATTTTTCCATATCACTTTTAATGTAGATATTTTTTTTGTCCGTAACTTCTTTATTTGTCTGACCACTATTGCTACTGGTTGTTCCTCATGGGTTAAATCTTCCTGTAACTGAATATGTGGACAATGTATAACATGTACAGAATCCAGTAAATATTTCTGTAGCATAAACACATGAAAAACTGGATGGTCATTACCCAATTCATGTGGTAAAGCCAAACGATAAGCCACTGAACCGATCCTATCAAGAATTTCAAATGATCCTTTATACTGAGGGTGTAACTTCCCTTTCTTTTCAAATCTCATTACCTCTTTCATTGGTGAGTCCTTCAAGAATATGTGGTCACCCACTAATAATTTCGAGTGCTCAACATTCATAGTCCTTATAAACTTTTGACTTGTATTGAGTTTTCAGTATTCTTTTTCTAATCAATTTCACTTTATCAATGACATCTTATAATAAATCTAACTCAATTGAGTCATTTAACAGAACATTTGTAACACCTCTTACATAAGGCTTAAATCTTCTAATATCATTTTATTATAGACAAATTCTGTTAAGAAATCTCCTACCTATCTCAAAAACATATGCTTGAAGCATGCTCTCCAAACTAGCATCATCATTTTAGATAATTCATATTCTATCTATTGCATGTTATTCCAAATTAGATTTTCAAAGTTTAACTTTTCTCAATTCACTCACATATTAAGAAACCTATTATGTTCATGTAAAACTTCAAATGATACCATTGTATATTGGCATGATAATTACTGCTATGAGCAAGTTCAACTAAGGACAATTAATTTCTCCCAACTTCCACCACAATAATATAACGATACTTAAAGCATAACTTCTAATGTATAAACACATCATTTAATTTTAGTATCAGTCATACTATAATCTAATAAAGATCCTTAGACTTCCTGAATAACTCTCTTGAGATAATATATTCAATTCGTACTTGCCAACATATCCGCCAATGAAAAATTTCACTTGTATCTTCTTTTTACCATTATACTAGTACCATTTTTTTTATATCTCAGTATATCTTTATTACCTCGGGTTATCCATATTTACAATCTATGGCTTCTTCTGAAATCTCTTTTCTCAACAATTATTCATACGTGAATTTCCAATCTCAACATGATTTACATTCTAGATACTAGTCTCAATTTAGTAAGGTATAAATCCTTAACACAAATATCTTAAGCACTTACATTATTCTCAGAGATGATTCTCAAAATATTCTCCATGTTTCCAAATTAAAAAAAAATTCGAGATTAACTTAAATCTTACTTTCCATACTTTACTCCTCAAAAACTTCAACACTGTTAATTTTTTTGATTATATTCGTCAAAGCACCATTAGATCATCATCCATCTATTCTTTTCAAAATCTCTATTACTTTAATCTACTAATCAGTTGAACACCATAATAACTGAGTTCCAAAGATTAGAAATTAACCTTCCTTATAATAAGGAAAAAAAATCTTGCATTTAATGCCAAATATTAATGTAGGATAATGCAGTAGAAAATACGAAACACGTAATAGAGCATGGTGCCAAAATAGGAAGTTAGAAGTTTTGACAAAACATTGACAGGAAATTAGAATCGGTGGCCGTAATTCTTGAAAATCTGTAAACAAAATCTAGTTGTTATTTCGGCAAAAATCGGTGGCCGCAAATTTTGAATATATGGGTCAAAATCAACTTTAAATTTGTTCATATTCGGTGGAAAAATAGCACATGGAAAAAGAAACACTTTTGTGCTTATAAAAGTCTGTGAAAATCAAGAAATACATAGTTAACTGGTAGGATGCAGTTGATTGCTTCAAAATAGATGTAATCAATCAACTGTAAATTAACCAGTCCAAATTAAAATTTCTCAAAATAGCTAGTTGACTTATAAACCAATAGTCGACTGGTAAGAATATTGAGAAAAACAAGATAGATTTTTTTATTGTCCCTCTTCAACAACTAACTGGTTTGCATTTTTCAATCTTTTCTCTTTACGTGCTTAATATGGGTCACAGTCATAACTACTGTATATATACATACTTGCCGTCATTTTTGAAAATTTCATCTTCAATTTAGCTAATATCTATCAATCACTCACATAGTTGTTATATTTATGCCCGGCCTATTCACATAGCTATCGTATGTATATCCTTCTCTGAATTCTATAAATACACACGTTAATATCTTTACTTTCATACTCAAAGTTAAAGTGTGTATAGCTATGGAGGGAATCACATTTCGTCAGTTTCGAAATATTTGTGTCTTTTGTGGTTCCAGTCCTGGAAAGGACGGAGAATATGTGAAAGCAGCACAAAACCTGGGTATGGTGCTGGGTAGGAGAAAAATTCATCTAGTCTATGGTGGAGATAACAGTAGATTAATGGGATGTGTGTCTACAGCTGTACATGTAGGAGGATGCCAAGTTCTAGATATTATTCCTACAGCTCTAGCTGCATCTAACATCATAGGAAAGACAATTGGGGAAGAGTTTAGGGTTGCATCCATGCATGAGCGCATGGCTAGAATGATGAGTAATGCTGATGCCTTCATTGCCTTACCAGGGGGTTTTGGTACTTTAGAAACAATTTTCCAAATAGTCTCTTGGGCACAACTAAATATGCATCACAAACCAATAGGTTTGTTAAATGTTAATCACTTCTTTGATGGCCTGTTATCTTTCCTTGATCATGCTGTGGAACAAAGGTATATCCCACACTCAGCACGACGAAGTCTCATCTTAGCTTCAGATGCTGAGGAGTTGATTGATGCTTTACAAGCATATGTTCATGTACTTGATCCAATCACAGCTCAAATAGAATGGACAACAGACCATAGCAGAAAGCGCAAATTAGACTTGGATCTTCATCTGTAACTGTAGCAAAATGTGGACATTGCTGTACCACTTTTACTTTATTAGGGTTATCTTGGATACCATCTTGCTAGCCACATACCTTAAGAAAGTACTATTACTAAATCAAAATTCATATTTTGAGAACTTAGCATATAGCTGATACTCCCTTGGAGTTTGTAATACTATCTTTAAATATTGCTTATGATCCTCTACACTCTTGAAATATTCTAGTATATTATCAATAATTATAATTATAATAACAAATTAATCCAGGGATGGCTTCAATAATTTTTTTTTATCAAGTCCGTGATTGCAACTGGGCATTTGTCAGACTAAATGACATCACCAAGAACTCATAATACCATAACGAGTCCTAAAAGAAATTTTTCGAATATCCTCTTCCCTTATCCTCAATTGATAAGATCCAGATATCAAATCAATTCAAATTTTTTTTAAATGTTGAGCACCTTGTAGCTGGTCAAACATATCATCTATATGAGGTAATGAGTATTTATTCCACATTGTCACTTTATTCAATTGTCTATAATCTATGCATAGTCATAGTGATCCATCTTTCTTTTTCACAGATAGAACTGAAGCATTCCAAGTAATAGTACTAGGGTATATAAATCCCTAGTCTAACAAGTGTCTCAACTGATCCTTCAATTCCTTGAGTTCAGTCGGTGCCATTCTATATAAAGGTATAAACACTGGTTGGTTTCTAGGAAATAAATCAATACCAAATTATATTTTACGTTTCGAGGTAATCCTAGCAATTCTTCAAGAATTACATCAGAAAATTTTTTAACCACTGGAACTTGATTTACACTGATATACTTTATATTAACATCTCTCATCATTGTCAAATATTCTTGACACCTTTCTATAATCACTTATGAGATGTTAAAGCAGAGATTAGATGACTGGATATCTCACTACGATCCCCTTGTATCAAGAAAGAAAATTCCCCAAGGATATTGAATTTAATCACCTTATAGTGACATTTCAAAATGACATGACATAATGCCAACAAATCCATTCTCAATATTACATCACAGTCTACCATATCTAGACAACCGGGTACAATGGATGTCACATTCAGAAACCATCATATTTGGTATTTGTATCAATTCTTTAAAATTCTCTGGGATGCCTATCCCTTTCTCTTCAAGCTGTAATTGATTTATATATCCGGCTCCTATCGATACTATAAAATCCCTCAACAGCACCTGAAGTATAAATATGTCTGGCTCATATCGATACTAAAGGTCCTACTAATGAATCCTTTGCTCTGATTGTCACAGGGAAACCTAATGCTCTGATACCAACTTGTCACGGCCCTAATTTTAGGGCACGTGAAACACGTATATTATGAACATATATTTTCCATAAACATGAATATCACAATCCTTTATCAAGGAAACAGATACATATATGTTTTTTCATACATATACCATATACAAATCAAGTACATATACATCAGAGTACAACAGAAGTAAGGATCCTGCCTGTAACGTTCAGAGCAACTCTAGAGTACAAATATATTACAATATAAAACATTGAGAGCCTAGAAACAATGTAGGCTCACCACTGGAGTACAACCCCTAGTCGATCATGTGGCTGTTGGACCAAACTCTATGTCTTTATCTGAAAAATAAATCCACATCGTGTAGTGAGTTTTACAACTCAGTGAGCAGATAATACCTCATATAACCTCTCAAGTCAACATATGGATGTACTCTTTATTTTTAAACTTATCACATTGAAAATCACAATTCAGAGATACATCCATATGGGACCCACATTTTCAAATTTTCTCAGTTCAAATCACATTCGAATATCTGTAACTACATATAATACAATATGGTCTTAAATCAAACTCAATATGCATTAAAAATTCATTCTTTTTATATAATGCTCAAGTATGTCACAATTTTCAATATACTCAATAGATAAACATAGAATGTGAGTTCATCACCCTTTTACCTCCTCACATTACCATAGTAACAGTCACAATAGGTAATCAGGGAATGTGAGTTCATCACCCTACTGCTTCCTCACATTACCACTGTCATCATCACAATAGGTAATCAGAGAATGTGAGTTCATCACCCTACTGCCTCCTCACATTACCACTGATACCACCTTCACAATACCGTCTCAAGCCATATAACCTGTCATTATTCATCAATACATATATATATGTGTATATATATATATATATATATATATATATATATATATATATATATATATATATATATATATATATATAAACATATATAAAGTGCACATCCATCAAATGTAATACATAATTATCAAACAACTCGCCATGAGCTTTATGCTTGCCATACAATCATATTCGGCAACTTATCACTTTACATATCATTCAAAACAGAGCATTTAATCTCAGTACAAAATCTTTTATCATAAATTTTCCAATCAGGGAAATCATATAATCATGCCCATATCCGAGGCAAACATAACACTGTAAAATCAATGTCACATGCATAACATATTTTCTTTGCCATATAATGCGAAATGCATTCAAAAATCGCATGTTCAATGTGTTTCAAAATTCATTTCAAAAGTCATACTCTTCTTGAACTAAATATCATATTTCAATTATTTTAGACATTCTAAACCATTTCAGAAACATATGAAAGTATACATAAAATGTAATCATACTCATTTATCAATGTAAAGTTCAAGAAGAGTAAAAACAAGCCATAGGAAGAATTATCTACTCACACGTAAGGGCTCCAGATTGGACAGCCCTAAAATCCTCGTTTCTGGTCTGAATTCGGTAAAACAAACCTCAAAATCGAGTCCGAAAGGTCTAAACACTATTTACCATCAAAAATTTTTTATCAAATCAACAAAACGAATTCATATCCTAATGTTTATCTAATTTCTGAATCCATCTACGGAGTCAGATTTCTAATTAAAAGTCTCTAAGTAAGGTTTTTCAGAACTTACCTTTTACCGAGATTTTCTACTTCAGATCTACGGCGATTCAACGGTTGATTTGAAAAATTGATCGGTCAAAACTGAAGTACTCTTCGTCCTGAATCTAATAACACTTTCAGTTTTGATATCGGAAGCCCATAAGCCCTCCAAATCGAAAGATAAAATTGGATGTCACTATTCACTCAGTATTCACTACTATGCATCTTTTCCCATTTTTTTTTCTGATTACTTTTCTCCTCCCCCGGTTTCGTTTTATAGTTTCTGCTTTCTCTTTTTTTTTTAATATAATAATAATGATTAAATAATTAATAATAGGATTTTCTTTTATAAAAATTCATATAAATTCCGTTTTTTATCATAAAATATTCTAAAAATTTCTAAAAATTTTCATTATCATAAATCTTTAGTTAAACTCTTAAATCATGATTTTTCTTGATAAAAATCATATTAAAAAAAATTTCAAAATAAATATCTTTATTCATATTAAAAGAAAGAATATTTCTAAAAATACCATAAAAATTCAATAGAGGCCGGTATAATTATTTTAAGTAACACAATATTTCTTTTACTTAAAAGTTCACTTACTTTTAATAAATCATAATCATTTCTACATAAATAACAATATATTTCCTTATAGCGTGCCAAAACATAAATTCTCATATTTCTTTTGTAATTCTTTAATCCATATAATAAATATACATATTTTCATGGGTTCTTATCTCTATTGTCAAAATTCTCTCTTTTATTTTAAATTTTCTTTAATTGGAATTTATCAATACGGGGCAATATTTGCTGATGACACATCAGGAAGTGAGGAGAATTATGATGGTAGGCTTCTTCTTAGTTGGGCAATGCATCAAATTATTTCGAACCTCCAAAGTCTGAAAGTTATGCTTCCAAAGATAACTTAAGGTGGATTGCTGTCAAATTTTTTGGATCAATGCATGGTGAGCTTCTTCTATCACATTGCTCCAATTTGCTAGACCAGTAATTGTAATAGAGGAGGAGTCTCTTTATATTAGTATTCTATATACTTAAGATTCATCATTTGGAAAGGCAGATGTTAAAAATTTGGTGCTTGTAGTTTCTTGGCAATTCCTTTCCCCTGCCTGCAGGCACATAAACAAATAAAAGGAAAAATAAAGTTAAAATTAGCTTGCTTGCTAGTCCTGCCAAGTATTTTAGAAAATGGGCATATAGATAGATATTTTAGTTTATACTGCAAGAAGTTTCAGTAATGTTGTTATATTTTGTTATTGCTTTGTTAACAGTACTGTGCGATGGGACTCGGTTGGGTTGGACTGGACTTTTGTGGCTTGCTCCCGTCACTTTTTGAAGAGTAAAACAATTTTCTTTTTATGATATTTTAAGGTTATATCCTTTTTTAAAGTATTATTAATTGTTACTAAATAGATTGGTTGCCTTACAGGGCATTTATCAACTTATTCTCAAAAAAATTGAGTAAAGCGATAGAGAATTTTTAGGTAAATGAACATGTGATAATTGAAATTATTTTACATAGTAGTTGCCTGTAATTGATGTTATGCATCTATCTGAATCATGTACATGAACAAGTTAGTGCTCAGCAAGTAGCTAATTTCATGTGATAAATAACTAATCAGCTCTTGGTGTTCCTAGTTGGTCTTGGATTCACATCAGTGGTTTCCCCTGCCAGCAGTTGGCTTTCTTGCCAATACTTGTGGTGAAGAAAGTCAGGAGGATGCCACTTCTTATTTGATGGAACATCCACCTCTTGCTGTTTTTGTTAATGGTCAGTTAAATTATTCCTTTTCTCATGATTTCCTTTGGAAATTTCATGTCTATTATCGATTACCTATTTTAAAATTTTAACTATAAATGGATAGTTTTATGTGATATCTAATCAAATGAAGATAATGATGTCATTCATTGCATATAAAAATAGGGGTCAAAGATTGAAAAATATGATGTTTTGACTCTATTTGAATTTTAACTAGACTTGTCATTTTAACTTCATATTTACATTCTTTATTTGTATTTAGATTGAAAAATGCTTCAACAGAGATTTGAAGGAGAGAATATCATTGTACTGCATTTGATGACGTGGTTGCTAGATAATTTGTTTAGTAATAATTTGATAGATTTAGAATTTAATCTGGAAATGCATAATGAGAAATGATGTGGGCTTTGCTGATGGTTTAGCCTAAATCTTATGAGTTCTTTGATTATGCACCTTTTATTGGCATCTTCAAGTGATTTTGGTTTATGAATTCCTAAAGAGGTTGATGAAAAAATCTTCCTAAGAGACCAAAGGTTTTACTTTTATTTTTATTTTGTTTTTGAATTGAGAAGTCTGATTTTCTGGCATGTTCAATAAGCTTGGTGATCCTGATTACAAGCAATGTGATAGTTTCCCTGGTAGATATTCAAAATTAAGCAAGTCTAAATTGTCACATAGTAATGCTATTTACACATCTATTCTGGCAAAAACTGTGCACAACTGTTGGGGTGTTGTGCTGTATCTGGGTGATGTTGCCTAACTGTGAATCCTGCTTAAAAAAAAAATTTCTTTCAAAATTCGATTCAGTTACAGCAGTAGATGTGTCAGTAGCATTTTAAACCCATTTTTAAGACTGGCTACCAAAGTTTAGTTTGTTTGTAAGGTAACTCCCCTATCCTTTATTCCTATGATTATATATGAAAATTTGATGATATTAGTTTATATGTGCAATGAGATTTATAATAATCTCCTTAAGGGCCTCAACCACTCCGGAAGTTGGTCATTTGCAGATTTTTCCATCTTTCTTCAGAAAATTTTCCCCAAAAACCCACTAACTTCTCTTTAAGATTTCTCCGCCTACGGACCTCGGATTTCAACACCACCACCACCAACGGACTCAAGACGAAGAGTTCTTCAAATCCATCCGATTGGTTTATGGAGAATTGGCCGAAAATTGGCTGGAAAATTGAAGGGAAAATCGGCCAAAAAGAAGGTACCGAAACCTTTGGATCTTAAATTTCAGCTAGATCCACCACCGCACGCGCCCCCACACGCCGCATCTCTCTCGGCGAGTGAAGCCCACACGCAGCTCCTTGGGCGGCACGTGTAGCGCGTGGCAGCCAGATCTCCTTGGGTTGACCTGTGTTGACCGATCTCCCATAGGCCAAATTTTGTAAATTCGGAGTCATTATTAAGGTTTTCATATGTTTTGGACTCGATTTTAGGGTTTATTTTGCTGAATTCAGATCAGAAACTAAGATTTTAAGGGTGTCTAACTTTGTGCTTCAAAGTGGTGAGTAGATAATTCTTCCTATAGCTTGTTTTTACTCTTCTTGAACTTTTCATTGATAAATGAGTATGATTACATGTTATTTATATGTTCATATGTTTCTAAAATGGTTTGGAATATTTGAAATGATTGAGAAATGATATCTAGTTCAAGAAGAGTATGATTTTTGAAATAGATTTTGAAATACTTTGAATACGTTATTTCTAAATGCATTTCGCATTACATGGCAAAGAAAATATGATATGCATATGACATTGATGTTTACAGTGTTATGTTTGCCTCGGATATGGGCATGATTATATGATTCCTCTGATTGAAAAATTTATGATAAAGGATTTTGTACTGAGACTGAAAGCTCTGTTTTGAATGATATGTAAAGTGATAAGTTGCCGAATATGATTGTATGGCGAGTTGTTTGATAATTATGCATTGCATTTGATGGATATGCACTTTTATACATGTTTATATATATATATATATATATATATATATATATATATATATATATATATATATATATATATATATATATATATATATATATATATATATATATATATATATATATATATATATATATATGTAGTGATGAGTAATGATGGGATTATATGGCTTGAGACAGTATTGTGAAGGTGGTATTAGTGGTAATGTGAGGAGGCAGTAGGGTGATGAACTCACATTCCCTAATTACCTATTGTGATGATGACAGTGGTAATGTGAGGAGGCAGAAGGGTGATGAACTCACATTCCCTATTGATCTATTGAAGTTGTAGTCTGTGGTAATGTGAGGAGGCAGTAGGGTGATGAACTCACATTCTCTTATTACCTATTGTGGTTGTGACTATGGTAATGTGAGGAGGCAGAAGAATGATGAACTCACATTCCATGTTTATCTATTGAGATTATTGATAGTTGTAACATACTTGAGCATTATAAAAAGAATTAATTTTTAATGCATATCAAATTTGATTTAAGATTAATTTGTATCAAATTTGATTCCCTTATTACCTATTGTGGTTGTGACTATGGTAATGTGAGGAGGCAGAAGAATGATGAACTCACATTCCATGTTTATCTATTGAGATTATTGATAGTTGTAACATACTTGAGCATTATAAAAAGAATTGATTTTTAATGCATATCAAATTTGATTTAAGATTAATTTGTATCATATGTGGTTACAGATATTTGAATGTAATTGGAACTGAGAATATTTTGAAAATGCGGATCCCATAAGGATGTACTTCTAAACGGTAGATTTTAATATGATAAATTTTTTAAAATAAGAGTACATCCTTATGTTGATCTGAGAGGTTATAGGAGGTATTAACTGCTCACTGAGTTATAAAACTCACTACACGTGGTTGATATATTTTTCAGATAAAGACCCAGAATTTGGTCCTGCGGCTACTTGATCGATTGGGTGTCATATTTAAGTGGTGAGCCTAAATTTTTTCTAGGCTCTCAGTATGTAAACTTGTAATATATCTGAACTCTAGAGTTGCTCTGAACGTCACGGGTAGGATCCTTGTTTCCGTTGTAAAACTGATAAGTGTAGACCTGGCATGTATAATTAGCTATACTGAAAATGTGTAAATGTATGATATTATCCTGTTATGACATATTATGTGGTCGATTGTAATTAGTATTGCAAATTTGTAAACATATGGTAATACTCGGATATGTTATATTGTGAAATTATTCACAAGTACATAATAGTAAAATTTATCGGATATGAGAGATTTTCGCATCCCTAAAGTAGGGATGTGACAGTTTTCATACATTATAGGATTAAAGATACATGTTTTTGTAGTCTCCTACGATTTGTTATATATATATCTCAATGAGGATGATGTGGAAGTTCCTATGCACGGTACTTTATAAATTCATGATTTCTTACTGAAATTTGAAAGGCTTGACATTGTTTGATGAAAGTTTACATACAATAAATTATTTAACTTGAAGGTTATATGAATGCATAAAGAAGACTTTTTGGAATGTTCCTATAACTATTCCTTTTTTTTTTTAAATTTGTCTTAATGTTCACATAACTTCATTGTGTGTGTTTTTGACAAACTCATGCTTCAATAGGTGAGGCTGAAATAGATTTTGTAGTCAACTTTGTGGATCTTATATATGACCCCACATAAGTGGAATCTTGTAAAAAAAATTTTGGTTATGGGAAATGCATAGTAGTGCACAAATATGTTAATTTAATTCGCTTTAATTTGTTACTTTCGAGTATTAATTTGCTATTGAGTGTTATAAACAGGGGTAAATTCTAATAGCTCCAACGGGTAATGCTGTACCAAGTTCTACAATTGATGTAGCACCAGTATTTCCAAATGAATCATCAACTTGATTGTAGCACCAGTATTTAATAGCTCTCTTGTCATGTGTAATATTTTTAGTTAATTGACATTTTGTAATTGTTTACAAACAATGTTATCGTTGAAATTATTCTATATATATTTTTATTATTTCCTTTGATTCTTTTTTTCATTATTTTTCATTTTTTCAATTGCAACTAAAATAATAAATGCAAAAAAAAAAAATTAATAGAGAGGATTCAGTGACGATTTTTAGTCGTCACTGAATCTTCACTGCTCGACACTTTCAGTGACGACCTTAAAAAGTCGTCACTGAAAACATATTCAGTTACGACTATATTTGTCACTGAAACCAACTATATATTAGAGATTTAGTGACGACCCCAATAAGTCGTTACTGAAAGTAGTCACTAAAACCATTGATTTAAGACACTTTTTGTGACGACTTTAAAAAGTTGTCACAAAATATCTTTTTTGTGACGACAATAGTCGTCACTAAAACATTATTTTTAGTTATGACCTCAACATGTCATCACTAAAACTACATTTAGTGACGACCAAAGCCGTCACTGAAAAATATAATATTAACTCAATGAACCCTTTTTGTGACGACTTTAAAATTTTTTGTGACGGTTTTAAAAGCTTTCATTGACGACTTTGGTGGTCACTAATAGTAAACTTTCAGTGATGACTACAAAAGTCGTTACCAAAAAACTTTTGCAATGACTGTTTTTGCAACGAGGTTGTGACGACTAAAAATAGTCACAAAATCCTGATTTTCTTGTAGTGGATCAAGAAATAACACAACTCCTAATTATTACTAATCAACAATATAGAAAACAATTAGAACAAAATTTACCAAAATACAACTAGAAATCTCAAAGGAAGAAAAAAGAAATATTTCAAGAAGAAACAACACACTTCCCAATATTCTTTGAAGATTAGGACTCTTAAGCAAGATCCTTTTTCTATGCTTGAAATATTGTAAAATTGGAGAGTAGGTTGTAGATCTTCTAGATTGATTAGTACGAGATTTCTTTCAGCAAGAAAGAAAGAAAAAACTTTCCCAAGAAAATGAGACGATTTTCAAAAAGGAAGGAAAAAATGTCTAAGAAGAAAGGAGAAAGTTTCCATATGGTGGCATTTGGTTCTTGTGAATAATTTGTTATATTACCATCAAATTTTCATTTTCATATTTGGTTCACTTAAAATATTCCCGAGAATATAATTATCTTTCCAAAAATACCCTTGAGAAAAACTTTCAAAATAAAGGAATGATAAATAGGATGATAAAAAAAAGAGTAAATAAAGAAATAAGATTTTTCCTTAACTAAAAAAAATCAGATTTCTTATTTGGGGGTTTAGGGTTGAGGGTTTTATGATTTAATGGTTAAGATTTAGGGTTTAGGAGTTAGGGTTTAAGGTTTAGGATTTAAAGGTTAGGATCTATGGTTTAGAGTTTAGGGGTTAGGGTTTAGGATTTTAAGGTTTAGGGGTTAGGTTTTTAGGGTTTAGAGTTTTGAGATTTAGGAGTTAAGGTTTTAGGATTTAGGGTTTAAGGTTTAAGATTTAGAGATCAGGGTTTAGGATTTAGGGTTTAGGATTTAGAATTTAGATTTTAAGGTTTAAGGGTTATGGTTTAGAAAAAAATTCTTAATATCAAATACTACCTAAAAAAAAGAGCTAGCAAAATAAAAAACTAACAATGAAGAATAAAATGGGAGGAGGCCGCCATTGGTACTAGCACCGTCGCCCCTACCCCCCCCCCCCCCCCCCCCCCCCCCCATGGAACGCGCAGCGGTCCCCAAACAAAAAATACACAGTAGTTTGAAAGAGGTAGGTAGGGTTTTTTCAGAGAAAAAGAGGTTGATACAATGGCAATCTTGACTAGGTCCTTTCAAATGTGCTGTCGTATGGGTGGCCTAGCCTAGCCCTGGACTGGGCTAGGCTAATTCACCATTTTTTTTCATAAGATTTATATAAAAAATAATATATAATAATTGTGCCCTAAACCAAAACTCAATTAATTTAATTTTCATATTAAAAGATTCATTGCAATGTTAATAAAATAATAGAAGAAATTCTCACGATCAATAATATAGTGCAAATTCAAAGAAAGACATACAATTAAACACATCAAGGTATTCAGTCATATCAACTATCAAATTAAAATGACCAAAACCACAACAAATAATCACATTTTATTTTTCATTTCTTCAAGCTCCACAATATTTGGAATTGCTTATGAAATATATGTCTCAATGCTATCATTTGAATATAATAATTTTATCATTTAAGTGTAGGATCAATATATTTTGGTCACCTTCATCTTTCTCCATTTTTTTTAATTTTACTTAAAATATTTCATGCATACGTGGATTACATTCGAATCAGTGTAGATCTTCCATAAGAAGGCATAGTCAACTTCCTTTGTCTCATTCATAATATCTGAGTTAACAAGAATTCCAACAAGTCTAATATCCTCTGCATATACCCTATCGAAAAAGGAGAAAGAAAAAAGAAAAGTGTTCTTTTTTTTTTCTTTTTTTGCCAATGAAAAGAAAAAGTGTTAGCTTGCAGTATTTTAAAACAACTGTAATAAACAAAATGTTGATTACGGGCCATGTCTTCCTTGTAATACTTTTTAATATAGCTGTAATATAGTAGAATCTTGAAATGCTCAGATTTAACAATTTTATATAATCAAAATTCAAACTCGAACATTGAAGAATATAACGTCATTTTATCAATTTATTTCTGTTATTAGCACACCTCCATTAATAATATGCAACCTCATAGTTGGTTGTGTCTAAAAATAATGTGTTAGGTACGTAAATAACCAAAAATTTCTCCTTAAGCACAACTTAATTTTCTTCGGCACCATCATACATTATTTGTTTATTTATAGAGTATTCTAGTTGTTTCATTTTCATTCCATCGTATTAGTTGCAAAAGCCCCTTTTATCCTTCGAAACAAATTGCAAAACTTTCAAATCAGTTGTATAACTGGATACAGCCATTTTCCATCATTATTTCTAAACCGGCTTATATACCAGCTCAACTTTCTAATCTTCGTGTTTGCTTTGTTTGCCAACAAGATTAATAGTTTCCCCTATATATACTCATGGGACGCCAATGTGATACCATTCATCGTTAGGGTTTCCACATTCAAGAAGATATGGAAAGTTCAGCGTTCTTGTTGCTGTTTTTCTTCTTTATTGTACACCAAGTTCTCACGGCCAATGCCACTAGCGGAGATCCCTTGGTTCCAGCACTGTATGTTTTTGGTGATTCAACTGTAGATGCTGGGAACAACAATCATCTACATACACCAGCAAAGGCAAACAGGTGGCCTTATGGTATTGATCTTAATAATGTAACGGGTCGATTTACTAATGGCAAAACTGGGGCTGACTTTACAGGTAATTAAGTTTGTTACAAAATGAAACATATTCAAATTTTTACATTAGGGTTTAAGTCGCAGTCACAACTGCAATTTTATGTAGAATATTGCTACTTGCCCTAAATTTCGTAAATGCTACAAGATTGTGATTGTGATTCGCAAATATTATACTTTTAATAACTTGTTACTTTGCCAGCACCCCTAGTGGCGCAATGACATTTTTACTGACTTTAAGTTTTTGGATAATTGCTTGGTTGTGTTTTTGAATTCTGAAAGTTGATCCCCCAAACCCTTTTTCTTCCTTAAGAGGTTTATCTCCCACCCTTTGCTCTCTCCCTAAGTCCCTGGATCGTTTTGTATGACAAAAAAAAAAATTAACTTGTCACTTTTTTCTTCAATTCCTAATGCCTTGATTTACGTGACTAGAAAGTCAATTTTGTTTTAGTCCTTTGCATATTATCTAAATAAATATTATAACACTCATACAGTGTCTATTATTTTCTCGATAGCTATTTATTTGGGCTTACCAATGCCTCCTCCATACTTGAATCTCTCCGATTCTGAAAGAAGCCAAATAACCACTGGAATAAACTATGCATCAGGAGCATGTGGAATCTTAAACACAACTAGAGCTGTAAGAGATCAAAACTTCTCACAAATTTTCATCTTATGTTTCCTTTTATTATTATCATCTTTGAAATTATATTTTTCGTTTTGTCACTAAATTTTGGTTGTCTCTAACCATTTTATGCAGGGAGAATGTTTATCTCTAGTGCAACAAGTGCAATACTTCACCTGTACTGCAACGAAAGATCTTCCAAAAGCAATAAAAGATAAAACGGAATTGCGCCAACACTTAGCCAAATCTATATATCTTCTCCTTATTGGTCATAACGATTACAATAGCCATGTGAATAGCAACATTACGGACAAATTTAGCCCAGATAGCTTTTCATATTACCTCCTTGACGAAATGATTAAAAATATCCAGGTTCATTTCTACCTTATTTTACTTTGCTCTATCATATATTTAAGGATTAAAGGTTTTAAACTTTAGTCTGCAATATTTTTTGTTATGCAATTTCATCCACAACATTGCCCTTCTCTGTATATTAGCACATTTGCCAACAACTAAAATTGCAACTGCAGTTGCCAGCGCCCCTAATGGTACAATGGCACCTCCTTTGGCCTTAGGTGCCAAGGGTCTGAGCGGTCTTAGATTCTAGTCTTTGAGGTGTATTCCCCATTCCTTCCCCTCCTCCAGGGAGTTTATCCCCCTCCCCTTTCTCCTTTCTAGGTCTTTGAACCTCCTTGGACGACCGAAAAAAAAATTGCAACGGCAATTTAAAATCCTTGAGAGTACCAAGATATCATGGAGTTGACTTGACACGATCTACATATACATGGTTGATATAGACGATGATACATTTTCTTTTGAATCCTTTTCAGACACTTTATAATCTTGGAGCTAGAAAATTTGTGGTGACTAGCATTTCAAGTTGTGAGCCACATCAATATAGACGATATTGTGAATCAAGATACTATGCAGACAAACTTCCTCTAAGGCTACTAATGTTGCAATATGAACTCTCTGGTTCATTATTTACAGTATTTGATGGATCCAGCATATACAAAAAAATTATCAGAAATTATGAAGAATATGGTAAGCAAATTGCTTTGGGATATTTCTTGAAATGTCAAGCTCTTCATAAGATCATTATTTTATAGCTTTCATAGAAAAATAACTTAACTATGAATTCTGTACGTCACACTGATTCTTTTTTTCAACATGGTTTCTTTAAATGTGCAGGATTCACAAACGTAATGGAACCTTGCTATGCGAAAGGGAAACCTCTTTGTGCTGATAGATCAAAGTACCGCGTGTATGATATGTGGGGTCATCAAACTGAAGCCTTATATGGGATTGTCTCGATGGACTGCTTCAATGGAACTAGTTGCTTTCCTTATAATCTTGTTGAGTTGGCCAAGGCACCCATACCATCATAAAGTAGAAAAATGATAAAAATTCTCCATTTTGCTTTATTTTATTTTATTTTTATTTATAATTTGTGCGCAATGCATTAGGAATAATCATGTAAACTAAAGATGATTTAATGGCTTTTTATTTCCACCATTCTAAAATTTCCAATTTCCATCTTCTGTGACAACTTAGTTTTTTTGTTTTGCTTGCTTTGATCGTTATTTATCAAGTATGAATGGCCCTCCTCCAAAAAGGAAAAAATTTAGGAAATCATTAAATGGTGAAAATGATAAAGTGGGTGCTAGTGATGAAAAGGGTTTAGTTGTCAAAGATAAGTGGTAATAATCTGGAAACGCAGTAATTGAATCAGTAAACAAAGCGGCAAACGAACCATAGATGCTGCTATAAATATTATTTAAGCGTAGTTGTACTCTTATTTTATTTTTTTGTTCCTTTACTATAACAATTCTGTCTATTTAATTCCAATTAAAACAATACTGTTCCTCCAGTCTGTACATTTGAGTAGTTAAATCTTTTTAATTTAAAATAAATTATTTTTTCTCGTAAATTACTTATTTGAAAAAGAATAATTAAAGAAATTTGAAATTACATATTTTTAACTTAAAATTTTTTTTCTATACTCCTCTTGATTATTATTTTCAAAATTATTTTATTTTACTTTAGAGCGATTAAATTGCTCAAATGAGTAAATTAGAAACATGATGTTACTAGAAGCACAATTGTTTCAATTTGATGGGAAAAATATATAGAGGAACAAAGTACTAAAATTAAGTCTCTTATTTAATTCTAAATTTCATTTGAATATGTAACATAACTAGCTCCATCCCGTTGGATGCAGGGATTTTTTTTCATTAGCGTTTAATATAATTAGTAACAGATAGTAATATTAAAAATATTAAACTCACACTAAAAATAATATGTTACAAAATTTCTTTTAGAACTTATCATCTTTTTTTTTATCTAACTTTGAAATACTATCAAATAGTTAGAAATATTTAAAATTTAAAAGTTACTCACTTTTCTTTGAACCTAATTCAATTTTTTAAAATAATCAAATTTAATATAGAATCAAATATTTTTCGTACAAACTTTTCCTTAAATATAATCTAAATTTTCAAAAGTATTTGTTTTAGAGAAACTGGCTTTGACCAGCTTTACTATTTTTGTGGAAGTGAAAATTTTCTTTAAACCACTTCATTATCTCATGCTTACGGGCTTTGCCAGAATTTTAACTTGCCCACCATTTGATTGAATCTTGCCCCTGTAAAATTGGGTGTTTGGAGTGAAAGGTTTTCTTTGAAATACCGAGACTCCCAATAATAAGTCCACGATAAGCCAATTTTTGAGAAAAATTGAAGAAACATGGGATAATATAATTCCCATGCTTCACGACATTTTCTAGGAGAATTTTTGGGATTTCCCCAAGGATTTCCCACCATTTCAAAAACCATTGAGAAAAATTATACCTAGCATTCTGTAAGAAAAAGAATATTAAAAAAAAATGTTCATTTTTATTTTGAAAACAATGAAATTTATAATACAAAGCCTTTTGATATTCATAGTAAGTATATCCAATTGAATTGTAAGATTTTGAAAAATATTTTACTTGGGAAGGGTTTTGCCCCATGGTCTGTCCACATGCAGAAATTGTAAAAGACAACAAATTTAGGAAAAATACTATGAGTTCATGAACAATTTCAAGACAAATATTCCTTCCTTAAATTGGTTTGAACATATACTGAAGCCAATCCTTGTTTAGGGTATTCCTTCATTAGTTCTGTGAATGTTAACCACAGAACTGTCAAATAGAAAACCCTAAAGGGTGAAAAGTTAACTTGATTGGAATGTAGAACTTTTGAACATACAATCTTGAGATTATTGCTAAGAATTTATCTTTTTTTTTCTTCTTCTACTATTTGTTTATTTTAAGTTTCTCTTTCATCATCATCTTAAAGATTTGAAAGAATTATTACATTTACTTTCTATTCTTCTTTTAGTTGTCTTATTTTTGTTTCGAGAAGATTTATTTCAGATTGTAAATCCTATAGTGACATGGTCAGAAATTTTTTAATTGAATCTTGACAAAACATCTTTTAGATTATAATTTTATGTTGTGCTTATTTATAAGATGTTTGAGGTTTATCAAATGTTCATTTAAATTTTGTAAGGTAAAATTTCTTTTGTTCATTATCAAGGAGGGAACAAATAATTTCAAAAAGAAGATCTTGTATGTTTGGTAAGAACATTTACTTCATTGTCATATGAGCTTTCTCTTGTAGAAATTTCATCAATTTGTATTTGATTGTTTTCTTGAACTTAATATGAACTTGTTGAGAATTCATTAGTTCTAGAAGGGTCCTTAATTTCTAGCAAGTCAGTGATCTTGTTCAAAATATTTTCATTAAGGTTAAGGTTTCTTAATTTTCTATTCAACCTACAATATTTGGCAATATGACTTGGCCTATTGCATTTGAAATAGACTGGTCTTATGTCTTGGTTTAGAGGAGGAATATACCTAGGTTTTCTTCTATAGTGTTTCTTCTTATTTTGTTGTTAATCTTTATGAACCTGTCTCGTAGACTCGTCTTTTTTAGCTCTTCATTTATGTTTCAGTTTTTAAGCTTTTGGACATTTGAAGCCAAATTGTTCATAGAATGAACATAATTCTTACTTGTTTTAAATTTGCTCTTGGGATAATTATCTTTGGATTCTTTTTTCATTTTGATAGATTTTGAGAGATGCTTTATTGACATAACTTACTAATTGTTCATAAATAAGTAGATCAGAAGGCCATTTGACCATTATATTTGTTTCTAATGTTTTCCTTAATTTTATTTCCAAATAATTTGGGAAGGTCTGCAAAGAACTTTCCTTTCCAAAAAGGTTGATTGCTATCGGACCTATAGTGGTATATGCTTAAGAAAATATCTTTATACCATCTAAAGTTAGATAATATTTTACACATAAGATTGCATAGTAGTTCTACATTTGTCTTTCCATAGACTAGGATCTCCTATAAAGTGCTTGGTAATTGTATAAATTAGAGTGTTGATTGAATATGGGATTTTTTTCTCCATTTTCATTAACAATTTATAATCCTTGAGAAATTGTTTTAATTGACCTAAGGAGTTAAATTTATTTTTCTCTTTCTGTGAGATGCTCATCCCACCATCCTTTGAATTGGCCAGTAAAGCTTACTACAAGGATAAGAATGAAGGTTGATATCACATCAATGGGCTATATTGATATGTTGTAGTGACTATTGTCATTTGTTGAGGATTTGATATTCAATTTAACAATCTATGTTTCCTTTGTAGATGTTATTTTTGTTGTAGGAGTTTTAAGTTAATTTAGGTTTTTCTTTTAGGCATTAATATGGAAAACTGGCTCTAGAGTAGTAAAGTTTTATAGGAGTTCCCTAGTTTTTTCCCTCATTCATTACCCCTAATTGGAGCTCATTTTCCTTTTGAGGATATTTCAAAAGATTTATCTAAAACTTGAAGCTTATATGTGCTAGAGGTGTCTTTTGTTTGATCCTTTTAGGGTGTGTTTAGGATTGTCATAGAAAATGCTTTCTATTTGCTAATTGTGTGTTTCACTAAATAACCGCAAACGCACGGCATAGTTGTAGCTAGTCCGACAAGTACATATCATATCCCATAGAGACTAATGATCAATTACTAGTGTTCTACAAAGTAAGCTATCTAAATCAATATAATAATAGTGAATGAGAATTTGCAATTAATTAAACTAGGTATTTAATTATGAAAAGCCTAGGGTTAAGGTTTACCACACTTATAACATTCAACAATCAAGATATACCTCTAATTGCAATTATTTGAGTAATAGGGGATGGTTTAACCTTTATTTATTAATAACCTCTTTCAAGCGTTACTAACTGTATCTAGTTCAATCCAATTGTCTACTTTTGTGGTTCTTAATTTAAGCTAAACCCATTAAGTTTTATGCTAACCATGTGATTCATTTCATAGGAGTTCTGGTACCTACCAATTGATTCAATTCATAGAGGACCTTAAACTACTTTCATGATTAAGAAACCCCTAATTAAATATTAAGTTTTGGCATTAACTTTCACATTTCAGTCCATCAGTTAATAACTTAAGATGTGATAAAACGGTGATCAAGCATTCTATCAACTCGTATACATGTGTATAATAGTTAATCTTAATTAACCACAGATAATCACAATTATGGTTTCGGTTTCATAATTCAATTCAATTCATTATCATTATACCATAAGTGAGTTTACTGAAACCCTAGATTAAACTCTATTCACACATAATTAAAATAAAACTCAAAGAAAGTTTCATTAAATAAATCATAATATTCAATACAATTAAAAAAATGGAGTAGAAGTAGAAGTAAAGATAAAGATAGAAAGATAAAACTAGTGCAAAAGTAGTGATGAAATAGAGATACAATCATTGCTTCAATGTCTAATCCAATCTCAAATGCAAAAGGAACTAAAATCCTACTTTAAAATCTAACCCTATAATGTTTCCTAAGCCTAAACTGCATCTCTAAGCATATGTATCTGTCTCCCATCGAGTTCCCACATATATATATACTCCTTGTTGCATTAAAACCCTAAAATTTCACGTCCTGTATGGGCACGAAGCACGATCGTGTTTCAGGACATGGCTTGGCCATGCTTCAGGCTAGAATCTAAAAGCTTACTCCAAGTCTTGCACAGAACACGACCTAGGCATGCTCTGGGTGTCCCAAACACAGTCTGGCCATGTTGGAGGCTGCCATGGTCCGTTATTTCCTATTTCTTCTGTGTTTCCTATTTACATCTTCCTCAACTTATTCCAAGTCCAAATACCTCTTCAAATGAGCGTTCTCCCTTGATTCTTGGGCTCTTTTGCTCATATACAAAAAGAAAACAAAGCCAAGCAGTATCCAAAGCTAGCAAAACAAAATAGAACCAAAATAGGGAAACAATCATAAGTTAACTATAAAATAATGGATGAAATATAATAATTAAACACACAGTTTTTTCCTTTATCAACTCCCCCATACTTAAACATTTGCTTATTCTCAAGCAAATATCATAACATATCAGCAGAAAAGGGGAAGATGCATTCAAATTCTAAATGATAGAAAAATGCAACATAAGTAACTCTTCACTCAATCAATGTAATGATAACATAACAGATATATGAATAGAAATTTATCATATAATCTCTATTCTTCTAAAACTAAACCCAAATTCTTTTATTATACACATACTTCTATTGTTACCATTGATTGTATGCACCAAATTGATTTTTAAACACTTAAGTAAGCCACCTCATCCTTTCATCATGTTAAATCAAAAAGGGCATACAAAAGGGTACTCATACTAAGGTCTTTTTGGTTCCTTAAAGGGGTACTCAGAGTGAAAAAATTTTGGATTTCACATTCCTTCATTTTTCACCTTTCCCTACCTTCACATTTTCATCATGTTAAAATAAAAAAGGGTATACAGTTCATAACACAATAGGAGATATTTTTTAAAAAAAAAATAAAGTTTCAATGCTAGAAGAGATAGACTAAGATGACAACTACCTATTTCATATTTTATTGTGCATCACATTTTCATGAGCTAAAATTAACCTATATTACATTAGTCTATCTCTAGAATAGCAAACTTTGTGATCATGCAATAAAACAAGAGAGATTCGTAAATGAGGTATATATATGTAAGAGGAAACTAATCAACCAATGAAAACCAAAAGCCAAAAGAAACTCTTCCCCTTGCTTAAACTTGACATTGTCCTCAATGTCACTAACAATTAATGTACATGCAAAGGAAAAGAATGAACTTACTTGCTTATTGATCGTCTGAAGGTGGTGGTGGTGGTGGTGGATTTTAGGCCAAGTGCCAATTGTACCAAGTTTGCATCATTCCTTGCATACTTTGGATTGATTCATTTATGGCATGCAAGGTGGCCCTTTGAGCTATTTGCTCCTCCTCTATTCGATGAAACCATGAAAAGATGGAGTTTAGATCATCTTGTGGTACATATGAAAGATCTGTAAAGTCAAAAGGTTGGAAAAGGGGTGAGGGTGATAGAGCCAAGAAAGGCTAATGGGGGAAGTCATACCCCTCAGAGTCAAAGTCACCTTCCCTATCCTCTTCTAGAGGGTAAATCCAATTTTCTTCATTAGTGATTGTAGTTCTAGTAGGGTTAGGGAGGTGAAAAATGTTATAGCCAAGGAGATGCAGCCAATAGATAGCATTTCTTCGAACAATCAGTTTCATATACATACAGGATTCTAAATCAATCCTACTGTTGCAGGCTATTGATTGCAAATCTTGTAAATTTGCTTCTAATCCTAGTCTTCTAACAATTGTAATCACTAAACCTCCTGTGATGATCTTGCCACTCATGGCGTTACCCACCATTTCCATCGATGAGCCATAAAGGCTCTAATATCTACCTTAGTACCTTTTAGCATAGCCTATAAAAAATAAAGCTCTCTTTGATTTACAACCCTATCACTTTTGGCCCTACCAAAAACGGGATGGGTCATTAGCCATTGTAAATGTCTAAAACTAAGGTTGTAAATGAAAAAGACTTTTGAAACAAATGCACTGTATTGTCCATAATAGAAATTGAATCCCAAAAATTTTGTATAGTAAAACTTTGGGAGACCAATCTAGTTCCCCTAGAAGGCAATCTAAACAATGCATTGAATTAGGCTAACGATTAACTAGAGGAGCGGTCAAATAATCTAAAGTTAATGCAGCCTTTATCGACATCAGGACCCCGAAATAGGACCACATTAACTATACTGAAAAATTCTAAAGTGGTTCGGGCATAGGCCGGGTAACGAAGCACAATAAAGGTGGTTTACTAAATCATATCAGCCATGTAGTGGATGTTAGTTAAAAGGTCTAATTTCTTCAAACATTCCTCATCCATATACCGGGTACTCAGCATTCCCTGTTTTACTAAAGTATCGTATTGTGTTCGTTAAGTATTATCAATGAACACGATTCCATATTCATGAATTTGATGAGGAAGTTAAGACGGTCTTTAGATTCATCTTCTATATGATTTTTGGGATTGGGAGGTAATTGGGCTAGTTTTGACTCTTTTGAAGGCCATTAATAAGGATAACATATACAATTTAATAGAGTGGGATGAACAGTCACCAGAAATTAATGCAAATAGTGTAGAGCAAGCACAAGATAAACAATTAGATAATGCAGCACCAATGAATTTAGAAGTATCCAGGCAACTTTCCAATGTAACAAGACTGGATTTGAACAAAGTAAATCAATAGAGAACAATGTAGAGCAATGCAAATCCAATTAAATTCCTAAAGCCAGTAGAAATGCAAAGTCAGAGAAAAGCTATTTCAGTTCCAAATTAGATATATCGTGGTAAATCTAAATAAGTAAGAGCAATACACTAATCAAAGGTTTAAAAATCCAGTCAAACCAACATCAATATAGCCAAAACAAGGCACCATGTAAATCAATGTGAATCTGTGTAAGTGAATAATCATGTAATTCCACTAAGATAGGAAAAAACATACCAATATATTCAACAAATGGCAGTCAAATGGCTAATAGAAAAATCATGTAAACCAAATTCAGATAGTACCAATGCCAATCCAAACCAAATGAACAAACAACAGCAACTAACAGGAACAATTCGGCAACCCAACAAACTCAAGGATAATCTCAGGCAAATTTAAGTGAAGCACTAGAGTAATGCATCAATGTTCTAGTATGTAAAATAAGTGCAAAATTAGATATTCTAAGTTAACCAATTAGCTAAATTGAATTAGCAAAAAGGGGTTGAGATTACCTAGAGGGGCAAGAGATGGATGGAGATAGGGGAAGAACCACAAGGTGTCAGCAACAAGGTGAGAGTCTCAATGCAGGGAAATGAGTGGACTTAGGAATTTGGGAGCAGATGAGTTAGTTCAAAAAAGGAAGCACGATGGGTGAGCAGAGAAGGGGGAGAAAGAGCACGGGTATGGGAATTTGGGTGATCCAGTTATTAGGCTAAAGGGTGAAGGAATAATGTTGTGAGAGAGAGAAAGGGTTAGTGGGTGCAGAGGGAGAGGGAGATTACCAGTTTGGCTTAGGTTGACCCAAGATGTGCAAGAGGAATTTTTGGCTAGGCATGGTGAATGAGATAGGGATGGTGAAGAGAAGGGAAACCAGAGTTTCGTAATGGGGGAGAGGGAGTTAGAGGGGATGGGTGTAGAGGACGCTTCGAGTAGCAAAAGGGAAGGCAATTTATAGTGTTGAGGGACGATGGATGTAGGGGGAAGCACAGGATGGAAATGAGAGGAGGATTACAGAGGGAGAGAATGGGAGAGGCTGGTTAGGGCATGAAAATAGTTGGGAGATGGAGAAAAAGATTGCAGAGAGATTGGAGATGGAGAATGGGAAGAAAGCTGGAAGGGGCACGGGTTATCTGGGTCAGGTATAGGCTCAGGCACCAAAAGAAATACTAACCTAGAACCCAAAGCACGCTCGTGCTTCACACTGGAAAAGAGAGACACTTCTTGGGCTTCTGCACGGCCTGTGGACAAGTCGTGTTTCCTTCTAGATTCCAATTTTGCTGGGCCTGGCCATGTTGGAAGACACAAGATGCTCATTCTGAAAGTGGGAAATGCTTTGGCATGGCCGTGTTGTATGCGGAAAGCATTTATTGTCCAGAATACTTAGGGCACGGCCATGTCCTGGGACACGACTGGACCATGTTGATTGTTGGACTCTCCAAAATTGCTCCAAATTTACCCGTACTTAAAGCACGAGTGTGTTACGTGACACAGGTAAGTTGTGTTAGTTGTTGAAAAACCAATTTTCTTCTAAATTTGCCACTTCTTTTTATCCTTTTAAATTTCCTTTGAATTGCATGTTTTTCTCCAACCTTGGACATATGGGAAATAATCTAAAAATCACACGGAAACACTCATTAATCATTTAACCAAAGAAATCAACTAAAAACCAAAACAAAAACTTAACCACAAGAAGAAAATAAAACAAAAAGACATTCAAAACTAAAATATGGGTTGCCTCCTACGAAGTGCTCATTTAAAGTCTTAAACTCGACTCCTTTGCACTTTCTTAGATTAAGGGGGCTCCAAGAGAGTTTAGATGGCTCTCTTTTCAACCGGTTATCCCGTAACATAGTTCTTGAGGTGTTGCTTGTTGACTTTAAAGGATCCGATGGCTTCACTCTGTATTTCCATTGCTCCATAGGGAAAAGCTCGACTCACTTGGAATGGGCTGGACCAACGGGAATGAAGTTTTCTGGAAAAAAGATTCAAGCTTGAATTAAACAATATGACCCAATCTCTTACTTGGAATTTACACTTCAGGATGTGCTTATCATGTCATCTCTTTGTTCTTTCCTTATACAACTTAGCACTATCATACGCATAAAGTATCAGCTCATCTAACTCATTCAATTGCAAGCATTTCTTTTTTCTTTTTTTTTTCAGCAGCTCTTAAGTCCAAATTAATTTTCTTTATTGCCTAACATGCCTTATGTTTGAACTTTACTAGTAAGTGGAAAGGCTTTCCATATACTAACTGGAAGGGGTGTGGTGCCTATAGAAGTTTTATATATTGTTCTGTAGCCCATAGTGTGTCATTAAGCTTGATAGACCAATTTTTTCTTGCCCTTAACACAATCTTTTCTAAGATAGCCTTAATTTCCCTATTGGATATCTCAACTTGTCCACTTGTCTGGGGATGATATGCTAGATTCATTTTATGAGTGACTCCATATTTCTTCAAGAGGTTATGAAATTGTTGCTTAATGAAGTGGGAACCGCCATCACTTATTACAACTAGGGGCATTCTAAATCTCGAGAAAATTATTCTCTTGAAGAGTTTGGCAACCACTCTAGCATCATTAGTGGGAGATGCTACTACTTATACCCACTTAGACACGTAATCTTCAGCTACTAGGTTGTACTTATTGCCACATGAAGATGGAAAGGGGCCCATAAAGTTAATACCCCAAACATCAAATATCTCCACTTCTAAAATACTATTTAGGGGCATCTCATTCCTTTTTGAAATATTACCAACTCTTTGACACCAATCACAAGCTTTTACAAAGGTGTACACATCTTTGAAAAGCAAAGGCCTATAGAAGCTAGCTTGAAAAATCTTAGCTACAGTCTTTGAAGTGCTAGTATGTCCTCCACAAAGTGAGTTATGGCAATGATAAATAACACTATATACCTCTTTCTTTGGAATACATATACGGAAGATGATATCTACACACCATTTGTAAAGGCAAGGATTATCCCAGTAGTATGATTTTATATCAGAGAAAAATTTCTTTCTCTTATGATAGCTCAGCCCTTCAAGTAAAATTATGTATGCCAGGTAGTTTACAAAATTTGCATACCAAGGAGCATCGGTGTGAGTGACTACAAGAAATTGGTCATCAAGAAAAAAATCATATATAGGTATCTCATCTTTATTATCTCTCATTGAATCTTGCTTCAACCTTGAAAGATGGTCTACAACCACATTTTATGTTCCTTTCTTATCCCGAATCACAAGATCAAACTCCTACAATAGAATGATCTATCTAATCAATCTTGGCTTGGCATCCTTCTTACTTAGAAAATATATTGATGGGAACATGATCTGTATATACAATTACTTCAGATCCCAGTAAATATTGGTAGAATTTTTCAATTGCAAAGACTACTACCAAGAGCTCCTTTTTTTGTGGTGGAATAGTTGACTTGGACTTCATCTAGAGTCTTGCTGGCATAGTAAATAATATACGACTTTTTATTTTTTCTCTGCCCAAGTACAGCTCCTACAGCATAGTCACTGGCATCACACATTATCTCAAAGGGGAAGGCTCCAATCAGGAGGTTGAATGATAGGTGCAGATATTAGGGCCTCCTTTAACCTGCAAAAAACACATAAACAATTATCACCAAATACAAAGGGAGTGTCTTTAAGAAGTAAATTAGTTATGAGTTTAGAAATTTTAGATAAATCTTGAATAAATATTTTATAGAAGCTTGCATACCCAAGAAAACTTATCACTTTCTTAACATTGGACGGTAGAGGCATTATTTGAATTACCTCAATCTTTGTTTTGTCCACCTCAATCCCTCTCTCAAACACCAAGTGTCCAAGTATTATTCCTTTCTTTACCATAAAATGGCATTTTTCCCAGTTTAAAAGCAAGTTGACTTCTTCACATCTTTTAAGTACCTATGACAAATTATTTAGGCAATTATCAAATGAAGTACCATAGATAGAAATATCATGCATAAATACTTTCATTATATCTTCAATAAAATCTGAGAAAATAACCATCATACACCTTTGAAAAATAGTTAGTGCGTTGCACAATCCGAATGCCATCCTTCTATATGCAAAAGTGCCATAGAGACATGTGAACGTTATCTTTTCTTGGTCGTCTAGGTGGATAAGGATATGAAAGAATTCTGAATGTCTATCTAGATGATGAGTGAGTTTTATAACTATGAATTAAATACTTTTATCTTAATTGTTTGTCATATTGAAGCATTTATTTTTCGTATTTATCTCTAGTTTTATGCATCTTTTACAGATGGAGAATAAAATAGAAAATTGACTCAATTAGAGAAATCAAAGCTAAATTGTGGTTTTTTGGAAATGATTTCTATAAACCAAATGGTTAAGATAAATTTATTAAGGATGGTTGAGTAAGGAGTATTATTTTTTTGACACCTGAAACGCATCCTAATGAATATGTAAATCAATCCAATCTTGATTTATGACCATATTTTCAAAAGAACTTAAATATAAATATTCAAGAAACCTCCAATGTTGAAATTCTATTTGCTGTTTGTTTTTCTACCAAACCTTACTCCAATATTTTAATCATAAATCATAAATTACATATCTAATATATATGAAATTTGGTAAGTGAATAGATGACACAATTTTCTACGACTTTTATGTTTACGTGATAAGCAAATTTGGATACTAAAATTGCAAAAATTCGCCTAGAAGAAAATCCGTTTGCTGTTGCAGTCCAGCCCAACCTTGTTGCAGTATTTGGGCCATATCTCATAAAATACGCAGTCAATGTATACAAAATTTGGCAGATAGATAGCTAACACAATTTGATACAAATTTTTTTTCACATGGGCAGCGAATTCGGTGGCTATCAAAGAGGAATATCATAATTACTTTCGGTGGACTTAGTGCAATCCAACCTGTCAACTTTAGTGCAACTTACTTTGTCACTTACCTCACTAGTTGTATCTATAAATAGAGGGGTCTTGGGAGCTAGGAGGAGGTCGGAAAATAGCTGAAGATAGTGTAATTTTGAGAGCATAAATTTGAGTTTTTAGTATTATAATTCTTTAGATACTTTATTATCTTTTCATAATATCTTCATGCTTGTTCATCTTCAATTTTGCTTTCTTACTTTGAATATGGAGAACTAATCTCCTTATGCTAAGGTAAAGGGTGAAACTCTTGGTATGAGAATAATAATTTATCTAACTCTTAATCTTAATGTTTATCTTTGATGTTGTATTTACCTTCTTATTTCTTTTCTCATGTTATTTCTTAATGGCTGGTTTTATCAGATCGTCGATTTCTTGTTATTTCATTGGCTGGTTTTACCAAACCCCCTATTTCTTGTTATATTATGTTATTGTGTTTACTATCTTATCTCTTATTTCTTATTATTTTATTGGCTGGTTTTACCAAACAGACTATTTATTGTTATATTATGTTATTGTGTTTATTTTCTTACCTCTTATCTTATTGGCTGGTTCTATTAGACTGCCTATCTCTTATTATGTTTATGGTTGGCCTCGTCACCTATCTCTTATTATGTTTCTTCTTCATACCTCTTTTCATTCTAATTTTGTAAGGTGTGAACCTTGATACATTGTAGACAATTTTTGGCACAATAAATTCTTGAATCAATCTTGATTTATTGTAGAAAATATAATAATTGGCACAATGTATACTTGAATCCATTTTACAAGCATGCATTAATGGTGTAAAAGGAGGTAAATATAATTCATGTATAAAAAAAAGTGAGCTCAAAGTAATACATTTTTCGATTGGAACCTTATTCATGTGAGGATTCCAATTGAGTGATAAAAGAGTTAAATTTATCATTACTTATACTAGGAGTTGATCCCCTAACCTTAATATTCATTTTTATCTTGAATACATTTCAATTTAATTTGAATACATCAATTCCCTGCACACTTGATTTAATATTCTCCTCACAAAAAAAATCTTTTGACAACTAAGTTAGAGTTATTTATTTGGATTCAAATTAGAGTTTCCTATCAATTGGCAATCCTCGTGAGATCGACCTTGTATACCATTAAATCTGTACTCCGACAGATTCGTGCGCTTGTGAGTTTAATTAAAACAACAACACTAGATAATAAAACTATGAGTGTTTAGCCAGCCTTTCCAACAATTGATCAATGAAGAGTAAAGGGATGTGATATTTATGGGTGGCCTTATTCAGTTTTCTATAATTAATGCACATATACAAACCCATAACAACTCTAGTAGGGATCAATTCATCATTATTATTCTTAATACCAATCATACCTCCCTTCTTAGGGACTACATGAACATGGCTTACCCACTCACTATTTGAAATATGATACATAATACCTACATCAAGTAATTTGAACACCTCTTTCTTTACTACCTCTTTCTTGGTTAGATTCAGTCTCCTTTGGTGCTCTCTAGAAGGCTTATGATTATTATTAAGTATGATGTGATTCATGCAAACATATGGACTAATCCCTTTTATGTTATCTATGCTATATACAATCACTTTCTTAAATTTTCTGAGTACATCCAATAACTTACCAATTTCTTCAACATTTAACTCATCATTCACAATTATGGGATATGAAGAGTCAAGGTCCAGAAATTTATACCTTAAGTTGGATGGAAGTGCTTTGAGTTCTACCTTAGGTGTCTTAACTTCCTCTACAGTTGCTAATTTTTTATTAATATCCAATTTCAGCTTTTCAATTTTTACTTTTAAGGTAAGCATGTGACTCTCATCAAGCATTTAAGCATATGTATCTTCTTTTACCAGTTTAGTACAAGGAAAAGGACTATCCACAAGGTAAATTTCAAGTAAGTCAGTAGAAAAAAAAATTAATGCATCATCAGCCATATTCTGTCCAATTACATCTATCATGCAACAAGAGTCACCTAAAGATGAGCATTTCATTTCATAATTCAAATTGAATTCAATCTTCTCATCCCTTACATTCAAGGAAAACTTTCCATCTTTTACATTGATGATTGCACCTACAGTAGCTAGGAAATGCCTTTCAAGAATTATGGAGATTTTGTTATCTTCCTCTATATCTAAAATGACAAAATCAATAGGTATAAAGAACTTACCTACCTTTAGAGGAACATCTTCTAAATACCTACCGAATGCATAATGAATCAGTCCACCAATTAGAAAGAAATAATGATAGGTTTCAAATCACCCATCTGGAGCTTTTTACATATAGATAATGCCATGGGACTCACACCTGCTCCAAGATCACATAAGGCACTAGCAATATCCGTGTCTCTAATGGAACAAGGTATAGAGAAGTTTCTTGGGTCTTTGAGTTTAGGAGGCAGCTTATTCTGGATCAATGCATTGCAGTCTTTAGTTAATGCTACTGTGGCATACTCCTCAATCTTTCTCTTATTTGAGAGGATTTTTTTTAGAAATTTAGCATAAGAAGGTATCTAAGAGACAACTTCTAAGAATGGGATATTAATGTGTAGCTTTTTCAATACATCAAGGATTTTTTCAAATGCTTTTTTAATTTTGCCTTTGCTAGTCTCTAGGGGAAAGGTATTAGTGGCTTGTATGGTTCAGGAGTCATATATTTGGGCTCATCTTCCTCTTTCTTCTCCTTTATCTGCTCTTCCTCTTTTGCTTGTTCAAGCTTATCTTTCAATTCTTCATTCTTATCTTCCCATTTTTCCTCTAACTCTCCCAACTGCTTACCACTTTTCAAAGTGATGGCCTTACAATGTTCTCTAAGGTTATTAGGTTGGCTAGGGAATTTGTCAAAATTCCTGTTTGAAGAGTTGACTTGCTGTGCTATCTGAGTTTCTAACATTTTATTATGAGTAGCAAGTGAGTCAACCTTAGAGGCTAAGTCTTTTATAGTCTCATTCATTGAATGATGTTGGGCACTAAACTCATCATTCTATTTAGTCTGAGTTACAATAAAATTCTCTATCAAAGCCTCTAAAATTGACTTTGGCTATGGTGGAGGATTAAATGGCCTTTGATTTTGAAACCCAGGAGGTTGGTTGAATTATTTTAAGGAGACTGATTCACATTAGACTTGTAAGATAGATTTGGATAATTCCTCAAGCTTGAATTATAAGTATTACTGTAAGGATTGTTTCTCTGATTGTTATTAACAAAATTTACCTATTCACAATCTTGAGGTGTACGATTTCCAAGCTGACAGTCATTGGCCACATGACTAACACACCCACAAATTTCACATGCAGAAGATGAAGAAGAACCAACAGCATTGATGCTCAATTTATCCAACTTTTAGAACAGTGCATCAACCTTAGAAGTAAGATGATTAAATGCATTAACTTCATACATACTTGCCAGTTTCCTAGGTAGCTGCTTCTCAATGAACTAAGAGTAGTGATTTTGAGCCATATCTTCAATAAGCTCATAAATAACATCAACTGTTTTATTCATTAAGGCTCCTCTTACTGTAGCATCCACAGACATATGGGTGCTATATATGAGTCCATTGTAAAATATATGGACTATAAGTCATTTCTCCAACCCGTAGTGTAGGAAAAATTTGAGAAGCTCCTTAAATATCTCCCAAGCTTCATATAGTGATTTGCTATCTTTTTGTGCAAAAGTAGTAATTTAATTTCAAAGATGGGCTGTCTTGTTTTGGGTGAAGTACTTGGCTAGAAAGGCTTGTGAAAGTTGCTGCCAAGTGGTTATAGACCTTGATAGAAGGAAGTGAAACCATGCTCAGGCCTTGTCCCACAAAGAAAATGGGAACAACCTCAGTCAGATAACATTAGAATATACTCCATTCAGCTTCAATGTATCATAATATTCAAAAAAGAATGATAAATAGAGATTTAGGTCTTCAGTAGGGGACCCTTCAAATTGATTTTTTTGAACCATATAAAGAAGAGAATGCTTCAATTTAAAGTTATTGACCTCTATAATAGGTCTAACAATAGTAGGATTCAGGCCATGAGTATCTGGGGCAATGAAACATTTTAATGAATGATTATCACGATCCGCCAGGATCCTACTGCTTTCTTCTTCTTCTCCTTCGTAAGGTGCGTTCAATTTTCAGGTCAAACTCAACAATATATTTGCAATCTCTTCACATAAAATAGCAGCACACCTACAAAAGAAGAAAAAAGACAAAAATCAGCGGGATAAAATATACATAAAAATTTAAAATAAAAAAAGATCTAGTCTAACTATTTCATAAAATAACTAATATTGATACAATCGATCTTTGGTAACAGTGGCACAAATTATTGTGTGTTTAACTAAATAATCGCAAACGCACAGTGTAGCTATAGCTAGTCTGACGAGTACAAGTCGTATCCCATAGAGACCAATGATCAATTACTAGTGTTCTACAAAATAAGCTATCTAAATCAATATAATAATTGTGAATGAGAATTTGCAATTAATTAAACTAGGTATTTAATTATGAAAAGTCTAGAGTTAAGGTTTACCACACTTATGACATTCAATAATCAAGATATACCTCTAATTGCAATTATCTGAGTAATAGGGGATGGTTTAAATTTATTCATTAATAACCTCTTTTAAGTGTTACTAACTGTATCTAAGTCAATCCAATTGTCTACTTTCGTGGTTCTTAATTTAATCTAAGTCTAGTAAATTATGTGCTAACCATGTGATTCAATTCATTGGGATTCTCATAATCATACCTACCAATTGATTCAATTCTTAAAGCACCTTAAACTACTTTCGTGATTAAGATACACCTAATTAACTATTAAGTTCTGACATTAACTTTCACCTTTCAGTCCATTAATTTATAACCTAAGATGTGATAAAACGTTTATTAAGTATTCTATCAACTTGTATACGTATGCATAATAATTAATCTTAATTAATTATAGATAATCACAATTAAGGTTTCACAATTAAATTAAATTAAATTTAGTATCATCATACCATAAGTGGGTTTACTGAAACCCTAAATTAAACTCTGCTCACACATAATTGAAATAAAACTCAAAGACAATTTCATTAAGTAAATCATAATATTCAATACAATTAAAAAAAATGGAGTAGAAGTAGAAATAAAGATAAAGGTAGAAAGATAAAACTAGTGTAGAAGTAGTGATGAAATAGAGAATGTCCAATCCAATCTCAAATGCAAAAGGAACTAAAATCCTACTCTAAAATCCAACCCTATAGTGTTTTCTAAGCCTAAACTGTGTCCCCAAGCGCCTGTATCTGTCTCCCATCAAGTTCCCACATATATATACTCTTTGCTGCATTAAAACCCTAAAATTTCACGTCCTATATGAACACGAAGCACGGCCATGTTCTTGAACACGGCCTGGCCGTGCTTCAGGCTGGAATCTGAAAGTTTGCTCCAAATCTTGCACAGAACACGGCCTGGGCGTGCTCAGGATGTCCTAAACACAACCTGACTGTATTGAAGGCTTCCATAGTTCGTTCTTGCCCATTTCTTTTGTGTTTCCTCCTTGCATCCTCCTCAGCTTGTTTCAAATCCAAATAACTCTTCAAATGAGCATTCTCCCTTAATTTTTGGGCTCTTTTGCTCACCTACAAAAAGAAAATAAAGCCAAGAAGTATTCAAAGCAAGGAAAACAAAATGGAACCAAAAAAGAAAAATAATCAAAAGTTAACTATGAAATAAGAGATGAAATATAGTAATTAAACACACAATTTTCACCTTTATCACTAATTTTGGCTATTTCTTGTTCAATCCTCCTAATCATTTCTGATTTTGTTTGAGGAATAACTAACTCTCTTTTTTTCAAAGGGATTTGGTATAGTTTAAATAAGACTTTTTGTGTTTGGATTTTATTTGAAGATCACAACCTATGGAAAGACAAATCTACAAAATTATTTTTCAATCGTAAGTGTAGAATATTATCTGACTTTAAATGATATAAAGATACTTTCTTTAGTAGAATCTACTCTAAGTCTGATAGCAATCAACCCTTTTGGAAGGAAAAGTTCTTTGCAGGCCTTCCTAAATCCATTGGAGCCAAATAAGGAAACAAATAAGAACAAATATGATGGTTAAATACATCAAAGGTTCTTCAAATTGCATCCATGATTTTTTCACTAGAGAATTTTTATAGAAAAATTTCGAAGAAAAATAAAAAGAGCGATTTACTAACACAAGTTCCTAAACCAATTCCAAAGGTAAGGGGAAACAAATTGCAACCTCATCAAATCAACGAAGAAATCTCAAACAATGGATGATTATCCATTTCCATTTCCAATTGAAGTCCTTTGAGCTATTGGGAACTAGATACCACTTACTCTGGCCAAAACTATTAGGCAGACATAGTTGAAGATGAAGACAAAGCTTCCACTCTCATAAATTTGGTATGTACAATATGACAAATATTACTTATGTGAGAGATTGAGAGAAATAAATAAGGGTCTTTACATACATTTTAACAGAGATTAAAGCTTAAATAAAATTACTTACGTATAACCTCTTCTCTAAACCTGTTTTTTCACCATCGTGAGAGAAAGAAAATAGGAGTTGAAAGAAAAAAAATTTAGTGGCTACCACATCCAAATCTCTCTAAGTGGCCACCTATACCTAAAAAAAATTCAAGTATATATTTTGAAAATTAAAATTTCATGAAGTTTGAAATTAGAAAAAAATAAAGATTAGTTTAACTTACAATTAATTAAATTATCCCAAAAAATTATATGTATTACAAAATTTATGGTGCAAAAACTTCTTTTATCCAGATTATAACGGGTAAATAAGATTAGATAAGGCTATCTTTTGCAGTCACCCATATTGGGCAAGTTTTAATCCTCTAATGTCAAGAATTTGTATTGGTGCTCAACCTTTTCTAAGGAGATTCCTTGATGCCCAATTTTCTAAGTGGTCCTTTGTTCATCCCTTGGTAGATTTAATCTCTATATCAAAGTGTTAAATATAAATGTTATCGGCTTGACAAATGTGTATGTAGGGGTGAAAGTAATCTCTAACATGTGATTAACTCTTTTTCCTATAAAGGTTTATTTTTATTTTTCTATGTAAATTTATAGTTCCAGAACTCAAGGATCCCCTTTCGAATTTACTTTTTGTCCATACTTACTACTTAAAAAAACTTAGAAAATGCATTGAAAAAAATATATATAATGTCCATATTTTTTTATATAATTTATATTGAAAAACATTTTAATGCAATCAGTGCTATCTCATAAATATGGTAAAATGATGAAAAGGATAAATTAAGTGTGTGTGTGTGTGTGTGTTACAATTACATTCCATAACTAGGAAAAAAATAATGTTAGTAAATTAAAAAAAAAATCATAAAATGAAACTAATTACAAAACATAATAAATAAATAAACATAACTATAGAAATAAAAAATGTGAAGTAAAACAATTAAAAAATAATACATGAATTAAATATTGTTTAAAATACATGATGGGCCATTCAAGGTTGGCTACACCTGCCTAATCATAACCCATATCAGTCTCATCAACTCGCTTCCTTTTGGTCTATTGACAAACTAGCTCATCAACTCCCTATAATCGTTCTCACTTCTCTCTAACTCCCTCTCTCTGTGGCGCAGTTGTTCCCTCTCTCGATAACGTTGTCTCCTTAGAGCTAGTTTGCCTTTTTGCTGTCGAAAAAGACAAACTAGTTCTAAGGAGACAACGTTATCGAGAGAGGGAACAACTGACCCACAGAGAGAGGGAGTTAGAGAGAAGTGAGAACGTTTATAGGGAGGGGGCATCTTCTTTGTTTCTTCTTTTTTCTTCTTCTTGTATCTTTTTTTATTTATAGTTTCTTCTTTTAAGGAATCTTTGTTTCTAGAGAGTCCTTTACTTGTATTAAGAAATAGCTTCTTCTTTTTTTTCAAAAAAAATTTCAAACTTCAAGTTTTTACATCTCTTACATCTAAATTTACATCTCTATGCTCAGATAAGGGGAAAAAAAAATTGAAGAAAATTAACTTTAAAAAAAAATTGGGAGATGTATTACCTCTTTAGAGATGTGTCTATGTTTTTTTTTTCTTTTTAGTTGTATTAGTTGTTCATTTTAAATGTTGAGGTGTAATTTTTAGTAGATTAATATTTACAATGCATGTTGTCTGTGTATTATCTTGTTGTAATAATTGTAATTGTTTATCTATATCTTCAGAAGTTACAAAATTAAGCTGATTAAACTTGTTTTATCATAAAAAAAAATAACAAACTAGCTCTACACCTTCCCAAGCTATTTTCTGTCATCACCTATACTCAAAATAAACTCCTGAAGAACCCCTCTGCTCTTCGCTGCATCACATTGTCCTGTTAAGACCATTTCCTTTCCTAGCTAACTTCTTCAAACTTCCCTCCATCAAACTTTGCCTCTTGATGCTAGGGAGTAAGGAGTCAAAACCACTTGCAACACGTGTTCTTTTTGCCCCTCCATTATAGTACCCAAATTCTCTCCATAATCCATACTCACACTGTTCACTACTTCTCGCCCTTCCCTTTTGCTTATTATGGCCTTCTCCACCCCTTTAATATTTTCCTTAGGCTCCCCATTGACCTTGCCAGCCATGCTATTTCCTTTATGTCCACCTATATCCTTCCCATGAAGATTCACAACCTTACTTGAGGACCCCTCTTGCATCATTATGACATCTTGATACTCAATCACAACCAAGCCATTCTAAAACTACTCTGATCTCTTACTACTGTTTTCTGCTATCCGTTCACTCCCTTGCAGCGTTGAAACAGAACTTCTCTCCTTCTCGCCTTCATTCAAAAGTTTTTGTACCTTACTCGAGCCGCTAACAGATAAGGTCTAGAATTTCTGCACCACCCTCATTGTGTCTAGTGTCTACCTCTTTATTGGCTTTTGAAGGTTGACGTTCTTTTTCAAAGGTTGCTCTTTTTGGGGTCAAAGTGATTTTTTCATCTAATCGTTTCCCATTACCTCCTGCCCTTAAGCTTGGCTCATACCTTCTTTCCTTCACTTGGCCATGCAGTTTGTCTTGCATGAGTTTGCCACAGTTCTTTTTCTCACATGTCCAATCACCCCCCAGTAGTAGTAGAACAAAGGGAGTCTCTTATATTTCATCTCCACCCATATCTTATCCTCCAAACAATTATCCACAAATAGTCCCTTCTTCGGAGATTTTGAGGCATTATAAATAGCTAGAACCTTCACTATAGTTCCCTGTTGTTCTTGGAATTGAAAAATTCCCACATCTTCCAAATTTCCATGCCAACCAATTTTCCCATCTCTACCGACAGGACAATTTATTTATGATTTTATCTAGCTCAAAAAACAAAATTATTAGTATATTACTTTGTTAAATACATGTTAAATTATTGTGCTTATACCTTTTTTCTTGAAAAATTAATTGTTGTTTAACTTTTTAATGAAAAATGTTAACAAACGAATATTATATGAGCAAAAAGCAAACCAACCTCTAGGTTAGCCCTAGTTTTTGCTTGTTTGTTAAAATAACTTATAATGTAATTTATTAACCGCAGAAAATGATTTGATCTACTATCAATGAATTTTTTTTTTATCTATTAACGGTATTAAATTTTGACACATGACAAAAATAACATTTTTTAAAATTATTTTTATCATATATTAAGATCTGAACATTGCGAGTGAAAAAAAAATTGTCCATCAACAATGAACTAAATACTAACTCTATTCACTGCTTTTACAAGTTGAATTTGGATTCATCTTTCTTGACCATTTATAAAATAGCACCAGTTGTTTAATTGAGAAACTGTCATGTGTCAAGCAAATTTATAGTGGTATCAAAGTATAACAAACTTTATGTAAAATAAAACTCAATTTATTGGAGGATTAAGCAAGGTTTTGGATAGGTGGATGTGTTGAGAATGGGATAAAACAAATTTAATATTCAAACCATTGTATGAATGTTAAAAAGTAGCTGCGTGAGGTGGATTATGATGGATTTCAAATCCATTTCAATCTAAACCACATCTAATTCTAAGTTGGAGTTTTGAGATGGATTGAGTTTTATCTCTTTTTTATCTATCATTTCTTCCTCTCATTTCTCTTTTATTTCATTAAAAACAATATACATAAAGGTAATATTAAAAATTTCACAATTTAAATCCATTAATACACTGATAACCTTTGAATAATGAATGATAAGTTATTATTTAGTTTTTAAAAAATATTTGAACTATCAATAGTAGATTGAATTTTATACAAATAAAAGAATAAAAATTTATTACATATCTTTGATTTAATTAATTTTTTTTAATTTAAATAAATACGTGATAATTTTTTAAAAAAATTTATATAAAATTTTATTCATCAATATACTTTTCATTTTTTTTCTTAAACTTTCAAATAATAGGGTGATAACTCTATCTCTTTTTCACTCTATTTTATTCTCTTTTAAGCTTCTAAGCCATAAAGAAAGGACAATAAGCCCTAATGTTATTATTCAATAATTTGTCGGAGTATATTATATATATATATATATATATATATATATATATATATATATATATATATATATATATATATATATATATATATATTTGGTAATTTTTCCCCATGGAGAATTGGAGATGCACAGTCCCTGAAACTGTCCGGAATGAAAACCGTTTTCATGGAGTCTAGCCAGCCCAATTTCAGGTATAGGTCCCAGGATATCCAATGCTTCTAGACTGCCAATTTGATCGTTGCAGTTGCTGTTGAGTGCTGGACGACGAAGTACAGAGAGAGAAAGACACGTGGAGGCGCTTGTGAAGTGGGAGCCGAGGGGGAAAACGCCATGGCAGAGACTAAACCAAGACGATTGAGGGGTCACAAGGCCACTGCTACGTGCTGCATCGCCTCACGTAGCCGACCAGGTCTCGTCGTTACTTCCGGCGAGGTACTTTCTCCTTCAACCTCTTCTTCTCATCCTCTAAATTTCTCTTCAATTTTTTTATCCAATTGTATAAAACCGTTGAAATTCTAATTTTTGGATTGGGGTCATAGTTTTTATTGGGACGATGTGAAATATTTTCGTTTTATGAGCAAAACTAAAATGACGAAAACTTTGAATTTGTAGCTTGATATTCATCATTTTCTTCATTATGAAGAGTAATATATACGGCTCTGGCTGAATTGGTGTTTTCGGTGTCTCTTGTACGATTCAGTGTGACTAACTAAAAGACTCTAATATTAGGAGTTTTTAAATAAACGATTATGGGTGAGTTAAACGGACAAGGTTGGATTAGAAAAATAATCTTGATATGGTTTACTCCTCATTGGTTAATGGTGGTTATGTTGATAAATTAAGGCAACACGAATTAGCCACCTTTATATACAATTTGAATGAACAAAATCCTGCTTTTAATATGCTATATGGCACATATGTGAAAGAGTTCTTTTTTTTTTTTTTTTTTTGCGTCTGCTGCTCATATAATAGGATGGTCGTGTTTGCTGGTTTGACATGCGATGTAGAGATGCGCAACTGGTAATGGATGTTAGCGAGGAGCCCATTTCATCCTTATGTTTCAAGCCAGGTGAATCTCTTTGGTCTGTTTATGGCCTTGTGCATTCACCAAACATTTTTAGTTCGAGAAATCTTGATCCTAAATTGGTCCCTAGAAACTCAAGTTATTGATCTTTTGTATAGTAAGAAGAATGTTTGTTGATTATATAATAGTTCTAGCAAAAACTAAATTTACAGATCCTGTACACCCTCTTTATCATTTGAAAAATAATGATATAGAATATTTAGGAAGAGTAGCAAGACAAATTATTTTATGTAACAAGTATACTATGTCACTTGGACTGATGTGGTGTAACATATTTACATTCAAATCTTGCCAAATGGACTTAATTAAACTGAGCAAGTGATTCAACAGGAAGGAAAATAACTGCTAATAAAACTAACCGTAATTCAATACTGTCTCTTTAAGTTAAGTATTGAGTTATTTAAGTAATCTTTTTGGCTTGATTACAATGGAACAACATACCACATCTGACCAAGGGACTAAGTATACCTATTGCATATGATAATTTCTCATAAGGACAAAAGGAAGATTCCTTTGTCTGGATGCTTTTAAATTCACTACATACTCTCCCTGTTATGAATCTTTATAAGGAATGCGGGAAAACCAAAGGAAGAAAACTTTTTTGTTGGCATGTTAACAATGGTGCAATGAAAATTATGACTGTAGGATGCTGTTAAATGTATGCATGTTTAGTTTTCCCTTAAAGCATTGTTGATCTCCGCAAATTAACATATATCCCAGTTCAGTAAAATTTTCTGAAAATTCTCCTTATACCTGTTATAATATAATATCTGAAATTGGTATGTAAAGAATCATAAAAACACAATATTATAAGTAGCATCAACCGGAAAGTATTAATTTATATGTAGATAAAAATTTTATATGCAGTAGTATCCTATGTAAGTCAATGTGGTGAATTTTAGTTTTTGGTGACACCCAGTTTTGCTTTCAGTATATAATGATCTTCCTTTTATCTTCCGGAAACACTTTTTGCTTGAGCCAGGGAATGAAGATATCATTTATGTCTCCTCAGGAAAGGAAGTCAAGTGTTTCGATGTTCATCTGGTAATTGTTTGATGGGAACTGCATCATGTTTGACTTTCTGCAATTCTATACTAATTTCCATATAGTAAGAGGATGCAGAGTTTACGTGGTTTGTCATGAACTCCCTTTTTTCCTTTACTACTGAATGTGTGTATGTGACATCTCTTTTCTTGCATTACTTGTGATATGCATGTGACTTGATACAAAGCATTTTTGTGGATTCATGTCTATTGTGTATTGCGGAGATATAGATACACTTGGTTTTCTTTGTCATTATTTGAACTATAAATCCCATTTATTCTTTACGTTGTCTGACTTTCTTAATATACTAATCCCATAAATAATTTTTTTTTCTGTAGGCCGCCTCATGGAAGCCTCTGGAGAGTTATAATTATAATAAAGAAGAAATAAATCAGGTAAATGCTATTACGTGTATTTAAGAATTATGTTATGATAATATCATGCATTTACTAGATTAGATGAATGTTCTTCTGTTTCTAGGTGTATTAGAAAGTGGCAACACATATGTTTCCAGTTAAGAGAAAAAGAAATGTAGATAAATATGGAAAAAAATTAAGAGATGTGGAGAGAGAAAATAAGAGTGTGGAGCTGAGAATATCTAATAAATTACAAGTATTTGAATTGACATAAAAGATTTTTTTCAGAAAATATTGGGAGTATAAGTGAAGATGGAAAACTGAGAAAATGTTCACTTTATTAATATTAGAATAAAAATGAAGTTAAGTATCATCATGATAATTGTAATAGCTAACATTGCAAAGACAATACTTGTAAGCAGACTCTTGTTTTGTTATTCTTTTAATAATTTGTTTTCTTTTCAAAGGTAAACTAAGTTGTTTAAGCTTCTAATTTCATGAGATTGTCTCAACTCTCAATCACACAGTTTAATGTTTTGGAGCATTCTATTTGGCCTATATTTGGAGTTTCACATGTAGTTAATATTGGACTTTGCACCCCTCCTCCTCTCCTATCTCTCTTTCTTGGTTGTTATTCCCTGATTGCTATCTGTTAGTTATTTACCCCTTGATGACGCTGGAACAGCTTATTATTATGTTTCTTTTGCTCTCATAACAGTCACTTTCTTTATTTAGTGTATAATTCTGCTTTTGTGTTTGTATCTTCTTTTTAAATCTCATGTAATTCATTTTTAGAGGAAACATCATTGAATTTGAGGCAATAATCGTGGACAAGCCATTATTAGCAGTCCTGTTCCCAGACTTAGGTCATAAATAAGGTTTACATAAATTTTTAAATTATGTGTTAATATATGCAAGATATACATTCAGGAAGTTACTAGAATGTACTTTTTTTTGTGCTAAAAGGATGAAATATTTATTGAGGCTTGTTAGAGATGTTAATAAAAGCAATGACATGATGTATTAGAGATATAACAAGATAAATCATGAGCTTTTACTTAATAGCTTAAGCTTTTGAGATGAAATGATCTTTAATATGGTATCAAAGTCTCTATGACAAAGTGGACAAGAGTTTAATCCTAGCCACCTGCATTCTCCTAATTAAAAATTAACTTTCAGAACAAGGTTTAGGTGGGTGGTGCTTTGTTCTCAAACGGTTTTTCTGTGAGGGGTTTGTGTTAGATATATTAATGAAACCAGTGATAGGGTGTATTAGAGATATTAAGCTTTTGAGATGAAATGATCATTGAAAAAGATGAAAAACATGAACATTCAAAAAATTATTTACCATATTATGAAGCAAGCTTGTCATTTTTCATTTTAGCATTTTTGCAAAATTTGGCTTTTCGTTAAATTTTCTTTATATATGGGAGTTAACATATTTTCTTTTGGTAAGTATATGAGATTTAAATTTTGATTATTCACAAGTGATTGATGTCCAGAAAGTGCTTGTAATAGAAAACATTGCCCCATATTTAGCAACCTGTTGTCACTTAGCTGTTGCTTGAGGCCTTTTTTGTTTTCTAATTTGACCTAAATATGATAGTTAAATATTCATGTTGCTATAGTATCTCTCAACTTACATATGCTTTTATTATACTTGTTTTTTTGTTTGTGTTTAATCTCTTTCCAGATAATTTAAGAAAATCTATTTCAAAGACATGTACGACGGGATAACGACTTGCGTGAGAACACAAAATGGGGATACAAAAGATTTTCCCACAACTATTGGACTACATCAAGGGTCTTCTCTGAGTCCGTATCTTTTTAACTTAATTTTGAACGCAGTTACTGAACATATATAAGAGTTGGGGCTTCAATGCATGATTTTTGCAGATGATATAGTTTTAGTTGGTGAATCAAAAGAGGAAATAAATATGAAGTTAGAGTCATGGAGACAAATTTTAGAAACACATGGTCTCCGAATAAGTAGAAATAAAACAGAATATATGGAATGTATTTTTAGTAAGAGACGAACAAATACGAATGTAGACGTGAAACTTGGAGACTATATATTAAAACAAGTTACAAATTTTAAATATCTTGGGTCTATTATACAAAATGACGGTGAAGTAAAGGAGGACGTAAACCACAGGATTCAAGCTGGATGGATGAAATGGAGGAAAGTTTCGAGTGTCATTTGTGATAAAAAAGTGCCGCTCAAAGTTAAAAGAAAATTCTATCGTACAGCTATAAAACCTGCTATATTGTATGGTACGGAATGTTGGGCGGTTAAAAGACAACATGAAGATAAACTCAATGTTGCAGAGATGAGAATGTTGCGTTGGATGTGTGGACACACCAGAAGAGATATGATTAGAAATGAGTGCATTAGAGATAAAGTTGGGATAGCCCCTATTGTGGAGAAGATGGTTGAATCCCGCTTAAGGTGGTTTGGCCATGTGTGGAGAAGACCTGCAGAAGCCCTAGTGAGAAGAGTTGATCGGATGGAGAATAGTTCAATAATTAGAGGTAGAGGGAGGCCAAAGAAAACAATAAGTGAAACTATTAAAAACGATTTAATAGTTAATAACTTATCTATTGATCTCATCCATGATAGGCCACTATGGCGCCGTTTGATCCATGTAGCCGACCCCACCTAGTGGAAAAAGGCTTAGTTGTTGTTGTTGTTGTTGTTATTTCAACTTTCAATGATATTTCTATTTAGATACAATTGCGTGTTTAATATCTGAATTTCGTTCTGGGTTCAGTCTGTAAAAATTAATCTCCGTCTGCTTATCACGGTACATGACTTTTTAACATTTACAATGTTTCCCTCATAGAATTTGCTACATCATGTATGTCATAATATAAACTAACTGCGGCGCAATCCTTATATGATAGCTTGCTTCATTTGTTAAACGTAACTTAATTTTTTTTTTTGGGTTCTGTAGATTGTATGCAACTCGAAGTCCTCCTTTCTTGCTGCTGCAGATGATGGGGGTGATGTGAAGGTACATGTGATTTATCCATCACTTTTTTTTCCATGTAATAATTAATTTATAAAATTTTATGAATATTTCCTTTTCACTTATCATTCTTTTGGGGAATTAATTATGGGGAGAACTACAATTTTGGAATTCATGGCAAAGTATTTCCAGTTTAGGAAGAATTAAGCAAACAAGTAGTAAATATCTTTTCCAGGGATTCCTAAAGAGTTATTCTCATTAAATTATTTGCTAGATCAATACTTTGATTTTGAGGATTGAGTCTCCTTTGTTCACCTTATACTTGTTGGATGCATCTGTTGTTTTCAGTTGAGAAGTTTTAGCTAAGTTTTGTAACTTTATCATGTACCATAAATAAACATATTCCTATGAACTATACAATGACTTCAGAGTTTGGAAAGAAAAAGTGACGGATAAGATTACATTGTGTTACAAGGTATGAAAGAAAAGCTCACTTTTGCCAGCTTGAATGTGTACCGTTTGATTTATTACCAGTAAAGGCATTAGCTATACATTAAGGTCCTTTTGTTTTTGCCTTCATAATTTTTATGAGACTACCTTTTTTAAAGAAATTTCTGATTTCTGAAAACTTAAGTGCACTGAATGGTATCTATTTTAGGCCATCAAAGGGAAATAAACAATTGATTATATAATATATGATGTGAAAGCTGTGAACTTCTTGTTTTATTTTGTTTAATTAATGTAGATATTCTGTGGCTCTCATGGAAATGAAAATTTGATCGCATAATGTATGATGTGAAAACTAGTTTTTTTGTGTGGTTAAATTAGTATAGATACTCTCTCTCTTATTATAGTCTTATACATCTGAAAAGAATGTCTCTGAACATACTCAGTTTTTGAATAACAGAGTAAGGAAGTTGTCTCCATTAATTTTGTATTTAAAGAAAGCCGAGTTGTGCTATGGTTTTCTGTTCTTCACCATTTGTTTCCATTCTTTTTGACAGATAATTGATATTCGCCAGCAATGCCTGTATAAAACACTGCGAGCTGGTCATACAAGTGTATCCTTTTGTTTACATATATTTAGGCCTTGCCCTTTTGCTTTGCTTCACTAAATGGCATCTATGAAAGAATATCAAGAAACCATGCTTTCTCTGTTTGTAGTTTTCTACACTTATGTTTTTTTGGGTTACTGTTAGGATACAACTTATCCTAACAAGGTAATGTAGAGATTTCACCCACAAAAATACCAAAAAAGATCTGGAACATAGACCTGTAGCAAGCAAAATAAAAGAGAAATAGAAAGAAAATTCCCAACCTAGCAATCCAAGGATACTGGCAACTCCACACCATCCAAATACTCCCTTGCTGGCCTCTAACAACCAACCAGTCCTTTATTCCTTCCTTTCCATGTTGTAACTCTGACTATCCTCTATTTGCCATGTTTCCTTACGCCTTTTAGCATTTGGACTTCTCTCATAATGGGTCTTATTATTTCTCCTCAGCTCAATTCTCCTCTGATTAACCTGGAACTGGAGGCTTCACATTATTATTTTTCAGCCCATGCCCATTTCCTTGATAAACTTGGTTTATTGGTGGACTAACAGTTACACAGGAGGTCCATGACCTGTGGAGTAGTAAGTAGGGAAAGGGCAAAGAGTAGTGATCAATCCCAAGTGCATCAATCTCAACTCAATTTTAAGGACCGAGATTGGTGCTTGATGGAACCCAAGGTTAAAAGAAAGAATAAAGGGCTGTTTTTGGGTTTTTATTCACTAAGGATACATGGAAAATGGTGATAGGGTATGAACAAAAAGTTCTAGGAGAAATGATTCCCTTTCATATCTTGATCGAAATTGGGTTACATAATATATACATCAATCTTAACAGAAATCTAGGAGAAACCGAAGCAGGAAAATATAATTTCTCTATCCTACAGAATCCCATAATTATGGGATTCAATCAACTATATTTACAGCTATCAACATTAAAGCAGAATCACATAATAACTCCAAAAAGATTTGCTAAATCCCTCATTAAGACACCGGAAATCTCGGGATTTCCTCCAACACTCCCCCTCAAACTGGTGAATAGATATTTATCATTTCCAGCTTGCCAATTAAGAACTCGAACCTAGGTTTAGATAAAGCTTTGGTAAAAATATCAGCTTTCTGGTGTTTAGTTGGAATGTAGGAAACACGTATAGTTCCCTTATTGATTTCTCCTTTGATGAAACTTCTATCAATTCTTACATGTTTCATCCGGTCATGTTGGACTGGATTATGGACAATACTTATAGCCGATTTACTGTCACTATGTAATGTCATGGGACCATCTATAGGAATTTGTAAGTTGGCCAAAAGTTTTTCTGTCCAAATAAGCTCACATACCCCTTGGGCAATAGCTCTATATTCTACTTCAACTATGCTCCTTGCTACCACAGACTGCTTTTTGCTCCTCCAAGTGACTAAGTTTCCCCACACTTTTGTGCAAAAACCAGTAGTGGATTTATTATCATCAGAACCAGCCCAATCAGCATCCACAAATCCTTCAATGCTTTCTATGTTGCCTTTTCTAAATAGAATTCCTTTTCTCGGAGTTCCCTTGAGATACTTTCGGATTTTTTTTGCTATGTCTATATGTCTGTTAGTAGGACAATGCATGAATTGACTTATTACACTCACACTATGTGTAATATCTAGCCTTGTAAGTGTAAGATATATAAATTTTTCAATCAGCCTTTGATAGCTCCCTCGGTCTACTAGTGGGTCATCATCATCAGTTTTCTGCCTCCAGTTTCGTTCAAGTGGTGTCATGACTGGTTTACAACCAGTCTGCCCAGTTTCCTGAAGAAGGTATAGGACATATTTCCTTTGGGAAATGTATATCCCTTGCCTACTCCGTGCTACTTCCATTCCAAGGAAATATATAAGATTTCCGAGGTCCTTAACTTAAAATTCTCCCTTTAAATGATACTTTGATCTGTAGATTTCTTCATCATCGTCCCTTGTAATCACCATATCATCTACATATACAATAAGAACAACTCGTCTTCCATTTTTTCCTTATTTAACAAACAAGGAATGGTCTGCCTGACCTTAAGTGTAGTCAAGAGACTTCATAACAGAACTGAACCTAGTAAATCAAACTCTTGGGGACTGTTTTAAGCTATATAATAATTTCTTGAGATGACAAACTTTGTTATTTCCCTCCTAGAACCCAGGTGGCAGTTTCATGAACACTTCTTCCTCCAATTCCCCATTCAAGAAGGCGTTTTTGATGTCCATTTGATAAATTTCCTAGTCAAGGTCTGCAGCAGGGAAAGTAATACCTTGATTGAGTTCATCTTTGCCATGGGTACAAAGGTTTTCTCATAATCAATTCCATGTGTTTGGGTGTACCCTTGAGCCACTAACCTTGTTTTGTATCTCTCTACTTCTCCACTTGGTTTGGTTTTTACAGTAAAAATTTCCTTGCATCCTCTTCAACTACTGCTTTCCACTTGGGTTCTTGTAGTGCATCCTGAATATCTTTTGGAATATGAATGGCATCAATTTGAGTCACAAGAGCTTTGTATTTAGGAGACAGATTTGTATAGGATAGAAGGTTAGACAAAGAGTGTTGAGTACACTGTTTTACTCCTTTTCTAAGAGCTATCGGAATGCACCAATCCATATTTTCATTGGTAGAATCAGGATGCATCTTTGGGTTAGATGATTGGACAGTGTTTTGAAGAGCTCTAGGTCGTCTCGAGTACGCCAAAATAGGTTTACTGGGTACTTGTTCTCCCCCTTGAGGTGATATATGTTCTGGGCTTGTGTGAGTGGAATTAGAAAGAGTGTTTATGGGTGAAGTTGGTAGGTTTGTTGAGGTCACAGAGTCTAGAATTTGTGGTTGGCTAGGGGTTGAGAGAGATATGGGTAGAGAAATAGTTGGATCCCAATGGTTTTCTATATTTAGAGTTTCTTCCTGAGGTGTTCCATGAGGATAAAAAAGTTGATTTTCAAGAAAGGTGACATCGCATGACACCAGTAATCTTTTTGATGCTGGATGATAACATTTATAATCTTTTTGTGTGGAAGAGTATCCCAAAAATATGCATTTGAGAGTTTTTGGATCAAGTTTTCCTCTTTTTGGGTCGTGATTGTAGATAAAAGCAGTGCAACCAAAAACTTTTGGGGGAAGAGAGTGAAGAAGATGAATTTGCGGGAAGATGTCTAAGAGACAATTTATGAAAATCCGAAATTTGAGAGATTTAGATTGCATTTTGTTTATGAGATAGGTTGTTGTAAGAATGGCTTCTTCCCAATATGAATTGGGAATATTGTTTGTAAACATCATTGATTGGGTTACTTCAAGAAGATGTTTATTCTTGCGCTCGGCAATCCCATTTTATTGTGGGGTGTAAGTGCAGGTATGTTAGTGAAGGATTCCCTAATCAGTGAGATAGTTTGAGAGATCATTTGAGAAATACTCTCTTCTATTGTCAGTGCGGAAGATCTTGATTTTAGATTGGAAGACATTTAAAACATGTTTGTGGAAGGTTTTGAAAATGGTGCTTGCTTCGGACTTCTCTTTCATAAGATATGTCTAGCAAACCCGGATATGGTCATCAATAAAAGTGATGAACCATCTTGCTCCGGTGAAGGAGGTTACTCGAGCTGGACCCCAAATATAGTGATGTATAAGGTGAAAAGGTTCAGTACATTGATAGGAATGTGAGGTATAGGAGTTTTTAGTTTGTTTTACAGAAATACAATGTTCACAATGAAGATTGGAAATATCTTTATTCATGAATAATTTGGGGTACATAGATTTAAGGTAAGTAAAATTAGGATGTCTAAGCCTTTTCTGCCATAACATGATTTCAAAATTGGAAACTGTTGATAGATAGACTTGTAGGTCTGTGTTGGAGTTTCCAATGGAGGGAGAACTGGAACCAGTAAGAAAATAGAGCCCATTACTTCCTTTAGCACTGCCAATCTTCTTCTCCGAAGATAGGTCTTGAAAAACACAATGAGAAGGGTAGAAGGTTACAGTATAATTCTGGTCTTTGGTAAGTTTGCTAATAGAAATCAAATTACAGTTTAATTTTGGGACATATAGAACTGGTTTAATCCTAGAATTTTTATGGAACCTCATCCTTCCACTCTAGCTACCTTACCATTAGCCACTATAATTTGTAGACTTTTCTCACAGGTTTCATAGGTACAAAACATCTCCCTACTACTGGTCATATGGTCCGAAGCGCCAGTGTCTATAATCCAATCTTTGTTTGTTCCAATTTGAGATAGAAAACAAAATAAATTGGAGTTACCTTTTTGAGCTATGGCTGCATTTACGAGTAAAGAGGTATTATGTTTGTTGAGAATAATTTGTAGTGCCTGGATTTGCTCAGGTGTCAAACTGATTTGTTCCCCATTGGTGTTTTCATTTGTAGTTTTCGTTGCAAGAGCTCGAGCTTGTTCTCTTTTATTCCATGGCTTCCATCCTGCAGGCTTCCTATGGAGTTTCCAGCAAGTTTCGCGGGTATGGTTGGTCCTGCGGCAATGGTCACACCAAAGTTGATCTCTGCCTTCCTTTGGTTTCCGATTCTTTTGACCCCTGGTGTTAGACTTATGATACTGAGTAATTAGGGCAAATCCAGAGTGGAGAGGATTTGGGTTACTGAATACATCATTGAGCATTACTCGCTTTCTGCTTTTCTCCCTTCTAACCTCTGCAAACACTTCTCTGATGGTGGGAAAGAGCTTTCTTCCAAGTAATCTTCCCCTTACTTCGTCTAGATCCTTGTTTAGCCCTTGTAGAAAGTCAAACATCCGCTCTTTTTCTATCATTTGGGCAAACTGGACTCCATCCTTTGAGTATCTCCATTTTATCTCATAAAATAGATCCATCTCTTGCCAAAGTTCGGTTAGAGTGTTATAATACTCAGTAACCGACTTTGCTCCTTGTTTCATTTCTCGGATTTTAGACCTCACTTTAAAGCATTGTGAGGTATTTTCTATATCTGAGTAAATTTCTTTTGTTGCATCCCATATATCTTTGGCGGTTTTGAAGAATAAGTAGGTTCTTCCTATGCTGGGCTCCATGGAGTTGATGAGCCATGCCATAATAATTGAGTTTTCAGCGTCCCAGGTGAGGAAGTTCGGGTCTGTTGTAGCAGGCATGGAGGTCTCACCGGTAACGTAGCTAGCTTTTTCTTTCCCTTTGAAAATGAGAAGGACAAATTGGAACCACTCTCAAAAATTGTTTCATTTAGTTTGTGTTGGATAATTTAGAGAGAATGATTCTCAAATAAAGGTTGGATAGGAGGGTTGATTGGTGAGTTGGTCTCAATAGTCTCATGAAGGGAATCTGTTTCGGCCATGGCAGAATCAGGCTCTGATACCATGAACAAAAAGTTCTAGGAGAAATGATTCCCTTTCATATCTTGATCGAAACTGGGTTACATAATATATACATCAATCGTAGCAGAAATCTAGGAGAAACCGGAGCAAAAAAATATAATTTCCCTATCCTACAGAATCCCATAATTATGGGATTCAATCAACTATATTTACAGCTATCAACATTAAAGTATAATCACATAATAACTCCAAAAAGATTTGCTCAATCCCTCATTAAGACATCAAAAATCTCAGGATTTCCTCCAACAGGGTAGGGAGTTAGGAATTTGGTTATAAAAAAGGGGGAGAGAGCAGAGGTGAGGAAATAGAGAATATATGGAATAGGCTTAGGAGAGGTTGGTTGCTATAGTGCCTGGGAGAAACCTAGCTTCTCAAATTGCTAAGAGGTTACTTTTATTTTCTGCTTGTTATTTTTGTGTACTACAATGAGCATTTTATCTATTGTTTATTGATAGATTGCTAGTCATTTTGGCTCTGTTATGGTGTATTTCTTCTGCTCTGTTTCTGGTTATGGAATAAAGCCTTTGGTCCCCATAAATTGGTACAAGAGTGGTGACAATTTAGAAGTTGATTAACAAAGTTGGAAAGAAGTTTTGAAAACGTGGAGAAAGAGGCTACAGAGATGGAGAAGAATATGAGTGCCATAAAAGAACACTTTCGGGAAATAAGGGAGATCTTAGCAGAATAGCTAAATCCACAACCCACTAAAAGCTTCAATTCAAAGGAGGCAACCGAGCCCAAGGTTGCAATTCATGAGATGTAGTCATTGACTAAGGTTGGAGGACATTGTCAGTGCTTAAGAGAGGTAGAGGTTGCACAAGAGATAAAAAAAAGGAAAGGGTGAAGAAAACATAAGCTGCTAGGAATGTGCCATTCAATGGAGGGGAAGGGGTGCTATCCATGGGAATTGTGCAAGGCGGTTGCAGGGAGAAGATGGAACTTGAAACAAAGGACTGTGAAGAAGATGTAGAAGCTGAAGTAGGAAAAATAGGAGAAGGGGAAGATGAGGATGATAAACCTAAAGCAAAAGGTAGTGGAGATAGCGAGATGGAAAGTGTCGAGACCCTAATTTGGGATACATGACTGACACGACATATGGGGTTGGCCCTTAGATAATAAGCCTCATACTAGCACACAAAGACCAGCATACATTAGAAGAATCACATTAAAAATAAAGTCATGGCCATAGTAGAATATAAACAAATCATCCATAAGCATAACCTTGACATAATCAGGTCATACATCCTTCATAAACATACATCCCATAGCTATCTTATATAGAGTACATGGCAAAAGCAAGATCCTACCAATAATCATCGGAGCAAAGCTAGAATACAAAATAAATGGAGATACAAGTTGTTAAGCAGCTTGAGAACAAATAGGCTCACCACAAGAATAGCTATCCTACTCAAGTCCAAATGGAGGTAGGCTGGACTTCCGAGTACTATCTTAAAATATAGAAATAAAGGGTTAAGTTTTCGTAACTTAGTAAATAAATATAAATTACTACAACAGAAACATAACAGATCATACACTCAAGTTTTTCATATATGAAATATATAGTGTGAATAAGATAAGCCATCAATAGTATATCCAATGTATAAAAGTACTAAAGATTTAATGAAATAAAAACCCGCTTAATAAAATAGTAATTTGAAATAGAAAGAAAACATTTAAAGGAGGACTCAAAACCAAAACCATCTCATGTACCAAGCACACAACTTGGTAAGGTAAATAACCACATATCATATCAAGATAGCCAGGTAGAATGCATTTGACTACAGGAGGAGAAGACCTCAACTCTTTAATCTCATCTGTAACCCCCCCTAGTTAGGGTAATTAAGGTGCACCAAAGGTAGATATTTCTATCGCTAGTTGACAGTGTTTCTTATATTGATTCCTCCCATAGCAAATAAGTTTTATAAACTAAAATGTAAATTGAAAGAAAAAATGAAAAAATATGAGGTTAAAATGCTTTTTTAAGGCAAAACATATCTCTCCATATCAAAGACATTGCTCGAACATAGTTTCGACATAAAAATTCAATCCTCGAAATTGGAAATCCAACATTTACCATTCCAATTCAACAATTCATGGTATTCAGAACCAATAGAATATCTCGAATACAGTCCCATCATTTCCATAAGACAATGAAATATCAATTCCAACATAATCCATATAAATTTTTTTGGGAGAGTATGCACTCACAAGATTCATAAACAATCATAAGAATATCACATTCTCATCATAAACTTAGGAGGGATTTCATTAGAGGCCTATTCTACTTTTCCTATGGCTTTTAAGAACAATAATTGATATAAACAATATGCGTATGATAAAGGAATTAAATTTTATAAAATGAGTTCAAAATAATAACAAAAAGAATTCTTGAAATACCCATTTCATATGTAAATCAAGAAAGTAGGAAACTCAAGTTTTGCCATTCATAAGTAAAAAATTGAATTAAAATGCATATGCATGAAGATGACTTTGAAAGTGCATTATAGTAAGATATATTCACTCGCTCTCCAAGGATACAAAAAGATTTAACTCTGGTTTCCACTTCTGATGGCAGAATACTTGAGTTATTTGCAACTAAACTTCTGGATGCTTCACCACCTAAATTCAACATCAAGAATAATTAATATTGATTCAAACACGACTTAAGGTTGCATAATTTGAAAATAACAATCAATAAGTTAGTATATAAACTCTTAATGTATTTAGGATAAAATTTTAAACCATATATTGGCTCACAACATTTTAGCAACCCATAATTCATCAAGCTACACCACCAATTTCACATCTCAAGAATTAATTCCATCATTTTCTATTTATACATAGAACTTCCAACTTCAAGCTTCATCTGAAAAAGCTTTTTAAATAAATTTTTCAAAAAAAGGGGAGAGGGGAGAGGTGAGGGACATGGAAAAATTATATGGGAATTGGGTCTAGCCCCTTCAAGTGCAAGAGGTTACCTTTATCTTGTAATTTTTCTTATAATTTCAATATTAATTTCAATAATTCTCTATTACTTTCTTAGTGTATTTTAGATGGAGATCTAAGTCTCCATCAGTGCCATATGAGCTATCAACTCGTTGGCACTTTACCCTTCTTTTAATTTAATAATTTCTTTATTATTATTGATTTTGTTATTGTCACCTTAACCTTGTGTTGTTAGATCTGTAGCAGTGTGCAATTTCTTCCTTGGAGACCTTGGGAAGGTATTTCAATAATATTAACCTACAAATATCTCTTATTCTCTCTTGCTCCCCCTATCCTGCATGGCATACTTTCTTACTTTCAGTGAGGATGTGATATGGACTATCATGTCTAGTGTCGACTTGGATAAAAGTTTATATAGTAGTAGCCTGTTCATCATGCGTTCAATTACTGGTTAATTATCTAAGCTGGTTGAAAACAGTTCTATAAATTTTTATCAAACCCTACACACTAACTCTTTCTCTCTTGTACTTGCGCATGGACCTTTAAACTGCTTGAAAATAGTTCCTTTGGGTTGGAGGATGTTATCAAAGACATGATCTTGGATAGCATATGTAATACTATGTCTTGGCAGTTGTTTCTTAATTGAAACTCCTGGAAAGTATAGTGAACAGTTCCATGTCAATGGTTTTCCTTGCTATTTAGACTTTTTCCTATTTGTCGATTTGAGTGAATGTTGATGTTAAAAGTGGGACATTTTTCCTGGGAATACTTATATTTGGAGTTTACAACTATTTGAGGTGCTAATTCTCCTCAATCTATGGGATATAAACCTCATTAAGAAAACCTTGAATAAAGAGGCATAGATCTTACTGCAACTGGAGGCCTTTGAAGTTGGGCTTGTAGTATCATTATGGTCAACAACTTCAGGAATATAATGTGATCTTAAATGTGTGCCCTATCTGTATTTAAATGGAAAGCATCTGACAAAAAATGATGAACATTTGAAAGTATTCCATTTCAAAATTAAAATTTTATTTTGTTATAAGCAGTTCATTCTGGCAAACTGGTAAGAACTCCTAGCTTTGCTATGTTTCTGTCATAAATACAAATAATTATAATTTTAATGCCAGTGTAGAATGCAATAAAGAATCAGAATCTGTAAATGAGGCACTGCATCAGAGTTTTGTTGCATTTTCCTTTGACACATACTGCTCAATGGCAGTTTTCTATTCTGCATGGACCTGGAGTTTCAATCCTACACTTCAGTGCTTCAGAACTTATTACTTAAAGGCATTTATCTTGGGTAGATTTGGATGGTGGTAATTTGCTGATTATAGTTTAACTTGGTGCTATTGTGCCACTGAACCAGTTTCTCTATGAAATTCCACAAATCTTATCTATCTGTTCGAGAGAGACATAAGCTACTAAAAGGTTTTGAAAACCATATTTTCAAAATTTTGTAAACAAAATAATTTTACACATTATTTTATAAGTTTAAAAATATTAATCAAAATAATTCAAGGGCTTAAGGAAACATTTTTTAATAAGATTTTGAAAATAACAGCACCATGCATTGAGACAAATTATATGCTAGTCTTTTAGAAATTTCCGTTTATATTCTATATAAAGTTGACTCTTATGTTTTGTACTTTGTTAGTTATTAGTGGAGGTCTTGATTCAAAGCTTGTAATGTGGGACTTCTCCAAAGGGCGCCCATACAAAGTTGTGGATTTTGGTATATTCTTTCCTATAATTTCTTGCTCTGTCTTTATTTATGACCTTTGCATGGCATGGCTCCGTTTGACCAGACATATTATCTCTGTTCAATTTTTCTTGTTTAACATTTATTACAATGATGTGAATGATTTCCTTCAACTCATTTGGTCTTGTGATATCAAAATGAGATCTCATCCATTATAGGCCACTATAGCGCCGTTTGATCCATGTAGCCGACTCCACCTAGTGGGAAAAGGCTTAGTTGTTGTTATTGTTGATTTCAAAATGAGAAGGCTTTTTGCAACCATTGGAGCCCAGCATTCTGCAGTAGAAAAAAATAAGGCATGCACGTTTTTATACTTACATATATACACACAAAGTTTAGGTAGATAATAATAATAATGCAAAGGGGAAAATAAAAGAAAAAGAAGGGGAAAAAAACAAAAGAGAGCTCACTTTGCTATTGCTGCATTTTCTTCACTGCAGGTTTGCCTGATGTGACTAGTAGCAGTTCTGACCAATGTTTCAATCCTGCTTTAATTCATGCAATAGCAGTTCCAGAGGTTGACATGCTAGATAAATTGGACAAGGTATGTGCTGTGGCAAGGGGTGATGGTGCTGTAGATGTGATTAGAATTGAATCAGGCCTTGCTGCTCTAAAGTCAAAAAGCTCCTCAAAACCCCGGAAAGGATCTCAGTCAAGGTCAAAAGACGGCAGCTCAACTACCGATACAGATGCAAATCAACATGGAAAGAAGTTACATTTGGATTACTCAGTGGGTGGTCATAGGGCAGCTGTTTCTTGCCTGTAAGCAACTTACTTATCTGCAGGGTATTAAGACTAATTCACCTGTGCTAACAACTAGAAAATTCAGGGCATTTTCATTATTTGGAGAGAGAGGGAAATTCATAATATCAGGAGGAAATGATAGATCAGTGAAGTTATGGGATTGGTCCAGTTATCTTGATGCCGGATTAAGTGGCACAAACAATGATATCCTACATTTGAACATCGCTCTACCCAGAAAAGTGAGTTTTGTAATTAATTTCATTGGAACTTCGTGGATGCTGTTTTCTTGTTCTTCCTTGTGTCTACTATGCATTAATTTGTACTGATGTTTTGGCAGGTCAATTGGCTGTGTACCAGCCCAGTTGAAACGGACAACCTGGTTGTATGTGACACATCAAAAGTAGTGAAGGTCTATTCTGTAACATAGATAAAAGCGGGATGACTAGGGTTTTTCCAATTGCTGGGCAGCCAAAAAAACCCCTATTACGACAGTTTGTATCAATGTTGCACTTTCTCTGAAGAAAGATTGTGCTCCTAAATTTTAGGATCCAGAGTCAACTTTGCATGGTACCCGCTTAAATTACCAGGATTTTAGTTTGCCTATACCTGTTTATCTTCCTGCTTGAAAGGTTATCTACCTGTTTCAGTTGTCTATAGGAACTTCTTAGCGATTATTCATGTTCATTTACAAGGTGTGATAATGACATGTTCATTTGTTCTGCTTAGGGTGATCTTTGGTATATAGTAGTTTTAATTTTTCAAGAATTTGAATATTTATTTATCTGAAATTTAGCTGTAAGAAATATGAAAAATTTTAATTTTATGTGTAGTATGTGTTTTAAATAATAATATAGGAATATTTTTTTTATATCTCATACTCAAATGGTGCATAAATAAGTTTTCAAATACTTGCAAAATTAGAATGTCTAAGTATCAATGGCAGTCTAAATATTTTATTTTGCATGACTTTGTCTATGAGTTTTTTCTTCTTTTTTTCTCTCTCTTCTTGTAAGATATTATCATACGGAGAGTAGAGATATATATAAAGAGTTGGTATTTGATACACCGGCGGTGGATAATTTTTTGTCTACCAGCAGTATTCAGATAATAACACATGACAAAAATAATTTTAAAAACTATTATTCTTGCCACGTGTCGTGATTTGGACACCGCTGGTGGACAAAAAATTATCCACCGCCGGTGTATCAAATATTTTTCCATATATAAAATAATTAATTACAAAAAGATAAAATAATCTTTGGTCTATCTTATTTTTTTTATTAAGGATATTGATACAAAGAAAGGAGGGCGGGAAATTCGAAAACCTTTTAACATACATTTATAGTTAAACAGGTGTTACATAAAATCAGACTTAAATTATTCAATTGGAGGCCACTATTGGGTTTTTTTCTTCTTTTTTTTCTTTTTTGTATAAATATTTAGTTTAATTTGACAGAGAGTTGGTTCCAGTTTCCCAACTCAAATATCATATCATGTAAGCACTAAAAGAAGCAAAGATTGTTGTTATATGCCTTAGTAACTTTGTTTTCTTTTGTGAATAAATTTGTTTCTTTGTTCAATATTAACGAGCAGATTTGAGAAATTGGTAGTGAGCATGAACAACCTAGAGTTGGTCTCCTTTATAGAACAAGCCGAAATGTGATAAGCTTGGGAATGATAGACAAGATGATTCGACGTTAGAACAGCTTAGAGAAATTGAAACGCGACTGAGACGCAGAAACCCCTGGAGCGGGAACAACTGTCACAGACTATTATAAACTAAATAAATATACAGAATAATAATACAACAAAACAACCAAACTTTGGTTTGTTTGGTTGTATTTTTTATTTTTTTATTTTTAAAAATTATGTTTAAAAATTATTTTATAAAATAAAAATAAAAGAAATCTGTTTGATAAATTATTTTAAAAATATTTTTTTTTGTATTTTGAAAAAAATAACTTTATCTTTTTTTATTTTTTATTTATTTTAAAAACAATTTATTTTTAAAATTTATTTTTGAAACAACAATGAAAAATAATTATTAAACAAATTTTTTAATTCTAATAACAACTGAAAATAAAAAATAATTTAAAAAAAATAAACAAGCCTTTTGTTTGTTTTTTAAGTTAAGTGAGATAAATTATATGGATTAAATTATGTATACAGAATATAAATATATTAATAAATTTAAGTTAAAAAATTTAAAAATATATGTAACATCAGAAATTTTAATTCGTTATAGTCTCAATGTTTCAAACAATAATTATTTTATATTAAAAAAAATTCGTGTCAAGAAAAAAAAGATAACAACCGTATATATAACTGCATTTGAGTTTGAAGGAAAAAGTATTTCACTGAGGTAATTTACAAACAAATATTGCTATGTTTACTTTTATATCAACATGTGACCGTAAAAGTTTTATTATTTTTCAATATATTCCTATTATAACTATTTTAAAGTTAATCAAATTCAAATTTTTTATAATCCTACTATAGCTATTTTAAAGTTAATCCTTAATTTCTTTTTAATGGTGCTCTTTAGTTGTTGGCGAGTTTCCATGAATTTGTTTGCTAGGATTGTCAATTGAAGATGTACCCCACCTAACCGAAGCGTTCCTTTCACTTCCCGCAATAATTTCAAATTTTCTCACGTTTCCTCCTGAAAAAAGTGACGCTGCTTCTCCCCCTCTCTCTCTCTGTGATTCTGCCTTTGTGTGCGAATTAAACAATGACTTCAACCCCTCAACCTTCAGAAAAGAACCCACCACCACCGCCACCCTCCACACCCTTTTCACTAATACTAAATTGCTTTCCACCGTCTTCTCAAAGAGCCAGCATTAATGGGGTTATGCTCTTTCATATAAACTTACCACAGCAGGATTCTAAGAAGCAAAGGGTCTGTGAGATATATTGATTTTGGGTCCCTGAATAGAAGGTGGAAAAGCATAACAAGAAATGATGGAATCTGGAGTTCCCCTCTGCAACACTTGTGGGGAACAAGTGGGGCTTAATGCCAATGGAGAGGTCTTTGTGGCCTGTCATCAGTGCAATTTCCCGATTTGCAAATCTTGTCTTGATTATGAAATCAACGAGGGCCGCAGAGTGTGCTTGAGGTGTGGCACTCCCTACGAAGGTAAATTCTTTAGGCTACAAAATAGAGACGTAATGTGTCTCACTGTATGGTGTAGTATCCTGTCTATGCTTCTTAGCCTTTAATTGATGCCTAAGAAACCCGGATACAAGAAATGGTAGTATAAAAACACTGCAGTACTAAAGTATGTTGTATGGTGTCTGAAACTATTGTCAGTCAACATAATACAGCTTCATGGATAAACACAGATATTGCGTGGGGAGGAGGGAGGGTTGACACTTGTTTAAAGCTAGTAATTAATCTATATTCAATTTGTTGGAAGAAGAAAAAGAAGAATATTTGACACTGATTTATAAATGCATTGTTTTGAAGCATTTCCATGTCTTCTTTCTTAAATATTTTCTGGCTTCTGCGAAATATCCTAATGTATTTATCTTTTTTGTAAATTTCATAGAAAGATCAATGGATAATGATGATACAGAGGATGCTGGAAATCGTTCCACAATGGATGCTGAGCTCAGTAATTCACAGGTATTGAGGCAGTACTAGCACTACAGGTTATAGATCCTTGAGCAGGTTTCGGGCTTTATTTTACATAAAAATTTGTTTGGTTTTCCGCATTTCATGCCTGAGCACTTTAAACATTGATAAAGTTGAGCCCGCAATGATAAGATCAAGTACTAATTAGACCACCCAATTTAGGTGAACAACAGGAATTTTGAGGGCAAATAGGAAATATCAAGTATTTACTTTTATTATTTTGGAAATATTGCTAAGATGTTTACAACTGTATTTACAACCTATCTTGAATTGCACAGGATGTTGGTCTCCATGCTAGACATGTCAGTACAGTGTCCACAGTGGATAGTGGTAACAGAGACAGACTTCAACCCACAATTTGAGCACTATTTTATTCTAGTAGTAATCACTGATAATCATAATGTGGTTTTTCTTGTAGAACTAATTGATGAATCTGGGAATCCAATCTGGAAAAATAGAGTGGAGAGCTGGAAGGAAAAGGATAAAAAGAAGAATAAGAAGAAAAAGGCTGCACCTAAGGCTGAAAATGAGGCCCAAATTCCACCAGAGCAGCAGATGGAAGAAATACGGTAAGTTCTGTTTTTTTTTTTTGGTCCAAGAAGTACAGTAAGTTCAATGAGAAATGAAACAAGCATTTCTGAAGTGGACAATTTTTTAAATTATACAACAATATCAAGGCTCAGAAAATTAATGGAAAAGAAATCTTCCGAATTCATCTCAATTAAATTTTAGAGAAGCAAGAGATACAACCACTTGTGCAAAACTGAAGCGGTAAAATGTGAAGAGATTAGAGGAATTTGGTTCAATACATCCAAGAAAAGAAAGAAAAAATAAGAAGAAAAAACTGAAGGGGATATGGTTTAGATTCCTTCATTAATGAGTTTCTGAATCCTTTGAGAATTCTCACCTTTTTCTAGGTGATGCTCTCCAGTGGTTATTGGGAAAATCCTACAAGCTGAAAGTATTTCATCAGGGATGAATGAATAAAACTCAGACATTTTCCCATTATTTCCACTTTCCGTGAAATTAGATCAAGTTAAGCTTAACTTTTTGTACAGAAATTGTAGTTTTTTCAGTTAATTTATCCATATCAAACTAGTATGCAGAATGAAAAACAGTAGTGCTAAAATTTTGAATCTTCTAATTGTACCCAGGTGTAATGCTATTTGTAAATTTGTCATCAAAGCTCCATAAACCATTTATTAATTTAATTATGAATCTTTTTCATCATTCATGATTTTTGTTGGCCTTGCTCTATTAGTTTTAAATCTGTCCTATTTGATTATTTTTCTATCCTAATTTACATGGTGATTTGTTTTGCAGGCCCTCCGAGGCTGCTGAGCCACTTTCAACAATTATTCCAATCCCAAAAACCAAACTCACACCATACAGAATTGTGATTATTATGCGACTGATAATCCTGGGTCTTTTCTTCCATTATCGAGTTACAAATCCTGTTGATAGTGCTTATGCTCTGTGGATGACATCTATCATATGTGAGATCTGGTTTGCATATTCCTGGATTTTAGATCAGTTCCCTAAATGGTATCCCATCAATAGGATAACTTACATTGACAGGCTATCTGCAAGGTAAATGCACGAAGTTGCAAAGTTTCTGGTCACATTGTGCCTTGTGTTTTAAGGATGGTTTGAACTGAAAAATCATATTGTAGTAGAATAGGTATGTTTTAGATTGGTACCGTTCATGATAATGAGAAATTTTTTTGATTAAGGGAGATTTTCTTAAAAAAAATTGAGGAAGAGATAGAAAAAAATATATTGAAGGAAATGTTAACAATTAACACATATGAAAAAAAAATATGGATAAATTTTCTATTTAATTTGGGGATCTAATGGAAATCCATTATTCATCCATAACTGGATCAGATTTTATCATATCCATTAAATCCAAAAAGTGCTGGATGGATTATGGATTACGGATAAACTTTGCCAAACCTAGTTTTAGTATCTTCTCTCTTTTAGGGAGTTTTCTCTTTCTATAATTCATGAAACATAATGTATAAATATGGAATGAATGAATGGTATGTGATAACTTAATATTTTAACTAAATGTGAGAGTTGATACTTAATCTGTACTTTGGGTGGTAATGCTCACTTCCATAATGCCATGGCAGGTTTGAAAGAGAGGGTGAACCCAATGAGCTTGCTGCTGTAGATTTCTTTGTCAGTACAGTTGATCCTATGAAAGAACCACCATTGATCACGGCTAATACAATTCTTTCTATCCTTGCGGTGGACTACCCTGTAGATAAAGTATCCTGTTATGTGTCAGATGATGGTGCTGCAATGTTGACATTTGAATCCCTCGTGGAGACAGCTGATTTTGCAAGGAAGTGGGTTCCTTTTTGCAAAAAGTATTCAATTGAACCACGGGCACCTGAGTTTTACTTCTCTCAGAAGATTGACTACCTGAAGGACAAAGTACAGCCTTCTTTTGTAAAAGAACGCAGAGCAATGAAAGTAAGCATCTGAATCTTCCAACCCTTATCACTTCAAATTGAGAATCTTAGGGCAGCCTCTTCATGATTAACTTTTAAATCTGTCATAGAGAGACTATGAAGAGTTTAAAGTGCGGGTTAATGCTTTGGTATCAAAGGCTCAAAAAACACCAGAAGAAGGATGGACTATGCAAGATGGAACACCTTGGCCAGGAAATAAATCACGAGATCACCCTGGCATGATTCAGGTATCTCCATTCTATTGATGTGTTATCAAATCAAAATGCTGATAGGCATAGTTAGCCGCCTAACATTTTGAAATAAGCTACCTTATTTTTAGAAACGACCAAATTTTTTTGGCAGTTTGAAACTGTTTAGTATGTTTTATGAATTGAGTTAAAAAGATCTAATCATTTTCTTTGTATTGCAACAAATTCAAAAGTTAAGCTGGTATAAGAAAAAAATTTCATCTAACAATCCGTCTTGTTCATCACTAACCTTTCTGTTTCTTTCTTCAATTTTCACAATGTTTTGAATATTTCTTCTAAAAAAATGATTGTTCCATTTAAACCTTCAAATAAGCAAATTGTTTTTGTATCATTTGAGTCATTAAGAATCCTTCACCTTCCCGGAACCTATAAAAAGAATTTTGTTAGCAGTTCTGTATGAGTAAATGTTTTGTCTTCTTTCTTAACATTAACTAGTATTATAGACAATTATTGGTGAGAGTGCATGCTATACTGTCATGTTTTTCATAGGTTGTCTGGCTCTTTGTAAATATTAAATATTCAAGAGAAATTTCCATTTATTGTTTACAGGTTTTCCTTGGACATAGTGGTGCCCATGACATAGAAGGAAATGAACTTCCTAGGCTGGTCTATGTTTCCAGAGAGAAAAGACCGGGCTATCAACACCACAAGAAAGCTGGTGCTGAAAATGCACTGGTGTGTGTATAAATGTTCAATGTAAAAATATTCGTGCAGTAAAGTTTTATAATGCTTGATATTTGTTTGGCTTCATACAGGTGAGGGTGTCTGCAGTTCTCACAAATGCTCCCTTCATTCTCAATCTTGACTGTGACCACTATGTTAACAATAGCAAGGCTGTTCGGGAAGCAATGTGTTTTTTGATGGATCCACAAGTTGGCCGAGATGTGTGTTATGTACAGTTTCCTCAGAGATTTGATGGTATTGATCGCAGCGATCGATATGCCAATCGCAACATAGTTTTCTTTGATGTAAGTTCAAAGCAAAGCAAAGATTTTTACTACCTCAGCAGAACAGCACCATGTGTGCTCTTTTTTTGGTAAAAGATTTGAGCATATTAAAGATATGGTAAAAGTTCAATTGTACTCAGAATTATCCTCCCTACTCACTAGAGAGAAGAAACTTGGTTATTTCCATGCTCATTTTGTGCTATAATCAGAGTCTTATTCCTTTGGATTTTAGTTGCATTTAACCAGATTTTCTCACTGTTCACAATATTGATATGGTGATTCATATAGTGCAGCAACTTGTTCATCACAAAACTGAAGTAAAAATAGTGGACAAAACTATTACTATAGTTTCCAACCTTGGTCCCAATTTAAATTGATACATCATGATTCATGAGCCTTGAGTTTTAAGAATCTATTAATTATCCATTTCAGGTTAACATGAAAGGACTTGATGGACTTCAAGGACCAATGTATGTGGGGACTGGATGTGTTTTTAATAGGCAGGCACTTTATGGCTATAGCCCATCTTCTATGCCCAACTTACCAAGATCTTCTTCATCCTGCTGTTGCTGCTCCTCCAAGAAATCCACCAAAGATGTCTCAGAGGTTTATAGAGACGCAAAGAGGGAAGAACTTGATTCTGCCATTTTTAATCTCAAAGAGATTGACAGTAAGCCCAGTTTATTTTATCAAGTAGATTTAGGTAAGCATATTACAGAATCTTCAATTGTTATATCCTTGCTTTTTTCTTGCAGATTATGATGAGCATGAGAGGTCAATGTTGATCTCCCAGATGAGCTTTGAGAAAACATTTGGCTTGTCTTCTGTTTTCATTGAATCTACACTACTGGAGAATGGAGGGGTTCCTGAATCTGTAAATCCCTCAACTCTGATCAAGGAGGCCATTCATGTAATTAGTTGTGGATACGAAGAGAAGACTGAATGGGGAAAAGAGGTTACACTTATGTTCTTGTACTAAGTGGAATTCAAAAGGAAATTTTCTTAAATTATCAATTTGAAATATATTCTTGTTTGTTCAGATCGGCTGGATTTATGGTTCAGTCACTGAGGATATCTTAACAGGGTTTAAGATGCAATGTCGAGGATGGAGGTCAATTTACTGCATGCCCACCAGGCCAGCATTCAAAGGGTCAGCACCCATCAACTTGTCTGATAGACTGCACCAAGTTCTCCGATGGGCACTTGGATCAGTTGAGATTTTCCTCAGTAGACATTGTCCCCTATGGTATGGTTATGGAGGTGGCCGCCTCAAATGGCTGCAGAGACTGGCTTATATCAATACCATTGTTTACCCATTTACGTCTCTTCCTCTTGTTGCTTATTGTACATTACCAGCAATCTGCCTTCTCACAGGAAAGTTTATCATACCAACGGTAATTTCCTGATCTTTATTTGTCCTCTAAAATGGAAAATTAAAGAGATAATTTTTATTAATTCTCTCATTAATAAGTATTTCAACCAACTGTCCTAATATATAGGATTATTTACAAAGTAAGGTCATTACACTAAGTCACTAATGTCTTACATCATATTATTCTTTCTATTTTGATACAGCTTTCCAACCTTGCAAGTGTCCTATTTCTTGGACTTTTCCTCTCCATTATAGTGACCAGTGTGCTTGAGCTGCGTTGGAGTGGTGTTGGTATTGAAGATTTGTGGCGTAATGAGCAATTTTGGGTGATTGGAGGTGTTTCAGCCCATTTGTTTGCTGTCTTCCAAGGATTCCTGAAGATGTTGGCTGGTGTTGATACCAACTTTACTGTCACTGCCAAGGCTGCTGATGACGCAGAGTTTGGTGAACTTTATATAATCAAGTGGACTACACTCTTAATTCCTCCAACAACCCTTATCATTGTTAACATAGTTGGTGTTGTTGCCGGATTTTCTGATGCACTTAATGGAGGATATGAATCTTGGGGACCACTATTTGGGAAGGTGTTCTTTGCCTTCTGGGTGATTTTTCATCTCTATCCATTCCTCAAGGGTCTCATGGGTCGCCAAAACCGGACCCCAACTATTGTTGTTCTTTGGTCAGTGCTGTTGGCTTCTGTTTTCTCTCTTATTTGGGTCAAGATAAACCCGTTTGTGAGCAAAGTGGACAGTTCAACCATCTCCCAGAACTGCATTGCTATAGACTGCTAAGTCAACACAAGGATGCAACAAATTTTTTTTTTGAAACAATTATATGTAAAAGATTTGGATCATGATTTGAGTTGCAGTTTGAGCAAGTACTCATAACGATTTGTTCTTTGGTTGAACTGTATAGGCGTTTTGCAGTAAGGTTGGAATATTTGTTTTATTTTCTTTTTCCAGCAGTGTACATATTCATGTGTCATCCTGTGTTAAGATCTGGCATTGCCTTGAGTTTATCAATGTAAAAATAGTTGTTGTCTTTGATACTAAATATTGAAATAGTAGATGAAAAAAATGAAATGATTGATGCAGTAAGTTGAAGTTGTTCATTTTCATTGTTACTATAACTTCGTGATTTAGCATTGACTCTTGTCTAAAAAGTCCTCACAACAGCAGTAAGCGAAACTTTGAACCCCGCTAGCTGGAATTAAAAAACTAGAGGTAGTGAGGAGGAAACCTTAAGGTTCAAAATGTGTCAAGTGTTATACTGAATTACAAAACTAAGGGTTTTTATAGAGATTTGATACAAAACATGACATTAAACCACAATAAGTACAATAAATACTACAGTTATATAGACCTCATGTTCACACTAAGTAATAATTAATATTCACGACTATTTCTAGTACTCTCATTCAAGCTAGAGCATTCATGTTTGCCAAACTTGTTATAAATATAGGTGATGTGAGTATCTCTTAGGCTTAAATGAAAATATCTACTAGGATAACAATGTTATCTACGTAGACTATTAGGTAAATACATATATTTGAGGTAGTAGAACGATTAAAGACTAAATATGGTGTCAAAGTATGATTTAATAAAGGTCACATGACAAGTCAACAGTCACATTAGCAAAAATTAATGGTCAACTTAAATAGATGAACTATTTTGATATTTTGGCAAAACATGAGGGATTAAAATGACACAAAAAAAAAAATTGGATAGACTAAATTGATACTTTCCACTAAATAGTGGAAACAAAAGTATAGTTTAGGCTAAAAAAATCATTTTGATGAGTAAAGGTAAGTAAATTCAAATTAAGGAAAGATTAAGAAATAGTAAAGTTACCAAATTTTGAATTTTCTTAAATTCAGAATTCAAACTCTTTTAAGATACATATTCTAACACTTGATCATTTTCTCCCGTGTTGTGTTTTTTAGAGAAATGAATTTTTATAAATTTAGGTAAACTTTGCTCATTTTTCTGCCTTACATATTCTTCTTTGCTCTCAAATACGACGATACAACTTTCAATTATAATTTTTATTTTTTCCAAAATTATTTCTTGCACTTTTCCTATTTCTAAACACGGTTAAAACTTTTTTACATTAAAAGTATACCATTTCAATGAGTAAAGGTAGGGAAATTCAAATTAAGGAAGGACTGATTAGAAAGAGTGTGGAGTATTAAAGTCTACCTAATTTTGAATTTTATTAGATTTAGAATTTGAACACTTTAAAGATTTATAAAGTCGAGACCCTAGATCATACGTGATAAGCTAAAATAACTATACAAGGAGACTCTGAAGAGACTGATCAAGTCAATACCATCACAGTAACCAACTAGTAAAGTTTCCATCACTTGGACTTAAAAGGTTCGATCGCTTATGAAAACAACTATATAATATATTATTAAGTGTATGGTCACAAAAATTAGATAGATTTAATTCATCTATTTTTATCTTATGATTTATTTTTTATGGTCTTCTATTTGGTGTAATGTCTCAATAACAGTATTTCACTAATCCAAAAAAAAAAAAAAGAATTTTAACTACATCAATTTTTTGGGTTAAGTGTTAAGAAATTTCTCTATAAAATTTTCTTTCTAGTTTTCTGTTAGGGAAATTTCTGTTAATATTTGCTGCAGTTTGAATTCAAGCATTTAGTTTTCAATTTGCTTAAGTATCTGCATAGCTTATTGTTTCCTCGTTCAATCATATTTATTGCTTGAAGTAATTTGTTAGAAATTACTTTCTTCGTAATTGAGCTACGCTCCTAAGATTAAGATACAGATTCTTAGAATAAACATTTGTTAAAACTTAAAAGGATCTCGTCATTACAATAGTGTTTGAGTGAAAAATATAAACTTATATTTTAAATGATAAATAAATTTGAATTAAAAAAATTTAAAAAATATATACAATATCAAGAGTTTAAGTCCATAAAAAATTTAATAAAAAAAAGTTTTAATATTTCGAACAAAATTTGTTTTAAAATCACAAAATATATGGATAGTCATATCAGAATTTTTTTTAAAAAAATACATACATGTATATATTTATTTAAACAAAACGATACTCTAATTGAGTGATTTCTGTTATTGTGCACAAAAATATATACATGAAAGCATAGATTCGATTTTTAAAACAATCATATCAGAATTATTTCATCGTGTAACAGTATTTTATAATAAATAAATTTAAACTTAAGAATTGATAAACATATACAATATCAAAAATTTAAGTTTTTAAAAAAATATTAATCTAAGGACATATAGATACTCGTATCAGAATAAAAAAAAACATACATGTATATATATGTACTTTAGCAAAAAAAAATACTCTAATTGAGTTATTTATGTAATTGTGCATAAAAATAACTAAAATCACGTTAATAAAATTAATTTTTATTTTGATAAAAAAATAATTAATTTCAATGCCAAACCCTTTAAAGGCCGCAAAACGTTGACAAGGACGGTAAGCGTTTTAGGCCCTTTCTCATCCCATTTGATCCTGTTGACCATTATGTAATGTAGCTTGTAGGTTAACCAAACTCTATTAAATTATTATCGTTTTGTTGATTGAATTAGGTACAAGTTGTAAGCGATCGTTGAGGAAAGATGCCTCATTAATGAAGTGAATAGTTAGATGTAACATAAATTTCAACAAATTGTGTTTTGATTTTTTTTCTTAAATTTATATACAGATATTTAATGTCAAATATTATTCTAATACTATTGAATTAATTGATCGTGCATCATCTTTGAATTTAACATATAATACTAATAATATATAAATATTATCACATCATCTTGTTAAGAATATTTATATGATTTTTTTCACCACTAATGTGTCATACAATTTCAATATTATCTCTAATCTAAAATCTAAATATTTTTGTCAAATCTTGTTTTTTTATATATTACATATAAGGAGAAATTTAAAAAAAAAATACTTCATTTAATTTAATATTCCACAAAAACTATGATAATAAATTTTACTGTTGATATTGATAAAAAATTTGAAGATTGCCAAAATAAATACTTATGTTTTCCATCAATTAAATAAGGTAAATTATTATTTACCCTCTTTTTGTTTGTCAGTTTAATTTAAAATGTATTCAATGATTTGTTCCTTTACCACTTAATCACTGTGATATTTTGCACATAAATTTTAATATAATTTCACACTGTTACAAAAAGGCTATTGTTTAGACTATGTAAATATTATCAATTTCTATATGCTAGCTTAATACAAGTTATAATTTTGGATGAAGATAAAACTATTCAAAGTATAAATAAAACATAATTTAGTAATAAAAATATTTATATTTTAATATTTACATGATTAAATAACTATGTAACAAACTATTAAAGGTTGAATGACATAGTTCAAATCACATGAGTAGTGTGCGGGTATGGTACTATATGTAATATCCAAACCCAAACTCTTAAAAACATAATAGCCCCAAATTTGGATTCAGAATTGAATGAATAGAAAATTTAAAATTCATCTCTATTGAATTTTTAAATTCTCATACTCAGATATATTTATTTAAAAAATAAAATTTTCTTGATTAATTTATATGAAATATTTCTTATATAATCAAAATAAAAATGAAAATGTCCCAAAATAACATTAATATAATTTAAAAGTATAAATACATGTAATTCTAAATTGTTAAACACTATTTTTAACCACATTATCTCTAAATAGTTATTTAAAATATCATAAATGGTTTTCAAATGTCATAAACACAACAACAATCATAAATATTATAATTTGAAAATTTTCATTTACATGCTTGCTAAATAGTGATTACTTGGTTAGAATTTTTATAGTATCAAACTGCATTTTACCACCCTAATGTATTGCTACAATTGCAAGTTCCCCCCTTTCTTTTTAATTGCTGCAATGTACCCCCTTTTGTTTGTTTCTATTACACTTTGCCCCCTATGTCTATTTTTAATGTTAAATCTAACTTATAAAATTATGAATGACCAAACTACCCTTAAAAAAATTTATTATTATTTTATTTTAATACCAACTCATTTTTCCCGTCTTTGAACCTATTCCCATGGCCATTGCCTAAGGGTGCATAGGATCCATTGAGAAGAGTATGTCACTAAAATAATCTCTCTCTGCCATTTTTTTCTGATGCTTTATTTTATGCAGCAATCTTTCTGAGTTACGTACCCTCTGTATTTGAAACTTCTATGTATCAGAGGTTCATATGATTGAAATGAAATAAGAAAAAGGCTTAACTTGTCCTAATAAAGCATTGTATCCTAGTCTAGAGTTTCTAGATGGCATAAATTTTGCAAGGAAGCACTATCCTCCAAAGAAAAATTTATCCTAGAAATATTATTTTTTGTTAATACTGTATGTTGGTTTTGTTTCCAGAAATATGTAATTGCTTTTTGTATTTGTTATTCCACAGTTCTGAATCTGTACTATTTTTTCATATACTCTTTTGGTGTGCTTTTAGGTGTTCTGGTGTTCTATTATCTGTAGTCTTCTATATGATTCCCTCCTTATACTAAATAGCTTTAAGTTCATCATGATATCTCTTCCTCAGGTTATTAGGCAAAGTGGCATTGATTATAGGTGGAGCTACTGGAATTGGAGAAAGCATTGTCTGCCTCTTCCATGCCCATGGTGCCAAAGTTTGTATAGTTGACGTGTAAGACAACCTTGGAATGCAGGTTTGTGAGTCCCTCAATGGAGACACAAACGTTTGTTTGTTCCTTTGTGATGTTACAGTAGAGGATGATGTTCTCTCTACAGTAGACTTCACAGTGGGTAAATTTGGCACCCTTGACATTATAGTCAACAATGCTGGAGTTTCTCAACCACCCTATCTTGGACCACCCTATCACTCTGTTTTATTATATTTTCTTCCTTTCTTTTCCTGTCAACATTTTGTGTTGCCAATCCAGTGTAGAAGGCACACATACTTCTTCTAAACGTCCTCTATATCCAAACCCCACCACAATCTACTGTGTTGCGGGTGTTCGCTCATCAAAGACGAAGGGCTCTTTTTTTTACTGGGGGTGGTGCAATTGCAATGGCCATCGGAAGACCAACCAAGTTCGAAGATGAGCTCTATTTTTTTTACGGGGGTGGTGGGGAAGAAGAAGACAAAGGAAATGGGTTCTGGTATGAAAAGAAAATAATAATAAGTTTTTTAAGGGTAGTTTGGTCATTCACAATTTTTTAAGTTAGATTTACCGTTAAAAATAGACGGTATGAGAAAAATTGCAATAGAAACAAACAAAAGGGGGCACATTGCAGCAATTTTAAAAAAAAAAGGGGGAAGTTGTAATTGTATTGATATATCAAAGTGGCAAAATGCAGTTTGCCCAAAAATTAAACTAGAAGTCGTATGAGGTGAAAATCTCATGTATGATTCTCTATAGTAATAATAAGAGTGATTTATTTATCAATTTTATCATCTCTAAAAATTAAATTCTGCTTTGAGTAAGGTAGCCAAAATATGCTTAATCTCTGGATTTGAAATCACTACTTATATACATGATAGTGGCCATAATTTATAAGAACATTTTTTAGTTTTAGTGAAAAGAGATAGGGTTAAGGATTTAACTAATGTGAGATATCACATTGAAGAATGCTACATGTTGTTGGAGTAAAGGATCGTCAACAAGGACATTCTAGTAAGTTGTAGATTCTTATCCAATACTTGTATAATTTGATGATGCCATATGAATTGCTATAAATATGTGAATTGTATGCCTAACCTCATAAAAATATTTTTTTTTAAAGGGAATTGATTCAAAACTATGATATATCTAAGGTCCTATATATATATATATATATATATATATATATATATATATAGGTATTATAATACTTAAATCCATATCCGAATTCTTAAAAAAAATTTAAAAAATTTCATTCCTAAATTCAAACTCATTTTATAATTTTTATACTTAGATGTGATTACCCTTGAATTTATACCTTTTTTAGGCTATTCCTAATTAAATGAGATTTCACAAAATAGTGGGACCGAAAGTATTGTTAAGGCTAAAATAATCATTTTGACAAGTAAAGTTAAGTAAAATCAAATTAACGAAAAACTAAAAAATAGTAAAAGTTTACCAAATTCTGAATTTGCTTAAAATCATAATTCAAACTCTTTAAGATTTATAAAATCAAGTGTAACATCCTCAAAAATTCTATTTGTTAGAAATTAAATAAATATATACCTAAAATATATTAAACGGAATAAAGCCATAAAATTGAAATTTGACTAGAAACTTAATTCTTATTAAATTTATTTAAGAAATAAAGTGAAAAGTATTGGAGAAAGGGATTAAACCATGATTACTCTAATTATACATTTTTAAAATTCATTAGCATCATCTAATAAGGAAGAGGAGGAAATGATGGACATTCAAACACACTTTAAGAAAAGAAGATGGAACTTGTTAGGAATTAATATAATAGTTACAAGGTTAAGTTTGGCATTAAGAAAAGTAATCATTAACATTTAATTGATGCTTATCCATTTATCTAAGGTGAACATGGGAGAACATTTGCTGATATCTTGGCCAAAGGAAAAATAAAATAAAATATAAGCATGCAATGAAATGGAAACATGGGAATTACAAGGCAATCATGATGTCTAGTATTTTGGTGAGCAAGTTAGTTAAGGGGGATATATTCTGCTGAGAGATATTTAGGCCAAGGGATAAAAAAAAACTCAGCACAAACACGAAAAAGGAGAAGAAAAAAAGAGAAAGGAGGAGAAGTATTGGTGTCAATTGAGTAGCCAAGGTTGACATCAAGAAATTGGAAGAAAATTTCTGTTATTCATGGTGCAAGGCTGGTCAGAATTTATGCATGCATTGAGTTAGGAGTTATATCATCACATGGTGCCAAATTAGGTGATATTAAATGAGAATTTAAGGTAGGTATGGTGAGCTAGCCAAAAAATTGGAAAGGGGAAAGTGAGAAAATAAACTTAAAAAATTAAGTGAAGGAATAAGGGAAATTTTGAATTTGGACATTAGAAGGAAATTTCAATTAGGATTTTTTAAAGTGGGATAAGCTAAAAATAATGGGAAATTAATAGATAAAAAGAGTATTTAGTGTTACAAAAAAAACTAATATATTGTTGTTTAGGAATAAAAAATTTAGATGGAAAAATATACATATATTTGTATAGACAAAGTTCAAATAAAAATGATTAGGGGTGTACATAGGTTCGGTTCGGTTCGGTTTTGGACCTCAACCAAACCGAACCGACCATAAAAAAAAAATTGGACCTATTCGATTCGGTTGGTTCGGTTTTAAAAAAAAAAAAAAATTTTGCCAAATTTTTTAAATTTTTGGCCCATTTGAATTTTTTTGGGCCTATTTTTTTAAAATTTTTGGACTTATTTCGAATTTTTTGAGCCCATTTCAAAAAATTTTAAAAAATTATGTAAAATATTTTTAAAATATAATAAAAAATAAATTTAATAATATAAATTAAATATATTAAAAATAATTTGGTTCGGTTGGACCGTCCCAACCGAACCAAACCGAACCGAACCAGTCGATTTTTCAAAAAAAAAAAAATCGAACTAAACCGATTTTAATCGGTTTGGTTCGATTTTTGGTTGGTTCGGTTCGATTTTTTCGGTTTAGTTCGGTCCGGTTCGATTTTTGTTCACCCCTAAGAATGATGAATAAATCTAAACGAGTGGGTATCTAGTTAAGTAGGAACATAAAGATAATGTCCAATAAAATAAATTTAAAGGGAAGGAGTTAAATAGAACCATAAAAGGATTTAATGAATTAATAAGGGCCTAATACATTAGCATAATCTAAATTGGTTATTAAAAATAAGAAAATTAAAGGAAAAAGGTGAAAATGGAAAAAAATTAGGAATTGAATTAGGATTTAATTTGGAAGAGGAGGAAGAAGGAAAAGATTAGGGTTAGAATTCATTATTAGCAAAAATTAGGGATTCAAAATACTTATACGTCATTAATTTGAAATTTTAAGAGTTATGTTGATTCCATTGCAATTATTCTCTTCTCTTATACATATTGCATGGAAAAATTATATCAATGCATTTACTTGATTAAAAATGTTTAATATGCATCCTAATGGCATATGGAGTTTTGCACTAGTATATGTGTGGATAAATTATTTATTTAACAAAATGCATAACATGCATGATATCAGTAGCAAAGTTACATTAAAAATGTTGAAACATATTATGTGACTAGCTGTGATTTGTAATATCATATCTTGGCTGTTTATGAGCAAGAAAAAGAAAAGCAACAGTAGGACCTTTGATAGTTATAATGGGAGGTTGAATCTTAAAGTAGTAAGTGACTATCAATGAGGAAAAGTCACATGATTTTTGTGTCAGTACTAAATAGGAGACATTTATTCACGAATAAAAAAAGAAGAGATTATTTTATCTGACAGTACATATTGTTGACCTAATTAAGGACAACTTTAGTCCTCATAAATATATATATATATATATATATATATATAAAATAAAGAGTCATGATATGAAATGATAAAGTTGAGTCATATTTTGTGTTGCAATATGCAGAGGAGATATTATACACCCAAATATTTCTTGAAATTATAAACAGCATTTTGTATGCCAACATACATGATGATGTGCCTGTTAGCTATCAAGAAGGGAAAGTTATAGATGATTGAGATCTTTGATAATACAGCAGTATCATATTGTATAGTAGATGAAGCTAAACAAAGTATAGACTAACTCTTTTGGAATAGTAACTAAATACCTCTCGTTTTTATACTATAAGTAGTATATGAATTACTATTGGTTGCATATGCCTACTAATCTGATGTACATGTACCTAAAAACTAATAGCTAATACAAAGTTTAGCCAAATTACTCTGTGTATATACTAAATATGAATAGTATAATTTTACGTTTAACCGCACAAAAGAATAGAGAAGAAAAAAGGTTAATGACTTCTAAGTCAGCTATATAAATATATATATTCTAACATTCTGACCATTTTCTACCTTTTTTTAGAGAAATAAACTTTGAAAAATTTATATAAAATTTACTCCTCATTTTTCTGACTTACATATTCTTCTCTGCTCTCAAACACGACAATATAGCTGTCAATTCTAATTTTATTTTTTCCAAAATTATTTCTTGCACTTTTACTATTTCTAAACACGGTTAAAACTTTTTTATATTAAATTATTCCATTTCCCTGAGTAAAGGTAAGGAAATTCAAGTTATGGAAGGACTAAAAAGAAAGTGCGAGGAGTATTAAAGTCTACCAAATTTTGAATTTTATTAGATTTAGAATTTGAAACCTTTAAAATTTATAAAGTCAAGACCCTACATTACACATGATAAGCTAAAAAGACTATACAAGGAGACTATGAAGGGAGTGAAGTCAATACTATCACAGTAACCAACTAGTAAATTTCCATCACTTTTGGACTTAAAAGGTAGGCTCAGTGATGAAAACAAATATATAATATATTATTAAATGTACCGTCACAAATTTAAATTCTAACTATATCAAATATTTTAGGTCAAGTCGTGAGAAATTTCTTTGTCAATTTCTAGTCAAGCGTAGTTTAGTTTTGATTGAACCAAAGAGATATATTGATTGAAGTACGCTCAAAGTGGTCCAGAGACATCATCTAAGTATAATTAATACTGGAAGAAAGTGCCGTCTCGATTTTTTTTTTTTTTCTTTTTGAAACTTTCTAGCGGATGCACCTTCTGCATTCAGAGAAACCAGTTTGCTTCTTTTGTCTCCAATGTTTTCTTTCTAGTTTTGTGGTAGGGTAATTTCTGTTAGTATTTGCTGCAGTTTGAATTCAAACATTTAGTTTTCAATTTGCTTAAGAATCTACATAGTTTATTGTTTCCTCGTTCAATCATATTTATTGCTTGATGTATTTTGTTAGAAATTACCTTCTTCATTTAAGGTATAGTGGTAATTGGACTACATTTTTAAAATAAAGATACATGTGGATCTTTAGAGTAACTACTTGTTGGAAGAGTTTTATAAACATGTATTTTAAATAATAAATAAATTTGAACTTAAAAATTGAAGAATATATACAATATCAAGAGTTTAAATTTGTATAATAAATATTAATAGGGAAAAATAATTTTAGTATTTCAAATAAAATTATGTCTAAAACCAAAAGATATATAGATAATCGTACTTGAATTTTAAAAAAATACATATGTGTATATATTTACTTAAGCAACAAGATAGTCTAATTGAGTTATTTATGTAACTGCATAAAAATAATTTAAAAAACACGTTAATAACATTATTTTTTATTTTGATAACCAAAAAAAAAAAATTAATTTCTATGCCAAACCCTTTAAAGGCCGCAAAATGTTGACAAGGATGGTAAGTGTTCTAGGCCCTTTCTCATGTAATGTAGTTTGTAGGTTAACCAACTCTATTAAATTATTGTTGTTTTATTGATTGAATTAGGTACAAGTTGTAAGTGATAGTTGACGAAAGATTCTTCATTAATTAAGTGACTAGTTAGCTGTAACGAATTTTTTTTTTATTTTGCTACGATCGAAATTAAAATTCAAATCTTTAGCGGTGAAGAAAATTCCGGCCAATTGGCTCATTACGGCATCCTCTTTGAAGTTAACCTATAATACCATTATAAATATTATTCATGTATAAATATTATGACATCATCTTGTTAAAGATATTTATTTGATTTTTTTTCACCACTAATATTGTATTATACAATTTCAATATTTTCATTGATATAAAATCTAAATAATTTTTTTCAAATCTTGTTTTTTTTTATATTACATATAAGGATAAATTAAAAAAATAATACAACAATAACTGAATATTTTTTTCATTAGATAGAGTTGATTACATAGATCAAACACCGCTACAGTGATCTATTATAAGTGATCTATATAAAAAAATTAAAAAATATTTCATTAAATTTAATTTTCTACAAAAACTATGATAATAAATTTTACTGTTGATATTGATAAAAAATTTGAAGATTGCCAAAATAAATACTTATGTTTTCCATCAATTAAATAAGGTAAATTATTATTTACCCTCTTTCTCTCTTTCTCTCTCAATTTAGTTTGTTGCAATTTAATTTAAAATGTATCATTCAGGGCTACTATAATTTGTTCTTTTACCACTTAATCACTATGCAATATTTTGCATATAAATTTTAATATAATTTCATATCGTTACAAAGACTATTGTTCAAATTATGTAAATATTATCAATTTCTATATGCCAACTTAATACAAGTTATAATTTTGGACGAACATAAAATTATTCAAAGTATAAATAAAATACAAATTAGTAATAAAATTATTAATATTTTAATATTTACATGATTAAATAACTATGCAACAAACTATTAAAGGTTGAATGTCATAGTTCAAATCACATGAATATGTAGGAACAACAATGAAGTATGTATGGGTAACGGTACTATGTATAATATCCAAACCTAAACCCTTAAAAAAGTATTGAATGATTAGCAAGTTTTAAAAATTCATCTCTAGCTCCATTGAATTTTTAAATTCTCATGCTCTGGTCTATTTACTTGAAGAAATTTTAAAATAATAAAAATGAAATGTCCCAAAATAACATTAATATAATTTAAAAGTACAAATACATGTAATTCTAAATTGTTAAACACTATTTTTAACAAAATTATCTCTAAATATTTATTTAAAATATCATAATTTTTTTTCAAATATGTCATAAACACAACAACAATCATAAATATTATAATTTGAAAATTTTCATTTACATGCTTGCTAAATAGTGGTTACTTGGTTAGAATTTTTATAGTATAAAAAGACAATATAATTTTTTACTATAAATGTGTATGTCTATATATATATTGAAAGAATTAAATGGAACAAGAAGTTGTATGAGGTAAAAATCCCATGAATGATTCTCTAGAGTGATAATAAAGGTGATTTATTTGTCAATTTTTTCACTATCGATCATCTCTAAAAATTAAACTCTGCCTTACGTAAAATAGTCGGAATATGCTTAATATCTAGATTTGAAATCACTACTTATATATTTGGTATTGGCCATAATTTACAAGAATATTTTTTAATCTTAGTGAAAAGAGCTTACCCAATGTAAGATATCACTTCGAGGAACGCTAGATGCTGTTAGAGCAAATAATCGTCAACAAAGATATTCTAATAAATTGTAGATTCTTATCTAAAACTTATATCATTTGATAATCTCATGCGAATTGTAAGGCTAACCTCATAAAAAAAAAATGGGACGGGGCTGGATTCAAAACTATGATATATCTAAGGTAATATATATATAATGAGATAGGTATTATAATACCTAAATCCATATCAAAATTCTTAAAAATGTTTTAAAAAAATTTCATTCCTAAATTCAAACTCATTTTATAATTTTTTTTATACTTAGACGTGATTAGCCTTGAATTTATAAATTTTTTTAGGCTATTCCTAATTAAATGACACGATGATAAACTGTAATTTTGGGTTTACCCTTTAAATAACAATAAAAAATTGTTTGGACCGTTTTGTCAAAATCAGGACCGTTGTCCAGAGAAGGTCCTCTTATGTAAATATATCGGAATCAAAGGGAACAAAAGTGTCACCACCTGTCACGGGCCCCGCTTATGCATCCAAATTCCAAATCCGATTCTACTTCTCCCACTCCCAAGCTTGGGTCTCCCTCACTCACCCTTTTCTCTCTCCCTCTCTGTTTCTCTCTGCTCTGCGCATGTGTTTTCTGACCACTGAGCTAAGATATGAGACCTCCGCACCCACCTCCATGTCTTCTCCTTCTTCTCCTCCTCCTCCTTGTTTCTCTCTCCATCACAACCTCTCTCTCTCCTCATCACTCTGTCTCACCCACCCCTTCACCCACTTCTTCCCCATCTACTCCTACTTCACCATCCTCTTCCCCATCTCCTCGTACTTCACCATCTTCTTCCCCATCTTCGCCTTCCACTCTTGACCCAAAGCAGCTCAGAGCCCTGCAGTCCCTCAACATTCCCACCTCCAAAGACCCTTGCTCCCAACCATCCTTCCATAATGCCACACTTTGCGACTCTTCCAAACCCTTTCGCCATCTCGTCTCCCTGCGTCTCTCTAACTGCTCAAGTTTTGTTGCTCTCTCCTTCACCGCCCTCAAATCCCTCTCAACCCTTCAATCTCTTCAGCTCCTCAACTGTCCTGTTGCTCCTATTCGCTTCCCTCCCGAACTCATAGCCTCTCTCCACTCTTTCACCTGCATTAATAGCCTCCGGAAGGTCAGTGGCGTTTGGCTCTCTCGCCTTGAGAACCTCACCGATCTCACTGTCTCAAATGTGCAAGTAAAAGCTTCTGGTCTTTATGTTATACTTGGGCACATGAACAAGCTCAAGTCTTTGACCATTTCCCATGCCAATCTCACAGGCTTTCTTCCAAAATCCATCCATTCCAATGTTACCCATATCGATTTGTCTGGCAATCAGCTGAAAGGAAGGATGCCCGGTTCGATTACGATGTTAGATAACCTGGAATTTTTGAATCTTTCATCCAATGCGCTGAGTGGTGAGATACCCGCCTCAATAGGGGACTTGATATCGCTCAAAAACCTCTCTTTGGCTTCGAATTCGTTTTCAGGGTCTATACCAGATTCAATATCTGCTATACCAGGTTTGGTTCACATGGATCTGAGCTCAAACCAGCTCAATGGGACAATTCCCAAGTTCGTCTCGCAAATGAAGAATCTCAAGTACTTGAATCTGGCTAACAATAACCTTCATGGTGTTGTGCCTTTCAACTTGAGTTTTATAAATAAATTGGCTGTGCTCAAGGTTGGTGGGAACAGCAATTTGTGCTATAACCATTCGACTCTGTCTTCAAAATTGAAGCTTGGGATTGCCCCTTGTGATAAGTATGGAATGCCGATGTCTCCTCCACCATCAAAGGATTCTTCTGCAGGTGATAGCACTGATTCAGATTACGATGACAGTGATGAGGATGATCGTAAACACAAGAAAGAGCATCATCATGGGCCAAATAAGGTCGTTCTTGGTGTGGCAATTGCGCTGTCTTCCATTGTCTTTCTGATTATTTTCTTAATCCTTTGCTCAAAATGTTGTCGCTGAAGAAAAGACTGATTTGTTGTTTTAGAATTTAGATTAGGAACATTGAAATTTTGAGTTGGGGTTTGTTTAATTTATTTATTATGCACTGGTTACAGAACAGGTGCAGAAGACTGAATAATAAAAAAAATGAAAGGGGATGTTTGAAACCAAGAAAAAACATCGGCAAATTGTTTTAATTTTACCCAAGAGGAAAGGGAGAGAGAGAGAAAAAAAATGATATGGGAAAGTGTACAATTTTTTATTTCGGATTTTGATTGATTGCTTATGCAGTGGAACGAGTTAATTTAGAATTATTATATTTTGGCACTGTATTAATAATGTTATTATACTTTTCCTTTTTTAAAAAAAATATTTGTGTTTAATTTGCCTTCAAAACTAGCTAAAATTTAAAGTGTCGTTTAATCGATTGAATTAAGGCGAGTGAATAAAAATTTTCATTTTATTTATTCGTTTAGTTGATAAAATTTAAAAAAATATAAGTCCCACGTCATATTCATTATTTTGAATTGATATAATCTTTAAAAACAAATAAAAAAGTAATAGTGTAAAGAAAAAATAAAAAACTTAAAATATTTTTTATTATTTTATTTATTTATAAATTTTTTATAGTTAATATATATATATTTAAATTAAAAATTTTAATACTATTTAACAAAATTTAATTCAAATTTTTATATTATTAATATTTATTTTATTTTTTAATTTTAATATTTAAAATAATTTTCAAGTAAAAAAGTATTATTTCAATAATTTTATTTTTAAATAATATTTTATCTTTTATCAATTTTTATTTTATTTTATTTTATCGTATTAAATATAATTTTAATAATAATATTTCATTTTATTTTTTATTTCTATGACGTTCTTTTCTGACTCACCAATTCAAGGAGGACTCAAATGCATTCACCATACATTATTTTTTTGTATTTTTATAGGTCTCGAATTTCATGTTAACTTGCCGTCCATTTCTTATGCACTTTTCTTCTCATTTGATTTTGTCCCACTTATCTATATCTTGAATTAATTTTTTTAATCTAAAAATTATTATAATATCTCTTCAATATATATATTCATAGCAAAGAGTATCATCATGATTAAAATTATTATTAAACTACATGTTCTTAAAAAAAAGTGAAGACTGATTTCATTGCGTCAGGATAAGGTTTGGAGAAAAATGGCGGATTAGAAAACAGTGAAAGGCAAAATCACATCTTAATGGAGACTTTTTACTATGCAAGGAGAGAGTATTTTTGCCGTAATTTTAGACGACGAAATATTTTTTGTAATTGCACAAACTATAATTAAAAGTATATATCAAAAAGAATGAATTTAGCTTAATATATAACTTTTTTCCTTCAAAATTGCATGAAATCTCATTTTTATCCTAAAGAATGAAAATAAATTAATGAAAAATAAAAATAAAAATTCATCTAATTTAAATGTGAAAAATAAATTTTAACGTTAAATTTATAATTCAATTAGTTAAAAGAAAAAAAATATAATAATTATTTTCATTTAAATCTTCTGCATGTAACTCTTTAATTTTTCTTGAACTGATTGTTTGTATTTTAAACATTTTATTGTCCCAAATCGACTTCAAGTAGTTTGTTTGACATGACTTTATTTTGTGGCTGTATGTTACATGACATTTATTTCAGTTTCTGCCCATGGGTCAAGTAGTAACGTTAATTAATTATGAATAGCTATATACATATATTAAAAATTAATTTTATTAAAAAAGTTATAATAGTATATTTATATTTCATTTATGATTTTAGTTTATTTATTTTTTAAAAATTTTAAAAATTGATATTCACATCCTTTTTTACTCTTAATTTATATTAAAAAATTGCTAATAGAGTTTCTACCCTATACAATCTAATTTAATGTAATATAAATTATCAAAATTTCATATTAAATTTTATGAAAATTTAAAATAAATTAAGTAGAGTTCAAAATTTTATTTAAAGAAAAATATAAGTTATTCATTTTTAATAGATTCCAATCCCATATACAATTTTTTATTTTGTGAAAAAGTTGAGCTGGAAAATATTGTTTAGTTTAGGTTGTCTTGGATAATGGGACAACACCCAACTTGATGATTTGATTTGGTGAGTGGAGAATAATAACGAATGATTGGTCCTTGCAAATGTAAGATAGTTGGACATGAGCTGTCTGTCTTTCCTTTATTAATAGCTACCTAAATTAACTTCCACAATTATTTCCGTAATTTTAGATCAGAATACTGTAATGAACGTGCATATGTACTCACGATCAATCATATGCCACCTTTCTCATCATGTTTATATATATATATATATATATATATATATATATATATATATATATATATAATTCATAATATATAAGCTGAAAAATATTATTTATGTTATGAATATTTTATGTGGATGTCCATCATTTCGATTTTTCGATTATTTTATTTGATAAGATATTATTTCTAATAATTATCTAAGAGAATAATTATCACTAGAGAGTTATCCTACAGCTGTATATCACTACTAGGACTCTCTCACCTACTTGTATAAATATTCCCTCATACTTAAATGGAAAGAATAATTCACTCTCTTACTTCTCTCTCTCTACTTTTAAGTTATTTCATAACACGTTATCAGCACGACGCTCTACCTTCTGTTTCAAGGTTAGTAATCTCTAAATACAATTATATTGCTATTGATTTATTTTATCCTTGAAGGACCACATAAATTTATATACAATTTTTTTTATTTAAATTTCTCTTCCTTCTGCTTCAAATTATATGTCCCTGAAGGATTGCACCTATATGTCCCTGAAGGACTGTACTAAATTATATGTCCTTAAATGACTGCACTAATTTATGTGCAATTATATATTCCTGAAGGACTGCACTAATTTATGTGTAATTATATGTCCCTGAAGAACTGCACCTATATGTCCCTGAAGGACTGTACTAAATTATATATCCCTGAAGGACTGTACTAAATTATATGTCCCTGAAGGACTGTACTAAATTATATGTCTCTGAAGAACTGCACTAATTTATGTGCAATTATATGTCCCTGAAGGACTACACCAATTTATGTGCAATTATATGTCCTTGAATGACTGCAGCTATATGTCCTTAAAGGACTGCAACAATTTCAATTGCCTCAAATTTGTCCATGAAGGACAATGGTTTAAGTGTAGCAAATATTTACATGTTTTTATATGTTTTTATTAGCAAAAGCCTATCATAAATTTACATGTTTTTATTATCATATATTTTATTTGAAATGATTCACTTTATTTATGAATGTTTATTGACTAACATTATATTTCATGATAGTTTTAAAATATTGAACCTTGCAAAACTCGAATTCATAGCACTTGACATTACTGGAAGAAATTACCTATCTTGGGTGTTAGATGCTGAAATTCATTTAGATGCAAATGACCTTGGAGAGACTATCAAAGAAGGAAATAAAGTATCTAACTAAGATAAGGCTAGAGCCATGATCTTTCTTCGCCACCACTTGCATGAAGGATTGAAAAATGAGTATCTTATTGTAAAAGACACACTTATTCTTTAGAGTTCTTTAAAAGAAAGGTATGACCACCAGAAAACTGTGATACTTTCAAAAGCCCGATATGATTGAATGCATCTTCGCTTACAAGATTTTAAAACTGTAAGCAAATATAATTATGCACTATTTAAAATAAGTTTTCAATTAAAGTTATGTGGAGAAAAAATTACTAATAATGATATGTTAGAAAAAACATTCTCCACTTTTCATGCATCCAATGTGCTCCTGCAGCAGCAATATCGTGAAAAAGGATTCAAGAAATATTCTGAGTTGATTTCTTACCTTCTTGTGGCTGAAAAAAATAATGAACTTCTCATGAAAAATCGTGAGTCCTGTCCAACTGGCACTGCTCCATTCCCTGAAGTGAATGTAGCAACATATGACCACTATGGAAAGTTTCAAGGTCGAAGTTGTCGTCGTAGTGGTTATTCCAAGAATATAGCTTCCCACCAGAAGTGGCAAAATAATAAGGCCAAAAATGAAAAGGAGAAAGGTCTACAAAATAGTAAGCATGTTGAAAATACATGCTATCGCTATGGTGGTAAAGGACATTGGTCACGTACCTGTCATACATCAAGGCATCTTGTTGATCTTTACCAAAAATCTATTAAAGAGAAAAAGATAGAGACCAATTTATTTGAGGAAGATAATCTCAATGATGGCTATATTGACGCAACTCATTTAGATGTTACAGATTTCTTTGCTCATCCTGATGGAAAAATTGATAATTTAATTGGTGATGGTAGTGTTCAAAAATAAGTTATTTGTATAATTTCTATGACATTAAATTTTAGGGTTTCCTTTTTTTTCAGTACAATTCATTTTTTAAAGTTGTTATTTTATTTTATGTATTATTTCCTCATATTGACTATTCTTATTTTATTTTTCAATCAAGAATGAATGTTTTCTCTATTGATACCAACATCACTAATGAAGAGATATGTCTCGTTGATAGTGGCACAACTCACACAATTCTCAAAGATAAAAAGTATTTTTTCCAATTAGTAATGCAAGGAGCTAATGTTAGTACTATATCTGGTAGTACAAAGTTAATTGAAGGCTCTGGAAGAGTTAGTATAATGTTACTTGGAGGAACAAAACTACATATTGACAGAGTTTTATACTCCTTCAAATCCCTTAGAAACTTACTAAGTTTTAAGGATATCCGTCGAAATGGATACCACATTGAGACAACAAATGAAGAAAATATTGAATACCTTAATATTACAAGTACAATCTTAGATAACAAATGCATATTGGAAAAGTTACCTACATTTTCTTCTGGATTGTACTATAAATATATAAATACAATTGAAATATATGCTATTGCAAACTAGAAGTTTGCAAATCATAATAACTTTGTTATTTGGCATGACCGGTTAGGCCATCCCGGATCAATTATGATGCAAAAAATAATTAAACATTCAAGTGGACATTCAATGAAGAGCTAGCAGATTCTTCAATCGAATAATTTCTCATGTTCCGCTTTCTCCCAAAGGAAATTGATTATTCGACCATCACCAGTCAAAGTTATAGGTGAATCCCTCACATTTTTAGAAAGAATACAAGGCGATATTTGTGGGCCAATACACCCACCCTGTAGACCATTTAGGTATTTTATGGTTTTAATTGATGCATCAACTAAATGGTCACATGTGTGCTTCTTATCATCTCGTAACCTGGAGTTTGCGAGATTACTTGCGCAATTGATTAGATTACAAGCACATTTTTCTGATTTTCCAATTAAGAAAATACATCTTGATAATGCTGGTGAATTCACTTCCTAAACATTCAACGAGTATTGTATGTCTATTGGGATTGATATTGAACATCATGTAGCACATGTTCATACACAAAATGGTCTTGTAGAATCATTTATTAAACATCTGAAGTTAATTGCAAGACCATTACTTATGAAGTCAAAACTCCCAATATCTACTTGGAGACATGCAACCTTGCATGCTGCATCATTAATTCACATAAGGCCAACAAGTTATTATAAACACTCCCCATTACAAATGGTTTTTGGTCAGGAACCAAATATTTTCCATATAAGAATTTTTGGATGTGCGGTATATGTCCCTATTGCCCCACCACAACGCACTAAGATGGGTCCTCAAAGAAGGTTGGGAATATATGTTGGATATGAATCTCCTTCTATAATAAAGTATCTTGAACCATTAACAGGAGATCTATTCACAGCTCGGTTTGCTGATTGTCATTTTGATGAATCAGTTTTCCCAACATTAGGGGGAGAAAATAAATAGCTGAAAAGGGAAATTAGTTGGCATGAATTATCACTAATTCATCTTGATCCTCGTACAAAACAATATAAACTTGAAGTTCAAAAGATAATTCATTTGCAAAGTTTAGCCAACCAATTGTCAGACGCATTTACTGACTCAAAAAAAATTACTAAATCACATATACCAGCTGCTAATGCTCCAGTTAAAATTGATGTCCCTGTCGGACAATCTATCATTACAAATAAGCCTGAGACCTGTATGAAGCATGGTAGGTCCGTTGGTTCCAAAGATAAAAATTCTCGAAAAAGAAAATGAGTTAAGAATCAAGATGGTCAAATCGAGGATTTAACAACTCCAGAAGAGTCTTCAGAAGAGTTTCAAGACATAATTAATGTTTTAATTTCAGAAGAAATTCAAGTACCTGAAATTTGTGAAAATGAAGAGATCTCAATTAATTATGTTATGAATAGAATACGATAGAACCGACAAAAGGTCAATGTTGACAATAATTTTGCATATAATATAGCGCGCGATGTTTTAAACGATAATGAGGATCATGAACCAAAGTCTATTCAGGAATGCAAGCAAAGAAATGATTGGCCAAAATGGTAAGACGTAATTGAAACATAGTTAAAATCGCTTGAAAAGCGAAAAGTTTTTGGACCCGTAGTTTGTACACCTGAAGATGTAAAACCAGTTGGATACAAATGGGTTTTTGTGCGAAAACGAAATGAAAATAATGAAATTGTGAGATATAAGGCAAGATTTGTTGCCCAAAGTTTTTCGCAAAAACCCGGAATTGATTTTGAGAAAACATACTCACATGTGGTGGATGCAACTACTTTTCGATATTTAATTAGTCTGGCAGTACGTGAAAAGCTCGATTTGTGTCTAATGGATGTTTTTACAGCCTATTTGTATGGCTCACTTGATAATGATATCTATATGAAACTCCCGGAATGATTTAAGTTTCCTGAAGCATATAATTCCAGTTCTCGAGTAAACTACTCAATCAAATTAAATAAATCACTTTATGGCTTAAAACAATCTGGGCGTATGTGGTATAATCGCCTTAGTGAATACCTACTGCAAGAAGGGTATAGAAATGACCCAATTTGTCTATGTATCTTTATAAAAAGATCTGAAAATGAGTTTGTCATAATTGCAGTTTATGTTGATGATTTAAATATTATTGGAATTCCTGAATAGCTCTAAAAAGCTGTTAATTGTTTAAAGAAAAAATTTGAAATGAAGGATTTTAGAATAACTAAATTTTGCCTTGGATTACAAATTGAATATTTAAATAATAGCATCTTTGTATATCAAGGAAATTATGTGACAAAGGTATTAAAACGATTATATATGGATAAATCACATCCATTATGTACTCCAATGGTTGTGAGGTCATTAGATCTGAACAAAGATCCTTTCAGACCTCGTGAAAAAGATGATGAACTACTTGGTCCTGAAGTACCATATCTTAGTGCGATCGGGACATTAATGTATCTTGCTAGTCATACTCGACCTGATATATCATTTGTTGTTAATCTATTAGCAAGATATAGTTCTTCACCTACACGAAGGCATTGGAATGGAGTTAAGCATATACTCCGTTATCTTAAAGGAACAATGGATATGGGCCTATTTTATTCAAATGTACCCGAGTTTGAGTTGATTGGTTATGCGGATGCAGGATATTTATCCAACCCTCATAATGGACGATCGCAAACAGGCTATTTGTTCACATACGGGGGTACCACAATTTCATGGCAATTTATGAAACAAACTATCTCTGCCACATCAGCTAACCATACAGAAATTTTAGCATAACATGAGTGTCACGACCCCAAATGATGGAACACATGACCGGCACGACATAAGGGTTTCCCCCTAGCCGCAAGCCTAACACATAGCATGCACAAACATCCAGCACACAATCCAGAGTACATAATAAATATAACTGGCCACATATGCCACATCCAATATCAGAAAATACTGTATATATGTATATATATATATATATCTCATGATATCTCATGAATCCAACATTCTGATTCAACTTGGCCCATGGCCTCATAATATTCATGTGATTCAACTTGGCCCAAGGCCTCATAATACCAACATTATTGTAAAATATAAAACCATTTTTTCAAACAACACATCAAAATACGCAAGAAGCGAGGATCCTGCCTGTATGTTCATGGAGATACTCTAGACATAACTAAACTAAATAAACAATACAAAAGAGCCTTGCCCAAACTGAGGCTCACCAACACTATCTTCAGCCTCCTACGAAGCTGTAGCTGGATCAAAGTCTCTTTGACTATCTGTGGGGAGGAAACAAAAGAGGAGTGAGATTACCACATCTCAGTGAATGGATAAATCATACTATAACTGAAACAGGGCAAACCAAGCACGAGTGTTTCGCAATGGGTTTAATAATTGAGATCCAAATGTAAAGATAACAATAGAAACATTAAGCATTTAACTATAATTTATTGAAAGAATACTAAACAGTTCAAATGTGTGTTCAAAAGATAAAACATGATTAAATCAATAACCGTAAGCAAATCAATTATGCATGGTAAGTAATACATGAAGATATTTATGCAATAACAATGATGAATGAGCTTGTTTAGAAATATTTAATCTTTAAGAAAAATACATCAGTTTATTGGAGGTCTTTCCTAACAGATCTATCATCTCCCCCAAGCACACAGCAAGGGTAGGGTAATCACTGTAGGCGAAGACATAAGTCCACCCTAAATTTCCCCAAGCACATAGCAATGGGTATGGCAATCACTGTAGGCGAAGACATAAGTCAACCCTAAATTTCCCCAAGCACATAGCAATGGGTATGGCAATCACTGTAGGCGAAGACATAAGTCAACCCTAAATCCCTGTGTCTTAGGCAGTCATATGCCCGTCACAGTATCCTAGGCCGAAGCCTTAACATGATCATGGTGCACCAGGGCTAGCACTACCTGCGGCTAGCTAACAGTGATCTAAAAGGGTCCCTCCAATAGAAAACATTTGAAATATGCTATTCAAAGAGTTTAAAGTAAAACATTTCAATAACATTACAATAAAGCTATAATTCTCCATCTAACTCTTTTCATGCATAAAACTTCGTTCAAAAATATATTTCATCCATGTATTCCCATGGAGACATTTATCATCATAAACTTTCCCTTTAAACATAGATCGTCCGTAGACGTCGTATAGATGCTCATCATGCATCAAATCATTTTAAACATAGATCGTCCGTAGACGTCGCATAAATGCTCATCATGCATCAAATCATTTCATGGCCAACTTAGTTCATTTCTATGACTAAGTTCGTATTTCTATAAATCTAGCTCAAATTAAGAATTAATAGTCTAGATGCTTGCCCTGCATACCTAGGATTCAACTAGGATTGAAATTTACAATTTCTAACATGGTTGGAACATATTGGTTTTCAAAGCAGTAAAACAATTTAGCATATATTCCAACTAGTTAAAATCATACGAGAGAGAGAGTTATAAACCGAATTCATAAAACATGCGCTATAGTATGAAAAACCCACTCACAGGTAAGGGCTCCAGATTGGACAGCCCTAAAATCCTAGTTCCTGGTCTGAATTCGGTAAAAAAAGACCCCAAAATCGAGTCCGGAAGGTTCAAAAACCTTAAATGAGCTTGGTTACTGTTCATCGTCGGAAAACACTATTCACGCCGAAAAACACTATTCACCGCCACTATTCACCGCCGAAAAACGCTATTCACTGTCACAAAAATTTTACCGAATCAACAAAACAATTTCATATCCTAATATTTATCTAGTTTCTGAATCCATCTACAGAGTCAGATTTCTAATTAGAAGTCTCTAAGTAAGGTTTTTCATAATTTACCTTTTACCGAGATTTTCTATTTCAGATCTACGGCGATTCAACGATTGATTTCAAAAACTGATCGGTCAAAACTGAAGTACTCTTCGTCCTGAATCTAGTAACACCTTCAGTTTTGATATCGGAAGCCCTTAAGCACTCCAAATCGAAAGATAAAATTTGAAATTACTATTCATTCACTATGCATGCACTACTATGCATCTTTCCGTTTTTTTTATCGATACGCAGTTGCCCCCGGTTTTCATTTTATGGTTTTCTGAGTTTGTTTTTTTTAAAAATATAATAATAATAATTAAATAATTAATAATAGAATTTATTTTTTATAAAATTCATATAAATTCCATTTTTCATCATAAAATATCTCAAAAATTTCTAAAAATTTCCTTTCTCATAAATCTTTAGTTAAACTCTTAAATCATAATTTTTCTTGATAAAAATCATAATAAAACAAATTTCAAAACAAATATCTTTATTCATATTAAAAGAAAGAATATTTCTAAAAATACCATAAAAATTCAATAGAGGCCGGTATAATTATTTTAAGCAATACAATACTTCTTTTACTTAAAAGTCTACTTACTTTTAGCAAAACATAATCATTTTTAAACAAATAAAAATATATTTGCTTATAGCGCGCCAAAACATAAATTCTCATATTTCTTTTGTAATTCTTTAATCTATGTAATAAATATACATATTTTCTATGGTTCTTATCTCCATTTTCAAAATTCTCTCTTTTATTCTAAATTTCCTTTAATTGGAATATTTGTTAAATTTTACGGTTATTACATTTTTCCCCCCTTAAAGAAATTCGGTCCCCGAATTTCATCACCACAGTTACAGATAAACACTAACCTCATTGTTTAAATAAGTACAGATATCTAACACATATATCATTTTTCCTTTCCTAAGTAGCTTCCTCAGAAGAGTGATTTTTCCATATCACATTTACTGTAGATATTTCTTTTAACCGTAATTTCTTTACTTGTCTGTCCACTATTGCTACTGGTTGTTCCTCTTAGGTTAAATCTTTCTGTAACTGAATCTATGGACACTGTATAACATGTATAGAATCCGGTAAATATTTCTGTAGCATAGACACATAAAAAAAAACTGGATGGACATTGCCCAATTCAGGTGGTAAAGCCAAACAATAAACCACTGAACCGATCTTATCAAGAATTTGAATAATTCTATATACCGAGAGGGTAACTTCCCTTTCTTTCAAAATCTCATTACCTCTTTCATTGGTGAGTTATTAAAGAATATGTGATCACCAACTGATAAGTCTTAGTGCTCAACATTCATGGTCTTTATAGATTTTTGACTAGTATTGAGTTACTTATATTTTTTTTTTCTAATCAATTTTCACTTTTTCAATGACATCTTATAATAAATCTAACTCTACTGAGTCATTTAACAAAACATTTGTAACACTTCTTACATAAAGCTTTATAGACAGATTCTGCTAAGGAATCTCTCACCAATCTTAAAAAAAATATGCTTGAAGCATGCTCTCCAAGTTAGCATCATCAATTTAGATAAGTCATATGCTATCTATTGCATGTTATTCCAAATTAGATTTCCAAAGTTTAACTTTTCTCAATTCACTCACATATTAAGAAACCTATGATGTTCATGTAAACCTTCAAGTGATGCCATTGTATATTGGCATGATAATTACTGCTATGAGCAAATTCAACTAAGGACAATTAATTTCTCCCAACTTTCACCACAATAATATAAAGATACTTAAAGCATAACTTCTAATGTATAAACACATCATTTAAATTTTGTATTAGTCATATTATAATCTAATAAAGATCCTTAAACTTCCTGAATAACTCTCTTGAGATAATATATTCAATTCGTATTTGCCAACATATCGGCCAATGAAAAATTTAACTTGTATCTTCTTTTTACCATTATACTAGTACCATTTTTATCTCAGTATATCCTTATTATCTCGGTTTATCCATATTTACAATTTATGGCTTCTTCTGAAATCTCTTTTCTTAACAATTATTTATACGTAAATTTTCAAATCTCAACATGATTTACATTCTAGATACTAGTCTCAATTTAGCAAAGTATAAATTCTTAACACAAATATCTTAATTACTTACATTATTCTCAGAGATGATTCTCAAAATATTTTCCATGTTTCCAAATTAAAAATTTCACGATTAAGTTAAATCTTATTTTCCATACTTTATTCTTCAAAAACTTTAACACCGTTAATTCCTTTAATTATATTCGTCAAAGCACCATTACATCATCATCCATCTATTCTTTTCAAAATCTCTATTACTTTAATCTACTAATCAGTTGAACACCATAATAACTGAATTCCAAATATTAGAAATTATCTTTCCTTGCAATGAGGGAAACCAACCTTGCATTTAATGCCAGCCGTTAATGAGGGAGAATGCAGTGAAACAGACGAAAAGCACAATAGAGAATGGTGCCAAAATAGAAAGTCAAAAATTTGGCAAACATTGAAAAGCATTAAAATCGGTGGCCGTAATTCTTGAAAATCTGTAAACAAAAATCTAGCTGCTATTTCGGCGAAAAACGGTGGCCGCAATCGGTGGCCGCAAAATTTGAATATATGTGCCAAAATTTAATTCAAAGATATTGTTATTCGGAAGAAGCATATCATATGGAAAAGAAATATTTCTGAGCCTATAAAGTCTGTGAATAACAAGAGCACATAGTTAACTGGTAGGATGCAGTTGGTTGCTTCAAAATATATAATCAATCAACTGTAAATAACCAGTCCAAATTAAAATTTCTCAAAATAGCTAGTCGACTTATAAACCAATAGTCGACTGGTAAGAACATTGAGAAAACAAAATAAACCATTTGATTGTTCCTCTTCAACCATTAATTGGTTTGCATTTTCACTTTTTTTTTTTTTTTACAATGACGGCTATCACCTACAACCTTTCAAGACATTAATGCTTCATCAAAGACAACAAGAAAAAGACAGATTTCTGATGATATCTTATCTTATGCTCTTTATGTGCTTAATATGGGTCACAGTCATAACTACTGTACATATACATGCTTGCCGTCATTTTTGAATTTTTTTTTTAATTTAGCTGATATCCACCAATCACTCACATAGTTATTCTAATAATACCCGGCCATTTCGCATAACTATTATAAATATGCCATTCTCTGAGTTCTATAAATGCTTACATTAGTATCTTTATCTTCATACTCAGAGTTAAGGTGATAGAAATTATGGAGGGAACCGCATTCCGTCAGTTTCGAAATATCTGTGTCTTTTGTGGTTCCAGTCCTGGAAAAGATGGGGAGTATGTTAAAGCAGCACAAAATCTAGGTATGGTGTTGGCCAGAAGAAAAATTCATCTAGTCTATGGTGGAGGTAACTGTGGGTTAATGGGGTGTGTGGCTACAGCTGCACATGTAGGAGGATGCCAAGTTCTAGGTATTATTCCTACAGCTCTAGCTGCATCCAGCAACATAGGGAAAACAATTGGGGAAGAATATAGAGTAGCTTCCATGCATGAACGCATGGCTAGAATGATGAGTAATGCTGACGCCTTCATTGCCTTACCAGGTGGTTTTGGTACTTTAGAGGAGATTTTTCAAATAGTCTCTTGGGCACAACTGAATCTGCATCACAAACCAATAGGTTTGTTAAATGTTAATCACTTCTTTGATGGTTTGTTATCTTTCCTTGATCATGCTGTGGAACAAAGGTTTATCTCACACTCAGCACGACGAATTCTCATCTTAGCTTCAGATGCTGAGGAGTTGATTGATGCTTTACAAGCATATGTTCATGTACCTGATCCAACTATTGCTCAAATAGAATGGACGGCAGACAACCGCAGGAAGTGCAAATTGGATTTGGATCTGCATCTGTAGCAAGATGTGGGCATTGCTATACCGCTTTTACTTTCTTAGGGTTATCTTGGATACCATCTTGCTAGCCACATACCTTAAAAAAAAGTACTATTACTAAGTCAAAATTCATATTTTGAGAACTTAGCATATAGCTGATACTCCCTTGGAGTTTATAATGCTATCTTTAAATATTGCTTATGATCCTCTGAATTCTTGAAATATTCTAATATATTATCAATAAATAATAACAACTTGATTTAGGGATGACTTAATTACTTATTCATTAAATATATGGATGTCGCTGGGGCATTTGTCAACCCAAATGACATAACTATAAACTCATATTGTCCATGTCAAATTCTGAAAGCAAAATTTTTTTTTTTTATATTCTCTTCTCTTATCCTTATTTGATGATATCTAAATATCAAATCAAGTTAAATTTTTTTTTTTTTGAGAAATGTTGAGCACTTTCTAACTGATCAACTAGATCATCTATACGAGGTAATGAGTATTTATTCCACATTCTCACTTTATTCAACTGTTTATAATCTATGTATAGTCATAGTGATCCATATACTGGAGCACTCCAAATAAAACTACTAGGGCTTTTAAATCCCTTGTCTAACATGTCTTGTAACTATCTTTTTTTTTCAGTTCTTTAAGTTCAGTGGGTGCCATTCTATATGGAAATATAGACGCTGGCCAGGAAATAAATCAATACCAAACTCTATTTATTATTTCGGGGTAATCCTGATAATTCCTCAGGAATTATATCAGAAAATTCTCTAATCACTGGAACTTGATTTACAAAGGTATACCTTATATCAGCATCTCTCACCACTGCCAACTATCCTTGGCACCTTTTTGTAATCACTTATGGACTGCTAAAGCAGAGATTAGGTTACTGGGTATCTCACTAAGATTTCTTTGTATCAAGAAAAAAATATTCTCCAAGAATATTGAATTTAATCACCTTCTAGTGACATTTCAAAATGACATGACATAATGCCAACTAATTCATTCTCAATATCACATCACACTCTACCATATCTAGACAACTGAGTACAACAGATGTCACATTCAGAAACCATCATACCAGAGTTTGACCTCTTCCGTACCTTGGTGGTATAGGATTTGCCTAAACTCAGCATTCCGCTGAGGTTTGCCCTACTACCATTCAAAAGGACACGCGGAGAGACTCTGTATGGATCTTTTCCAAAGCACATAGCAAGGGAAAGCAAATAACATCTCATATAACTGGCATCTCGCTATAAAACAAAGATAGCCCAACCGTTACTTAACCATGCCAACATAGCATACTATAAACTGACTTATTTAAACAAAAAGACAACATCCTATCGAACCACTTTAGCAGCACCGTGAGTATAAGCATGTCCGGATTCATACCCATACTCAAAGTCCTACCTAAAGGTCCGTTACTCCATGAACACAGGGAAACCTAATGCTCTGATACCAACTTTGTCACGACCCCAAATGATGGAACACATGACCGGCACGACATAAGGGTTTTCCCCTAGCCGCAAGCCTAACACATAGCATGCACAAACATCCAGCACACAATCCAGAGTACATAATAAATATAACTGGCCACATATGCCACATCCAATATCAGAAAATACTGTATATATGTATATATATATATATATCTCATGATATCTCATGAATCCAACATTCTGATTCAACTTGGCCTATGGCCTCATAATATTCATGTGATTCAACTTGGCCCAAGGCCTCATAATACCAACATTATTGTAAAATATAAAACCATTTTTTCAAACAACACATCAAAATACGCAAGAAGCGAGGATCCTGCCTGTATGTTCATGGAGATACTCTAGACATAACTAAACTAAATAAACAATACAAAAGAGCCTTGCCCAAACTGGGGCTCACCAACACTATCTTCAGCCTCCTACGAAGCTGTAGCTAGATCAAAGTCTCTTTGACTATCTGTGGGGAGGAAACAAAAGAGGGGTGAGATTACCACATCTCAGTGAATGGATAAATCATACTATAACTGAAATAGGGCAAACCAAGCACGAGTGTTTCGCAATGGGTTTAATAATTGAGATCCAAATGTAAAGATAACAATAGAAACATTAAGCATTTAACCATAATTTATTGAAAGAATGCTAAACAGTTCAAATGTGTGTTCAAAAGATAAAACATGATTAAATCAATAACCGTAAGCAAATCAATTATGCATGGTAAGTAATACATGAAGATATTTATGCAATAACAATGATGAATGAGCTTGTTTAGAAATATTTAATCTTTAAGAAAAATGCATCAGTTTATTGGAGATCTTTCCTAACAGATCTATCATCTCCCCCAAGCACACAGCAAGGGTAGGGTAATCACTGTAGGCGAAGACATAAGTCCACCCTAAATTTCCCCAAGCACATAGCAATGGGTATGGCAATCACTGTAGGCGAAGACATAAGTCAACCCTAAATTTCCCCAAGCACATAACAATGGGTATGGCAATCACTGTAGGCGAAGACATAAGTCAACCCTAAATCCCTGTGTCTTAGGCAGTCATATGCCCGTCACAGTATCCTAGGCCGAAGCCTTAACATGATCATGGTGCACCAGGGCTAGCACTACCTGCGGCTAGCTAACAGTGATCTAAAAGGGTCCCTCCAATAGAAAACATTTGAAATATGCTATTCAAAGAGTTTAAAGTAAAACATTTCAATAACATTACAATAAAGCTATAATTCTCCATCTAACTCTTTTCATGCATAAAACTTCGTTCAAAAATATATTTCATCCATGTATTCCCATGGAGACCTTTATCATCATAAACTTTCCCTTTAAACATAGATCGTCCGTAGACGTCGTATAGATGCTCATCATGCATCAAATCATTTTAAACATAGATCGTCCGTAGACGTCGCATAAATGCTCATCATGCATCAAATCATTTCATGGCCAACTTAGTTCATTTCTATGACTAAGTTCGCATTTCTATAAATCTAGCTCAAATAGAGAATTAATAGTCTAGATGCTTGCCCTGCATACCTAGGGTTCAACTAGGATTGAAATTTACAATTTCTAACATGGTTGGAACATATTGGTTTTCAAAGCAGTAAAACAATTTAGCATACATTCCAAGTAGTTAAAATCATACGAGAGAGAGAGTTATAAACCGAATTCATAAAACATGCGCTATAGTATGAAAAACCCACTCACAGGTAAGGGCTCCAGATTGGACAGCCCTAAAATCCTAGTTCTTGGTCTGAATTCAGTAAAACAGACCGCAAAATCGAGTCCGGAAGGTCCAAAAACCTTAAATGAGCTTGGTTACTGTTCACCGCCGAAAAACACTATTCACCACCACTATTCACCGCAGAAAAACGCTATTCACTATCACAAAAATTTTACCGAATCAACAAAACAATTTCATATCCTAATATTTATCTAGTTTCTGAATCCATCTACGGAGTCAGATTTCTAATTAGAAGTCCCTAAGTAAGGTTTTTCAGAACTTACCTTTTACCGAGATTTTCTACTTCAGATCTACGGCGATTCAACGATTGATTTCAAAAACTGATCGGTCAAAACTGAAGTACTCTTCGTCCTGAATCTAGTAACACCTTCAGTTTTGATATCGGAAGCCCTTAAGCACTCCAAATCGAAAGATAAAATTTGAAATTACTATTCATTCACTATGCATGTACTACTATGCATCTTTCCGTTTTTTTATCGATACGCAGTTGCCCCCGGTTTTCATTTTATGGTTTTCTGAGTTTGTTTTTTTTTTAAATATAATAATTATTAAATAATTAATAATAGAATTTGTTTTTTATAAAATTCATATAAATTCCATTTTTCATCATAAAATATCTCAAAAATTTCTAAAAATTTCCTTTCTCATAAATCTTTAGTTAAACTCTTAAATCATAATTTTTCTTGATAAAAATCATAATAAAACAAATTTCAAAACAAATATCTTTATTCATATTAAAAGAAAGAATATTTCTAAAAATACCATAAAAATTCAATAGAGGCCGGTATAATTATTTTAAGCAATACAATACTTCTTTTACTTAAAAGTCTACTTACTTTTAGCAAAACATAATCATTTTTAAACAAATAAAAATATATTTGCTTATAGCGCGCCAAAACATAAATTCTCATATTTCTTTTGTAATTCTTTAATCCATGTAATAAATATACATATTTTCTATGGTTCTTATCTCCATTTTCAAAATTCTCTCTTTTATTCTAAATTTCCTTTAATTGGAATATTTGTTAAATTTTACGGTTATTACAATGAGGCAAGTCGAGAATGTGTTTGGCTACGATCTGTGATTCAACACATACAAGAATCTTGTGGCTTGTCTAGAAAGATGATTCCGACGATATTATACAAAGATAATGCTGCATGTGTTGCCCAATTAAAAGTAGGATATATTAAAGAGGATAGAACAAAGCATATATCACCTAAATTCTTTTTCACTCATGATCTTCAAAAGAATGGTGATGTGGATATTCAGCAAATTCGTTCAAGTGATAATCTGGCAGATTTGTTTACTAAGGCACTTCCTACTACAACATTTGAGAAGCTGGTATATAATATTGGAGTTCGAAGACTTAAAAATATCAAATGATATTGTCATATTTATTCAATAACGTCTTAAAAGAATGATGTATTTTTTTTTCCTTCACTAGGTTTTTATTCCACAGGGTTTTTCCTAATAAGGTTTTAATGAGGCACATTCTTAAGGAATGGACATCCAAGGGGGAGTGTTATGAATATTTTGTGTGGATGTCCATCAGCCCGATCTTTCGGTTATCTTATCTGATAAGATATTATTTCTAATAATTATCTAAGAGGATAATTATCACTAGAGAGTTATCCTACAGCTGTATATCACTACTAAAACTCTCTCACCTACTTGTATAAATACCACATCACACATGAATGGAAAGAACAATTCACTATCTTGTTTTTCTCTTACTTCTCTCCCTCTACTTTTAAGTTATTTCATAACAGTTTATTTTTTTATAAGTTTTAAAAAATTATATTTACACTTTTTTTAATATTAATTACTACAAAAAACAATATTTTCATTTGAAAAATTATTAAAACTTATAAATCACAGAAAAATTAAATTAATTAATGCTTATGAAAGCATAAATTAAATAAAAAAGATCAATGTAATTTTTTTATAATCTAAGTGAATATGAGTGTAAGTTTTATAAATTTCAAATGAAATTTTTGTATAAATTTAAAATTAGAAAAAGTGTAAATGTAATTTTTACTAATTTTAAAGGAGGTGAATATAATCTACTTTAAAAAATAGATATATTTAAGCATGTGCCAAATTTATGATTTTTAAACACAAACTTGTAAATGTAATATCCTATAATTTTTATTTTTAAATAATAATATTTTGTTATAAATAAATATATTTTTATTTTTAAAAAATAATTATGTTTTGTCAAAAATAAGTATACTTTTAATTAAAATAATTATTGTTTTGCTTAAAATAACTATATTGGCCTCTAATAAATTTTTGTTTTATTTTTAAAAATATTCTTTCTTTTATTATGAATAAAGATATTTTTTGTGATTTTTTTATTAAAATTTTTATATAAAAAAAGTCATGATTTAAGAGTGTAACTAAAGTTTTGCAATAATATAAATTTTTAGAAATTTTTAGAATGTTTTAGGATGAAAAACAATAATTATATGTATATAATTAAAGAATAAATTTTAAATATTCAATTATTAAATAATAATAAAAAAAAGAAAAAAAAAAAGAGGAGAAACAAGTAGAGGACTCGGTGCAGAGGATGTATCCCTTCTTCCATTTCATTTTTTTTCTTTCTCTAAAATCAAACTTCTCTCTAAAATATCTCTTAAACTAGACATTCAATTGAGATACTGAAAGTATCGTTAGATTCGTGGCGACGAGAGTTTCAAAATCCATCGATCAATTTCGCCGAAAGTTCACCAGAAATTGTAAATAGTAACTTATAGATAATTTTTCTAAAATATTGAATTTTTTATGGTTTTTCAAGTTTTCAACTTAGTGGTTTTGTTAAAAATGTAGAGTATTAGTTGTATGATAAATTTCACGGTCAAATAACATGATTTAGTGCTCTAATTTTGTAGATTTTTCTTCAGTGAACAGTGTCCGAACAGTAAATGTAAACTGTATTTTCTAGCATGAATAGTATTTTTTTGCCGCGTGTGAATAGTATTTTTCGGCCATGAAAAGTGACTAGCGTTGACCAAACTCCTGAATTCATTTCTTAAGTTTTTGAACCATCCGAACACGTTTTTGAGGTCTATTTAATCAAATATAGATTGAAAAAGTGTATTTTAGGGCTGTTCAACTTGGAGCCTTACCCTGTGAATAGATAATTCTTTCTATAACTTACCATTTGATATTCTTGAATTTTAAATGTATAGTTGATTATGTTTACCAGTTATTTACACTTTTATATGTCTCTAAAATGAATTAAATTATTTGAAATGTTTACAATCTGGTATATAGTTCAAGAAGAGTATAGTTTTGAAAATGAATTTTAAACTCATTGAATATGTAATTTTAAATGTATTTCTCATTATATGGTAAAGGAAATGTATTATGCATGTGACATTAATATGTAAAGTTATAAGATTACCTTGAAAACGGACATGTATATGTGATTATCCTGAATGAAAAGTTTCTGACAGAGGATTTGTACTGAAACTGAAATTTCTAAATTATACTGAAATCTCTGTTTTGAACGATATGATATAACTGCAAATATAATTTTTGTGGAGGAATCCTTTTGAAAACACTGTTTGCTAACAGCAGACGATGTTAGCCCTGGTGCACTTTGATGCCTCAGCTAGCAGGGGTGGTGATAGCCTCGTGTGACGGCCAACACATGGGATATGATATGTAAAAGAGAGCAAGATGTCTCCTATTTAGACGAGATGCCGACTATATGATATATGATTTGCCCTCCCTTATTGTGTGCTTAGAAAATTATTCATATTAGAGTCCCTTCGCGTGTTGCCTTGAATGATGGTAGGGCAAACATTAACTGAGATGTTAAGTATAGGTAAATCCTAGACCACCAAAGTACGAAAGGGTTTGAACTCTGATAGGGGATCCTCCTAATGTTTTCATGAGAAATGTTTTGATGCATATCAATATTTGATTAACGATCATACTTTATCATATATGGTTTCAGAAATCTAAATGTGCTTTGAATTGAGAATATTTGAAATGTGGGTCCTATATGGATGTACTTCTGAACTGTAATTTTGTATGTAATAAATTTTAATTTATGAGTACATCCATCTGATGATTTAAGAGGTTATATGAGGTATTATCTACTCACTGAATTGTCAAACTCACTACACGAAACTTACATTTTTTTTTCAGATAAGGATACAAAGTTTAATCTTGCAACTACGTGATCAACTAGGTGTCATACTTTCTGGGTAAGCATATGTTGCCTCCATGGCTCAGTGTTTAAATTATTTTGTACTTGTATTCTAAAGTATGCTCTGAACGTCATAGGCAGGATCCTTGCTTCTGCTGTATTTTGATGTTTATAGACTTGATTTATATATTGTGTATACATAAGAAAACCTATATTTAAAAGAATGTATTATACATGTTATGAAAAATATATGTTCATAAAGTATGTGTTTCACGTGCTCTAAAATTAGGGGTGTAATAAGTTGGTATCAGAGTATTAGGTTTTTCTATGGCTATTGAAGCAAATGATTCTTTAGTATGACCTTTAGTATGGATATGAGCGGACATATTTATACTTCAGGTTCTGCTGTAGAATTCTATAGGGTTTCAATTTCTTTTATATTCAAAGTTACTAAATTTCCTAGTATAAGATTCATTAAATTTTGTGGCATTTTAAAAAGTATTTATAGGTCAATTTCTACTTGAAAGTGAAAGGATAAGCATGCCAAATAATTTAAAGAATTAAAACAGATACCAAATATGACGGTGTCTGAATGTTATATCCGTTCTACCCCGTTGTTTAGATATGATAGACTTTGATGTAATACTGAAAATGGATTGGTTGGTATCATACCATGCCATTTTGGAATGTCACTTTAAGGTGATTAAATTCAATATTCCTGAAGAATTTTCTTTTTTGATACTAGGAGATCGTAGTGATGTATCCAGTAATCTAATCTCTACTTTAACTTCCTATAAGTTATTACAAAATAGTGTCAAGGATATTTGGCAATGGTCAAAGATATAGATATGAAATACACTAATGTAGATCAAGTTATAATGGTTAGAGAATTTTCTGATGTGTTCCCTGAGGAATTTTCAGGACTACCCCAAAACGATAAATAGAATTTGGTATTGATTTATTTTCTGAAACATAACTAGTGTCTATATTCTCATATAGAATTGCACCCACTGAACTTAAAGAACTAAAAAAGAATTTGTTACAAGATGTGTTAGACAAGGGATTTAAATGCCTTAATAATTTTTTTTGGAATACTCCAGTTCTATTTGTGAAAAAGAAAAATTGATTGCTCCGATTGTACATAGATTGTAGACAGTTGAATAAGGCAACAGTGTGGAATAAATAATCATTACCTCATATAGATGATCTATTTAACCAGCTACAGGGTGCTCAACATTTTTTAAAAATTGAATTGATTTAAGATCTGAATATCATCAATTAAGGATAAGAGAAAATGATATTGTAAAAATTGCTTTCAGGATTCAGCATGGACACTATGATGTCATTTGGTTTGACAAATGTTCTAACTGCATTTATGGACTTGATGAATAATAATTAAGACATTCCTAGATCAATTTAATTTTGCATTTAATGATGATATACTAATATATTTTGAGAATTTAGAGGATCATAAACAACATTTGAGGACATTTTTACAAACTCTAAGAGAGTATCAACTATATGTTAAGTTCTCAAAATACGAATTCTGACTTAGTAGTATTACTTTTTTAGGGTATGTGGCTAGTAAGATGGTATCCAAGTTGATCTTGAGAAAGTAGAAGCAGTACAGCAATGTGCACGTCTTACTACAGTTAAAGATGAAAATCTAAGTCCAATTTGTACTTTTTGCAGTTGTCTGTCTTCTAATCTATTTGAGCCATAGTTGGATCAGGTACATGAACACATATTTGTAAAGAATCAATCAACTCCTCAGCATTTGAAGTCAAGATGAGAATTCATCGTGCTGAGTGTGAGATAAACCTTTATTCCACAGCTTGATCAAGAAAAGACAACAAACCATCAAAGAAGTGATTAATATTTAACAAACCTATCGGTTTGTGATGGATATTTAGTTGTGCCCATGAGACTACTTGGAAAATTTGTTCTAAAGTACTAAAACTCCCTGATAAGATAATAAAGGCATCAACATTGCTCTTCATTCGAACCATGCACTCATGCATGGAAACTACTCTAAATTCTTTCCTAATTGTTTTTCCTATGATGTTTGATGTAATTAGAGCTATAGGAATAATACCTAAAACTTGACATCCTCCTACATGTAGTTGTAGACACACACCCCATTAACCCACGGTTACCTCTACCATAGACTAAATGAATTTTTCTTTTGGCTAACACCATACCTAGGTTTTGTGCAACTTTCATATACTCTCCATATTTTTTAGGATTAAAACCACAAAAGACACAAATATTTCGAAACTGACGAAATGTGATTCCCTCCATAGTTACACACACCTAACTCTGAGTATAAAAGTAAAAATACTAACGTGTGCATTTATAGAACTCAGAGAAGGGAATACTTATGATATCTATGCGAATAGGCCGAGTATAATTAGAACAGCTATGTGAGTGATTAATGGATAACAACTAATGTACAGTAGTTGTGATTGTGGTTCATATGAAGCACATTAAGAGAATAAGGTTAAGATATCACCAGAAATTTGTTTTTTTCTTGTTGTTCTTGATGAAGTATTGATGTTTTAATTCTTGTAGGGAAGTTGTAGGTGATAAGCATAATTGTAAAAAAGAAAAGTGAAAATGCAAATAAGATAATTGTTGAAGAGGGACAATCAAATGGTTTTTTTTTCAATGTTCTTGCCAGTCGATTATTGGTATTATTAAATCGATTACCTATTTTGAAAATTTATTGGTTTATTTTACAGTTGATTGATTACATTTATTTTGAAGCAATCAACTACATTCTACCAGTTAACTATTTATTCTTTATTTTTTACAAACTTTATTTTATAGTTTATTGATTACATCTATCTGAATGTAATTTGAACTGAGAATATTTGAAATGTGGGTCCTATATGGATGTACTTCTAAATTGTAATTTTTTATGTGATAAATTTTAATTTATGAGTAAATCCATATGATGACCTAAGAGGTCATAGAAGGTATTATCTGTTCACTGAGTTGTCAAATTCACTATACAAAACTTACATTTTTTTTTCAGATAAGGATACAGAATTTGGTCCTACAACTACGTGATCAACTAGGTGTTATACTTTCTGGGTAAGCCTACGTTGCCTCCATGGCTCACAGTGTTTAAATTATTTTGTACTTGTATTATAGAGTATGTTCTGAACATCACAGGTAGGGTTCTTGTTTCTGCTGTATTTTGATGTTTATAGACTTGATTTACATATTGTGTATACATGAGAAAACCTATGTGTAAAAGAGTGTATTATATATATTATGAAAAATATATATTCATAAAGTATGTGTTTCACATGTTTTAAAATTAGGAGCGTGGCAATAAATAAATACTAAACAATACTATTATCTACTTTTAAGTTTTTTAAAAGGTTTAATTATACTTTTGATCATTCTATTTTAATAAATAATTTAGTTTAGTTCTTTTATTTTAAAATAGACCAATTTAGTGTCACGACCTTAATTTTAGGGCACGTGAAATCCATATACCATACACATATATTTTCCATAAATGTACATAATGCCATTCTTTATCATATAAACCAATACATATAAGTTCCCATACACATATACAATATACAGTTTACGTCTATAAACACCAGAGTAACAGTAGAAGCAAGGATCCTGCCTGTGACATTCAGAACACACTCTAGAATACAAATACAATACAGTACAAATAATGTGAGCCTTGAAAGCAATGTAGGCTCACCCAGAGGGTAAGATCACCTATCCGCAGGACCAGAATCTGTCTCCTTATCTGAAAAATATTTCCACAACGTGTAGTGAGTTTTACAACTCAGTGAGCAGATAAGACCTTCTATAACCTCTAAGGTCAGCATATGGATGACTTATCCTTCAAACTTTATCATATAGAAAGTACAATTTAGAAGTACATCCATATGGAACCCGTATTTCAAATATCCTCATTTAACAATATAACCCAATATTCAAAATCCAAATACAGTACAATACGATAATAAACAAATACTTTGATGCAATAAAAGATTTCACATGCTTTAGGAGGTTTCCCTATTAGAACCAATACAATAAATAATCCCAAGCACACAGCAAGGGAGGGTAAATCACATATCAATAATAGGAGGCATCATGCTCTCCCCGATAACAATAATTGGAGGCATCCCGCTCTCCCCGATAACAATAACTCCCGTGTGTTAGCCGACACACGAGGCTAGCACCACCCCTGCTAGCTGAGGTATCAAGGTGCACCAGGGCTAACATTTCCTGCTATTAGCAGACAGTGATTCCAATAGGATTCCTCCACAAATACCATATGCACATATACCATATAATTTAGTATAAACTTTTCAATATAAAACAAACTTTCAGTCTTAGCATATTTCTCTGTCCAAAACTTCCCAATCAGGGAATCACATATACATGCCCATATCCGAAGCAAACATATCACTGTATAGATCAATATCATGTGCATAATATATTTTATTTGCCATATAATAAAAAAATACGTGTAAAAATCACATGTTTAATGCCTTTCAAAATTCATCTATTAAAAATTACCCATTTTAGGTTTATCATATATATATGCCCTCTTTCCAAGGCAATCATATAACTTTATAAACCAATGCGTCATAGACAATATATTTCATTTACCATGCGGTAAGAAATGCATTTGAAATCACGTATTCAATTAGTTCAAAAATCTCATTTTCAGAACCATACTCTTCTTGAATTACATTTCCGATAGAAATCATTTCCAGATACTTTAATCCATTTCAGATACATATAAAAGTATAAATCACTTGTAATCATAATCAATAATTCATTTTAAATTCAAGAAGAGCATGTAATAAGCTATAGAAAGAAATATCTACTCACAAGGTAGGGCTCCAGATTGGACAACCCTAAAATGCACTTTTCTAGTCTGAATTTGACCAAATAAGCTTCAAAAATGTGTCCGGAGGGTCCAAAAACCTTAAATGAGCTCGGGGGTACTGTTCACTGCCGGAAATACTATTCACCGCCACTATTCATCGTCGAAATCACTATTCATCCGCCACTATTCACGCCAAAAATTACTATTCACCGCCACATAAAAAGTTACCAAATGACCGAAAAAATTATATATTCTAATGTTTATCAAGTTTCTGAACCCATTTACGGTGTCAGATTTCTAATTTGAGATCTTTAAGTAAGGTTTTTCAGAACTTACCTTTTACCGAGATTTTCTACTTCAGATCTACGGCGATTGAACGGTTGATTTGAAAAACTGATCGGTCAAAATTGAAGTACTCTTCGTCCTGAATCCAATAACAATTTCGGTTTTGAGATTGGAAGCCTTTAAACACTCCAAATCGAAAGGTAAAATTTGATATTACTATTCACTCACTATGCATGCACTATTTTTTACTATGCATCTTTTCGTTTTTTTTTTCTTTATGATATCTCGTCGCCTCCGTTTCATTTTATCATTCTGTTTTGTTTTTTTTTATTTTTTTTTGTTTTAAATATAATAATATTTATTAAATAATTAATAATATGATTTTCTTTTATAAAAATTCATATAAATTCCATTTTTCATCATAAAATATCTCAAAAATTTCTAAAAATTTCCTTTCTCCTAAACCTTTAGTTAAACTCTTAAATCATGATTTTTCTTGATAAAAATCATATTAAAACAAATTTCAAAACAAATTTCTTTATTCATATTAAAAGAAAGAATATTTCTAAAAATACCATAAAAATTCAATAGAGGCCGATATAATTATTTTAAACAATACAATACTTCTTTTACTTAAAAGTCAACTTACTTTTAACAAATCATAATTATTTCTACATAAATAATAATATTTTTGCTAATAGCGCGCCAAAAATATAAATTCTCTTATTTCTTTTGTAATTCTTTAATCCATGTAATAAATATACATATTTTCACTGGTTCTTATCTCTATTGTCAAAATTCTCTTTTTTATTCTACATTCCCTTTAATTGGAATTTTTCGTTAAATTTTACGGTTATTACATTTAGTCTCTCACATTTTTTGAGACAATACAAGCAAGTTTTTCTATAAAATAATTTGTTTGTTTATAAATAGTTTTTGATTATGTGACTGTTAAAATTTTAATATGAATTATTTAGTTGTCATATATTTTTATTATTACTATTAAGAAATAGCATTAGAAGTAGTCAATGTGAAAATTTTAAGGCCACATAATCAAAAATCGATATATAGACGAATGTTTTATAGAGAGATTTAATTGTAACGTCTCAAAAAATTTTAAAAACTAAATTGATATGTTTTAAAATATAAAAAAAAAATTGAATTATTTTTTAAAATAAAAGAGCAAAAAATTTAGTGAAACTTCTTTTAAATAATGTTAATTTTTTGTTGTTATTTGATAAGTATGTGTCTTACACTACTCTATGTATAAAAGCTTTTTATCCAGATCAGATGCCATTTTGAAGCTTTCTCTAATCGGCTATCTTTCTTTGGAGTTCAGTAGATTTATTGTTTCATCGTGTTCCATCGAAGCTAATTTAAGTGATTAAGAGATGAGAATTTAACAGAAAGATCATTAGTTCAACTCTCTTTTTTTGGCAAGGAGAACATATTTTCACCATGTTTGTGACATTGTATTGAAACCCCTTTGAAATTTTGATAATTACAATTTTAACATCATTAAAAGATGAGAATTTAACATAAGGATGGTTAATTTAACTTTTTTTTTTTGGGGCAAGGAGAACATATTTTCACCGTGCTTGTGACATTGTATTGAAACTCCTTTAAAATTTTGATAATTACAATTTTAACGTCATTAAAAGATGAGAATTTAATAGAAGGATCGTTAGTTCAAAAAAAATTTTTTTTGAGGCAAAGAGAACATATTTTCACCATCCTTGTGACATTGCATTGAAACCCCTTTAGCTAGAATTTTAATAATTACAATTTTAGCGTCATTAAAAGATGCGAATTTAACAGAATCGTTAGTTCAATTTTTTTATTTTGAGGCAAAGAGAACATATTTGCACCATGCTTGTGACATTGTATTGAAACTCCTTTGAAATTTAGATAATTACAATTTTAGCGTCATTGTAATCGAGTCGAATCCAATTCAGCTTTAAGATATTCGATTCATTTTAAAAAAATAAAAATTAAATTTGAATTCAAATTTTACACAAATTAAAAATTATGATAATTTTCATTTTATTTATTAAACGACTCAAATTTAAATAATTCATAATTAGTATTATAAATACAATATATATTTGTATGATAATATATAATTAAAATTAAGTAAAATATACTTTTTATGTTATGTTGTATATGTATATATATAAATTTCATAAAAATATATATTATATTATTTTAGTAACTTATAAATTATTACATTAATCTTTAATTTTAATAAAATTATATAAACAATAATAATCTTTTATTAATAATCAAACTATTTTTAATTTAAACTTATTATCAAAATTTTAAATTTGACTAGTTTAATTAAATAAATTTAATATGTTAATCTAATTTATTTATTTAATAAATAAATTGAGTTTAATTCAAACTTTTAGTAAACAAAATCTAAATAATTTATGAATAGTCACTACAACAAAACCGCGGTATTACGGTGGTTTTTTAGTAAGCTTAACGACGGTTCCAACCGTCGTTAAGTCCATTAACGACAGTTTTCAAACCGTCGTGTAACTATAGATCTAGCGACGGTTTTATCAACCGTAAGAATAACCGTCGCTATGTCTGGTTTAACAACGGTTTCTATAACTGTCGGTAAACCAGACATAGCAACGGTATTTAACCGCCGTTAATAATAATTTTTTATTTTTTATTTTTAATTAATAAAATTAAATATCACGACGGTTTGCACAAAAACCGTCGTTAAATCTTTTTTTTTCAATTATAACGACGGTTTTTAACAAAAAATCGTCGTTATTTATTTTTTTTCTTAATTATAACGACGGTTTTGAACAAAAATCGTCGTTATTTCTATTTATTTTTTATTTTTTAATTAATAAAATTAATTAAAATTTTTATAACAATTTTATTTGTAATTTAAAATATAATATTTTATACTATTCATAATACTACTAATGCTGTTTTGATTATTAAATTTTTATGTAAAATAAAAATTAATTTATATTTTTAATATTTTATAAATTAATTTTTATATATTTTATTTTATTATATAATAATTAAGCGTTTGAATTATTTAAAAATTGAAAATTATATTTTAAAATTTAATAATATTTAACTAGATACTAAAGATGTATAAATTATTGAATTATAATGAATCTATATATAAAAAAAACTTATATACAGAAAATTAATAGTAACAAAAGTGACGAAATTACATATACAAATATAATAACTAAATCAAGTTTCCGGACCCTACGTATGCTGATCACGCTGATGCCCACTACCACGATCGCTGGGGTCCTGAAAAATCAATTTTATTTGTTAAAATTTTGAATGTTATTAAAATAAACAAAATTATACCAACAATTTTTATGTATTAAAATGTTACCCTGGGTCCGGGACTATGAAGTCCTAAAATTTCAGATGGCAGCTGACCCTGAAATTTTTGTAGCAGGAACGTCATAGCAGCCTCCATCTGTGCTTGGCGTGCTGCGAGCTCAGTATCTCGTCACTGGAGCTCAGCATCTCGCTCCTGCATAGCTGTCTTCAGGCGTTCCACCTCACTCTGTAAGTCGTGGTATGACAGCCCAGACTGTGAGCTCGACCCAGACGAACTACGACCGAAGACTTAAGTTGGGCAAACACCCAACCCAAATCCTCGAATGCGGCCGGAGTGCTCCTTAGTGCCAAGAGCTCTCGCAAGTGAATCGGCCGTCGAGAGCTCTTGGGACAAGCTGTCCTCCTATTGGATCGAAGTAATTTTCTCTTAACATTCAATAACAGGAAATTAATAATATTAAACATTATCTAAAAATTAAATAATTATCCACTTAAGGTTGATAAGATTTTATTACTCACCGCCACAGCCCGAGCTTCGTCGTTGATGTATGATCCGTCAGCTCTTTTATGAGCTGCCGTCCATACATCACCACGAGTCACTGGACCCTGAAGCTCAATGTCCTGAATATTAAAATGATTAATCAATCAATTTATGATTATAGTCTTATAAACATTTAAAAAAACAAAATATTTATAGATTTAAACTTACCATCTCCGCCTTTTTACGTGCAAGGCTTTTCGATCCAGTAGTGTGTGGCATTGTCAGCTGTCTTCTATTCCGTTTATTCTTCGCAGCCACATCCTAATTAATCACATAGGAAAAATAATTAGTGACAATATTTAAAAGTTAAATTTTAAAAATATATATATTAACAACTTACCCTAGACTTCGCGTCTATGTGATAATCTACGAAAGTTGCCCACTGATCAGGTGGGATGCCTGTCGGGACTTTACTCCGCAACTGATCTCTGGTCTTCGTACCATCGTACGCCAGGCGGAATATATTGTATCGTGCTGCTCTCCATTTCGCTCCTAGCGACTGCATGATCAGTTTCTTGTGTTGATCCGTCACAATAAAATGTGTCTGTAAACAAAATTAAAAAATTAGTTACACATAAATAATATATAAATTACAAATAAATATAATTAATTACAAAAGATATATGTTTTCATACCTGAATATTATTTACGAAGACATTCGTCTTTGACTGTTGAGGAATGCTCCTCTAATCCCTGTAAGAGATCGGGAATAACCAAAAGTTATCCCCGATGGTGCCGAGGAAGACACCGAGCAAACCGCCACTGTCTCCGATAGGCTGGTGGTTGTCGTTGAACTGGACAACCACCTTTGACTGCTCAGGCAGGGACCATACGTCGTGGACAGTCAACTGTCTGGACGTCGTGTGCCCGGTCCCGTCTATCAAAATAATTAGTGACAATTATATATTATATTACTAAGACAAAATTATTAAGCGTATAAAGTGTACATGATTACACTACTCACCGACTACATCAGCTGTCCAACTCCTCCTGCGTCTGCTCTCCTGCTCACCGGGCTGATGCTCCGCCTCTACACCGCCAAAGATCGTCTCAAAATCGAACGAATAATCGTCATCCGGTGCCTGAGTGTCGGGTGGGGGGAGTGTGCAGGGGACGGCCTGCGAATCCAATGGCTGCGAGTCGCTAAGAGGGACTGATGATGCGGCAGCCTCTGACTCCATAATGGGCTCTCCGCCCTCACTGATCGCCCTACGGGGCGTGGGAGTCTGAGAACTGGACGCCCCTGCCATGTCTGATCTAGCCTTCTTCTTCGTCACCGCTACTGGTAAAATGAAATTAATAAAACAATTATAAAATAAATTTTGCCTAATAAAAGTGATGGAAATAAATAAAATAGTACAGTAATTATAAGTAGTCTAATATATATATAAATAGGCGGCAACAGCAAAACTAATACCGTAACAAGCATAAATTAACTCCTTCTTCTGGAAACAATGTTTCTAAATTTTGCGTGTGTAACGGATCGCTCTTGTATATAAGATTTTCATCTTCATCGCCCATCTCGTATAAGTCACGGGGTTTTAAATGCATCACTATACTCCAGTTCTTGTCCAACTCATCTTGTACATAGTATACTTGATGAGCCTCAGATACCTGAATGTATGGTTCGTCATCATCATTTTCACCAGTGTGAATCAACCGAGAAAAATCAATCAATGTCACCCCGAAGTCATCAATTGCAATTCCTCTCGTTGTAGTTGTGTTGGCCCACATACACTTAAATAATACGACTGTAAAATGGCCATGGTAATTTAACTCGACAATGTCCAATAATTTTCCGTAATACGGGACGCCACCAAATTGCATATTCGTATCACTAGTACTTGCATAACTCCTCGTCCCGAAAGTACCGTAAACTCCACTATTTTGAGATGTCATCCCTTGGTCTCGCTCTAAAGATCGAAATTTGAATCCATTGACATTGTAAGCATTGTATCGACGTGCTCTATCTAGTGGACCAAGTGCGAGATATTTTAAATCAGCACACTGCGATCCATCGTCATTTGCGATCTGGAAAACGAATAAAGGATGAGTTGTACTCATATTTGACATATGAATTAAATGTGACCATGTTGAAATACTTACACGACGCGAAAACCAAGAGACAAATTCTCTGTGGACTTTTTTGTCTATCTCGGTAGATGATCGCGTCCGACTTCTTAAACTATGCCGTACATAGTCTCTAAATTCCCTGTTGAGAAAACATTGTCTAAACACTTAATGCTACACAGGAAGAAAAATTGTATAATCATGTAGTTAAGTGTGAGTTAACTTACTGTAAGTAAGGATCAACTTCTTTGTAGTTTGTTAAGACATGCCGATGAGCCTGCAATTTTTCCCGGAGAGAAATGGTGAAATAATCAAATCCACCAACTGGTCTTCCTATTGGTGGTAACAAACTCCTGTCAGACGTCCCAACATCGGGTCGATCATCCACACAAGGAGGACGATTGAAGACAGTGTCAACACCATCTATGTATCTGGAACAGAATAACAAAACTTCTCCTGCAATATACGACTCTGCTATTGAGCCTTCTGGCCTTGCTCTATTCCGTACGAAAGATTTAAGTTTACCCAAGTATCTAGAGAACATAGATTAAATGAATAAAATTGGATTAACAATAATGCAAGAAATTGAAATTATGTGTTTTTAATGTTTTACCTTTCGACGGGATACATCCAACGATATTGCACTGCTCCTCCTAACTTCGCTTCCATGACCAAATGTACAGTCAAGTGCACCATGACTGTAAAAAAAGATGGCGGAAATAACATTTCAAGATGGCACAGCGTCATAATGATTCGATTTTGAAGTTGATCAAGTTCATTAACATTCAAAAATCTGGAGCACAGTTGCCGGAAGAATGAACAAAATTCGATCAGAACTGCAGATACCGGCTTTGGCAGTGTCTTTCTTATGGCTACTGGTAACAGTTGTTCCATAAGGATATGACAGTCGTGACTTTTTAGTCCTCCGATCTTACGTTGTCTTACATCAATACATCTGGAGATATTACTGCAATAACCGTCAGGCACAGATACATTCTTAAGTGTTTTCAGAAATACTTCCTTGCCTGCATTTGTCAACGTGAACAAAGCAGGTGGATATTTACCGCCATCATCAGGCAACAACTCAGACCTCACACCAAACTCCTTTAAGTCTTTCCGCGCGTTTACGTGATCCTTTGAACGGCCGGAATCATTAAGTAAAGTGTAAATGATGTTATCGCAGATATTTTTCTCAATATGCATTACGTCAAGATTATGACGCAACATATTATTTGTCCAATACGGAAGTTTGAAAAATATACTTTTCTTACGCCATTGTTGAGTTCTAGCATCAACCGAACCCTGACCTCGGGAACGCCGTTGTTGAGTCCCAACATCAGTTTCCACATTTTTTCCAAAAACAACTTCAATATCATCGACTTGTCGGAAAATGTCTACACCACTCAGTTGCGGAGGAGGGCTTCTTCTTTCCTCTTTTCCGTCAAACCTATTGCAGGCCAGCCTGAATTTGTGACCCGGAGATAAGAAGCGGCGATGTCCCATAAAACACCACTTCCGACTGTGAGGGAGACGGACTGGAGTAGAGTCAAAGTTACAGTACGGACAGGCTAATTCAGTATGAGTATTCCAGCCTGATAAACATCCAAAGCCAGAAAAATCACTGATTGTCCACAAAAGAGCTGCATGCATATTGAACATTTCTTTGCCAAATGCATCGTACGTCTTAACACCTACAACCCACAACTCCTTCAGCTCTTCAATTAGTGGCTGTAAAAACACATCTATATCATTCCCCGGTGCTTTTTTCCCTGGAATTATCATTGACAACATGAATGAACTCTGTTTCATAGACATCCAAGGAGGAAGATTGTACGGAATCAACAGAACTGGCCATATACTGTAACTTGTAGATATGTTTCCAAATGGATTGAAACCATCTGTTGCAAGGCCCAAACGAACATTTCTCGGATCTGATGCAAATTGAGGATTCAGAAGATCAAATCTCTTCCATGCCTCAAAATCCTTTGGATGCCTCATGATGCCGTCAGAAACTTTGGCTTCAGAATGCCATCTCATAAATTCAACAGTTTTAGAAGACATGAACAACTTCTGCAATCTTGGCTTAACTGGAATGTATCTAAGAATTTTATTAGGCACCTTTTTTTGTTTCTCCCCCTTTCGTTTCGGTTTCCACCTTGGTGCTGCGCACTTACAACAAGTTTCTCTACTTTCATGCTCACCCCAGTATAACATACAATCATTCTGACATGCGTGAATTTTTTTGTAGTTCAACCCCAACTTATTAATTATTTTTTTAGCCTCGTAAAATGAAGGCGGAATCTTGACATCTGGGAATACATCGACAATTAACTCAAGTACCATCGACATTGCTTTGTCGCTTAGGCCGCACAAACACTTGATGTGATACAACTTCACCAAGAAAGACAATTTTGAATACTTTTCACAACTTTCATAGAGCGGTTGTTCACCATCTTTCAGTAACTCATAAAAATCTTTGACACTATCATCCATCCTTTCTGCTGACTGCGAAACTGGCATATCCACAGAAGCGATGCTCTCATTTTTGGGGTGAATCTCGAATGCATCACGGACTATGTTCTGGACAGGGTCATCTCGAACTATGGATTCTGAGACCTCAATTGGCATTATAGCATGTCCTACAGCAGGTTCTTCTGTAATCATTTCTCCGTGCAAACTCCAAAAAGTGTATCCCTCCGGAAATGGTTTGACGATCAAATGTTGGCGCACGACCTCGATGAGTTGCCATTTTTTAAATCTACACTTTGGGCATGGGCATATTATTCTACCTTCGACCCCAGAGTTAGCATTTGCGAATTCCAAAAATATGTCTAAACCATTTATGTACTCTATTGAATGTCGAGGTTTATTGATCCAAGATTTATCCATTTCTGAAATATTTATGAATTTAGATATCAATTAACTTAAATAACTTTTAATCTGAACTAAAAGAAAACATGACTATTTTACATGAGAAGGGATTTGCAATTGATTGTGCATAAAACACAACACATTTTGAAGAGGTGTAAAAATTTAATGATAATAGACATTTAATGAAGCACTAAATAAAAAATCTTCGTTATTGTCATTAATTAAAAGGATGAGTTTCATGATCAAATCTCTACGAATCTGAATTTTTTGGAAAAGACAGCCACTAGCAGGAAAAAAAATTGAATTATGATTTTACATCTGTCGTTACAATTTTAATTATAGTATTTACATGGTAAAATTTCTAACGAACTCTTATAGGGAATTGAAATTTCTAATTCTCTATCTGAAAAAGTAAAATCAGTGGCCCATACAAGGGCCATATATTGAAGAATAATTCTACTCAATTACATTTAAGATCTTGTTTGTTCCTTAATAGAGAATCTAGTGTAATTAATTAAAATAATGAGTTTCATGATCAAATTTCTACGAATGTACATTTTTTGGAAAGAAAAAACCACTAGCAGCAAAAAATTAAAATATTATTTTACAGCTGCCGCAAAGATTTCAATTATAGTATTTACATGGTAAAATTTCTAACGAATTCAGATAAGGAATTGAAATTTCAATTCCCTATTTAAAAAAATAAAATTTGTGGCCCATATAAGGGCCATATATTCAAGAATAATTCTACTCAATTACATATAAAATCTTGTTAGTTCTTTAATAGAGAATCTAGTGTAACAACAAAGTGCATTCAAAATTATTACACTACTAGCATACATATTAAAATTATGTTATTATAAATTTGTTTCTATTTTTAAAAAATTATGTGTTTTTTAAATGAGTTTTATTTTTTTAAAACTAATTCCTAATACTAATTTCGTCTATTTATTAACATTTATTATTTTATCTCATCACCTGAATAAATATTTTAATATTTTATTAACAACTGTAATATAATTTGACTATTATTAATTTATGTATATTATTTAACTACGTTTATCAATATAATAACTACTTTCAATTTATGTTATTATTAATTCATTAAAAATTATTACACTACTAGCATACATATTAAAATTATGTTATTATAAATTTGTTTCCATGTTTTAAAAATTATGTGTATTTTTAAATGAGTTTTATTTTTTTAAAACTAATTCCTAATACTAATTTTGTCTATTTATTAATATTTATTATTTTATCTCATCACCTGAATAAATATTTTACTATTTTATTAACAACTGTAATATAATTTGACTATTATTAATTGATGTATATTATTTAAATACGTTTATCAATATAATAACTACTTTCAATTTATTTACATTAATTTTAATAATATTTGAAAAATAGTAAATAACTTGTATTTAAAACAAAATTCACTATCATTTTATATTAAATTAATAATATTATATATATTTCTTAAATTTTTATTAAAATATACGTATATTTTTAAATTAGTGTCACAATTTTTAAAAAATTGTTTTCAATACTTACTCTATTTATTTATTAAAATTTATTATTTTATCTAATCAATTACACACTTCAATTCATCTACTAAATTTATGTTATTATATAAATGTATTTCTCCTTACATATTTTCAACGAACATACTATATATTATAATATTAAACATCATAAATATCACAAAAATAACACAAATTTTAAAATTGATTCATACAATAATGTACATCACAATGACAAATATATTTATAACAAAAGTAGTAAGCAAATAAAATATCTAATATTATCTCAATCTAATATATAATAATTTGAAATAAATTTATTCAAAATCTAATTAATTAAATTACATACCTTCAAAATGATTTCAAATAAATAACGCACAAAAATCAAAAATAAAGTGTCGCCCCAACGTCACAATATCTTCACAAAATAAAATAAAAAATAATATAAGAAAATATTTTGAACATACAATATAAAAAAAAAATCAAATCCAATTAAAAAATTAAATGACATACCTTGAGAATAAATAAAACAAGTCGCAGAGAACACCACAGTACAAAAATTTGAAAAAGAAAGCAATATAATTTCAGAGAGTGTATTATGTAAAAATAATCTATCAAGAAACTATTGTAAGAAAAATAAAGAGGACCTTTCAATTTATAGACGAACGAGTGGTTTAACGACGATTATTAACCGTCGTTAAACCAACCAACAACCGTCGCTAAATGGGTTTAGTGACGGTTTCTAAAAAGAACCGTCGTAACGTGTAACTTTAACGACGATTCTTCCTACAACCGTCGTTAAACTATACGAACATCGAGTAACGGTCCGAATTCCGAACGTTATAACTTCACGACGGTTTTAATTAAACCGTCGTTAAATAACGACGGTTGTTACGGGAACCGTCGTAAAATCACGACGATTTTATGTCTAACCGTTGTAATTTTACGACGGTTTTATAAAAATCGTCGTAATATCCGTCAAATAGTTCCCTTCGTCGCAGATGACCAGGGTTGGATCTTAACCATCCGTATTTTACGACGGTTTTCTGGAAAACCGTAGTTAGATGACCAACTTTAACGACGGTTCATAAACCGTCGTTAAACTTGGCTTTAGAGACGGTTTTTTGTGACCGTCGTTAAAAACCCGTCGCCATTCCCCGCTTTTCTTGTAGTGAGTTCAATTAATTTATATGATTTCACAATTCTTATATAGTCTCAAATTTGAATAGTTGTATAGGTACAGCGTGAACATGGGGGATCCGAAATCATTGCAGGTTGTTTCATAAAAATTTGGTCTGTTCGACTACTATTAGAATATTACTCAATTGATTGAAAATTGGGTTTTTTTTCCTTCAAATTTTTGTAACTCTCTGATGAACATGGTTGTCATTATCCAACAACATAATCAATTGTCCGACCGAACTTGTTGAGCATTCGGAATGAAGTGGAAAACATGTCTTGCCATCTAGGCAGCTTGTCTTTTCTACCAAAAATTATAGCATTGTTGTTGTTTTAATTAAAACTCGCAAGTGCACGAATCTATTGGAGTATAGATTTAGTGGTATGCAAGGTCGATCCCACAGAGATTGCCAATTGAGAGAAAATTCTAATATAGATCCGAAATAAATACTTCTAACCTAGTTCCCGATGTCTTGTTTTGTGAGAGGAATATTGAACAAATTACACAAAGAGCTAATATACTGAAATTAAATGAAGATGTATTCAAAGTAAAGAAGCATGCTAAGGTTAGGGGATCCATTCTTGGTATATCGAATAAAAATAAATTTAACTCTTTTATTACTCAATTAGAATCTTTACATGAATAAAGTTCTAACCGGATAATATGTTAATTTAAGCTCAACTTTGTTTATACATGAATTATATTTACCTCTTTTCTAATAATTAAAACATTCTTGTAAAATGGATTCAAGCGTACATTGTGCCAATCACCATATTGTCTACAATAAATCAAGAGTGATTCAAGTATTTATTGTGCCAAAAATTGTCTACAATGTATCAAGGTTCACACTTTACAAGATTAAAAATACAAAGATGCAAAAGATAACTTGTAAATGGATTCAAGCATAAATTGTGCCAATCATTATATTGTCTACAATATATCAAAATTCACATTTTACAAGATTCACTTATGCAAAAAATGAAAGGTAGAAAATTAATTAACATAACAAAATAAAATGAAATAGAATAGGTGGCAAAGCCAACCAATAGTAAAATAAAATAAAGTAGGTGGCAAAACCAACCATGAAAATAATAAGAGATAGGCGGTCTAATAAAACCAGCCAATAGCATAACAAGAAATTGGCGGTATGATAAAACCAGCCATTAAGAAATAATTATGAGAAAAGAAATAGGAAGGTAAATACAATATCAAAGATAAACATTAAGATTAAGAGTTAGATAAATTATTATTCTCATACCAAGAGTTTCACCCTTTCACCTTAGCATTAGGAGATTAGTTCTCCATAATCAAGGTAAGAAAGTGAAATGAAAGATGAAGAAACATGATAATATTACGAAAGAAAATGAAAAATACAAGATGTCTAAAGAGAAAATAATATTACAAGTTCGTAGAATTCCAACAAAGCTTTCCCAAGCTCTATCCAAAGCTCTCCAAAAACTCTCCAAAAAACTCCTCAACTCACCCCTCAAGCCCTCTATTTATAGATACAATTAAGTGTGGTTGGTGTGGTAATTGTCAAAATTGTTAGGTAGGAAGTTGTACAAAGTTGACAATTTGAATTCCATCATGTGCACCGAAATTGATCCTTGAATATCGTCTTGAAAACCGCCAAATTTTCTGACTTCATCAACACGAAAGTTGTAGACAATTTCATTAGATTTCCGTCAAGACAAATTATGGACAAATTGGATACGTAATGTGTGAGTTATGGTCAAAATACTAGAGCAAAGTCGGGCTGGACTGCAGTAGTAGTCAGATTCTCTTCTAACCCACTTTTGGCCCTTTTAATGTCCGTATTTTCTGACCACTTGAACATGAAATTTGTACCCAATTGTGTCAGCTACACACCTACCAAATTGCATACATATTGGATATGTATTTTCAGAGATATGGCCCAAGTACTACAGCAAGGTTGGGCTGGACTGCAACCAGCAAACATATTCTCAACATTGGATGCTTTGCCTTGAATCTTTATGTTTTAGTTCTTTTGGAAATGTGATCATAAATCAAGAATAAATTTGTGCATATATCCATTAGGATGCGTCTCAAGAGACAATATGATAATGCTCCTTACTCAGCCATCCTTAATGAATTTGTTTTATCTGCTTGATTTATAGACATCATTTCCAAATAACCACAATTTAACTCTGATTCCTCCAATTAAGTCCATTTTCTACTCTTCTCTCCATCTGTAAGAAAGACACAAAACTAAAGACAAGTAAGGGAGATTTATGCTTAATTATGGCAAAAGATAAGATGAAAATATTTAATTTATGAGTATAAAATTCACTCATCAAGCATCACCCATTTCTTATGTGTCTCTCAAATTGCATGAACATGCATACGCACAGACAGTAATGCTCCTTTATCAGATGGGTTTATTTTTTAATTATAAAATCATGTGATCAAAACAGGAGAATATTTGAAGATAATCTTATTGGAATCATTAATAATATGCAAAGCCATCTTATTTGGTATCAGAATTTCCTTTCAACTAGTCAATGAACACATGTATAAAATTTATTTATCACTCGTGTAAAGATCTTGTACGAGAATATGCTGTTTAAAAGAATAAAAAATAATGTGTTTCACATTAATTAATAAGAGAAGTCTTAAATGTTACATAAGCGAGTTTACAGCCTTTCTCTAACAAGCTACCTTTTGAATTGTAGTTAAGCAAATTCTGCTTATGCAGCTCATTAGCTTGTTCCTTTATCATAAAGTATATGTCCCTTATTGATTTTTTCTCACTTTAAGATGTAGAATATTCAAGAACGAGCATATCAACCTTTGTTTCTTGAATTTCATCAGTTCTTTCATATGTGATTTGTAGTTTATCCCATATCTCCTTTGTTGAATTGCATTTAGAAATCTTTCTTTATTCTTCAACATTGACAGAACAATACATCATGTTGATTGCTCAAGCATTGAATTCAATATTTATTATATCTTGGCCATTCCATTATGCTTCCTACCTTACCATTTCTACACCATTTTCAATTTTCTCTAGAACGTGAGAATTATTAGTAATCACGAGCTAAACTTGACAATCAATAGATGACTAGATAAATACTTTTATTATTTGCCTCCATTAAGTGTAGTTGTTCTCATCAAATAAAGGTTCAAAAATTTGGGTTTTGGCGTAAGAGGACAAGAGGATTTAGAGTGTAAAGTTTAAAGGTATTGTAATTTAGAATTTTTAAATTTAAAATCTTGAGATTTGAGATTTGAGTTTTAGAGTTTAAAATTTGAAATTTATGATAAAAGAGCATGAGAGCCAAAAAAATCCTTCCATGGGAATATATTATATTCTTGGAAGCATTAAATTTCCAAAAAAGAAAATTTTAAAACTAGAAATGTATTATTTCTTGTAACATTATTAAAAATTTTGCCTCCAATATGCAAACCAATTGCCCTCTTAGTTTTTTGCAAAAACTTAGCAGACTCTTAAAGCCGAATTTCATGCTCCCAAAGAGATTCTCAAAACAACTCTTATAGACTATATTTATCTATTGATAGTTCACATTACAAAAATGGGAAGAAGAGAATGTGTTTCAACGTAGCGCTTGCTTAGTCTTTTATTTGCAATCTATCATGGAGGTTGACCTTTATAGATAAAAAACATAGTTGTTGGTTTGCCATTGCACCTTATCCAACATGGTATGTTATTTATGGTTCGAGTTTTTTTGGATTTGAAATGCTTGCAACTTTTTGCTTGCTTAATTAGAACAAAAGCTTCAACTCAAATTGCAAGGACTGCCCTGTAACTTAAAAGCTCTTGTAGCTTTCTTATTGTGTTAGGAAATAGAATAGATTGAAAATGAAGTTGTATTTAGAAATATATATAATCACACTATCTTTAAAATAATATTTATCCCCACTATATTTATTACAGGATATTTGAAAAATCACCTCTAGTAATTATCTTAAACACTCAAAATTTGACAGACTGCAACTCTTGAAATATTTCCTATAGAACTACTTAAAGTTTCATAGAAGATAATGAATGAGAGGGATTGATATGTTTTTTCTTTTTTTTTTTAATCTCCAAACTCTTATTTATAATAAAAATTTGATCAGACATAATTTTTTAGTAGAATTGTGACTTTTTATAAAAAAAATTTGACTTTTCTAAAAGGTTATGACTTTTTCTAAAATTGAATCTTTTTTAAAGAGTGGTAACTTTTCTGAAAAGTTATATTATTTAGAATTTAATTTTTAAACTAGTTTTCTCCAATAGATTGATCTTGTCCTTGTGCTTATTAGAATTTTTTTAAAAGGCATTGCTACAGAAAGTTGGAGCATTCAAGCACTTGAGCTTCTCGCCGTTGAAGTTCATTTAATATTTGTGGTTGTTTAAAATAATAATATTAGTATAAAAACATGAATTAAACAAAACTAACAACAAAAAACTTGAGTGTTTGAACACTCCGTAAACCATTATAAAGTAACTTGTACAAAATATTTTATAATTATTATTAAAATATTAGACAATAATTTTAGTTAAAAAAAAGCTTTGTTACAAATTCTAGTTCAACTGGTCTCCATAGAGCAACCAAAACACAAAATGATACAATTCAAAAGTTTTATGGTGGGAAGAGGAATGGGGATACTAAAGTTAATATTGAATTAACCATTTTGGAGGCTTAAATGAAACAGTTCGTAGGAAAGAATAGAGGAGACAATGCGTTTTGAGAAGTAGAAAAAGCAGGTGAAAGGCAAGGCTCGTGAGACAGTTATTGTAACTATAACTTCTTTGTAATTTTTGCTAATTTTGTGACTTCTATCATTTGTGTAGTTAGTTGCGTTTTTTGTGGATCTTTTGCCACCTAGTGGGTAGCTCGTTAGCTTGGAGTATTTTAGTAGTGACAAAGTATTTTCCTGAGGGAGAGAGAAAATCACATATGAGGATTCACCTTTTTTGGGGTTGATTTATGAATATACATTTACTCTTCTAAACACAATTATATTATTTTTTGTTCTTTATAATTTTTCATATATCAATTGGTATCAGAGCCTTTGCTCCAAACCTATGAAAATGGTAAGAAGTTGAGAACCATATGAGGGAGATTGAAAATCATATGAAAAAGCAGGAGCATTTCATGAAGGAAAAATTTGTAGAGGTGGACACGAAGTTTGATGCTATTATGCTAACATTGCAAGAAAAACTCAGGTCTCAGAAAGATAAAAACAAAGGTTCAACATCTTTACACCAAGGAGAAACTGAGGATGAATAGAACTCTAAGGGGGAAGAAGAAATTTCACCATGGGTCAAGAGTTTTGAAGGGATGAAAATAATGTTTCCTATTTTTGATGGTTCTGACTTCCGATTATGGTGTGCTAAATGTGAACTATACTTTATCCTGGAAAGGGTATAAAAAAGAGATAGGACCAAGTTGATGTTACTAAACATGGAAGGTAAGGCTTTCTCCTGGCAACAACAATACCTTTAAATAGCTGGAGGGATAGACATTCCTTGGAAGACATTGATGAAGGATATTGCATATCAATTTGATATAAGTACTTATGATGACCCACTTACTGAACTGATTAATTTGAAGTATTATGGATCATTAAAAGATTATATGAATGAATTTGATGATTTAGTTTTTCAAATCAGTTTAGAGGAGAAACAAGCGCTTAGCTATTTTTTAGGTGGTTTGAAAGGACTTTTAGAAAAGGCTGTAAGCCTACAGAATCTTAAAAGCTTGATAGAAGCTATGAAAATTGTGTGCTTACAAAAAATTTTGTTATTTGAAATAGCTGGTCCGGCATATTTGCATAATAAACCAAACAATATACCTCCCTAACAACCCACGAGCCCAGTGAACCCCTTAATAAAATCCAATTCTTACTCCACTTTTCTAAGAAATACCGGTATACACTTGAACCCCATTGGTTCAAGAAACAAAAACACTAACCCCAATAGGAACAATTTTCAAAACTCTTTTAAAACCAACCCAGTAAACAATACCCCAAAAACGTCCTATACTCCACCATCCAAATATAGCAGTAAGGGAGGAAAGGCTGATACAGGGAGTAAAGGAAGGGATGTCCGAAACTTGTATTAGTTTTGTTGAGAACAATGGAGTCTTTCTCATAAACAAGTATGTAAGAAAGTTAAGTCGTTTAGCTTATTGATGGAAAAGGAGGAAGAAGAAACAATACAAGAAGCGGTAGCAGGAAATGAAGGGTTAGCATAAGGTATTGACAAAACTGAAGTTGACAGTGAAGTGGTAGTCTCTGTAAATGCCATCTTAGGGGGTGGGGTCATACAATGCATCTTTTTGGGGAAATTAAGATATTAGCAATACTTTTGTTGGTGGACTTTGGAAGCTCACATAATTTTCTGAGGCAGAAACTTGTTAAATCCTTTTAGAGAATGCTCTAAGCCTACAGAATCCTAAAAGCTAGATGAAATATATGAAAATTGTATGTTTACGAGAAATTTTATTACTGAAAATAGCTGGTACAACATATTTGTACAACAAACCAATCAATATATCTCCCCAAAAACCCACGAGCCCAGTGAACCCCTTAATAAAATTCAATTCCTACTCCTTTTTTCTAAGAAATACTAGAAAACACTTGAACCCCATTGGTTCAAGAAATAACAAACACTAACCACAATAGGAAAAATTTTCAAAACTCTTTTAAAACCAACCCAATAAACAATAACCCAAAAATGTCCCATACTCCATCACCCAAATATAACAGTAAGGGAGTAAAGGCTGATACGGAGAGTAAAGAAAGGGATGTCCGAAACTTATGTTGGCTTTATTGAGAATAATAGAGTCCTGCTCATAAACAATTATGTAAGAAAGATAAGTCATTTAGCTTATTGATGGAAAAGGAGGAAGAAGAAATGATACAAGAATCGATAGTAGGAAATGAAGGGTTAGCAGAAGGTAGTGACAAAAATAAGGTTGACAGTGAAGTGGTAGTTTCTGTAAATGCCATCTTAGGGGGTAGGGGTCACACAATACATCTTTTGGGGCAAATTAAGAGATCATCAGTACTTTTGTTGGGTGGAAATTAGAAGTTCTCATAATTTCCTGAGGTAGAAACTTGTTAAATCCCTTGGGTTGAAACCTATGTACTCATGACAATTCAGGGTGTCTATGGCTAATGATCAAACTCTCACGGTGATGGAAAAAATGTGAGAATGTGTTATGGAACACATAAGGTGAAGAATTTGTGACTGATGTCTTTATCTTGCCCACAATAGGACAAATAGTAGTGTTAAGTGTAATGTCACGACCCAAATTTTAGGGCACGTGAAATCTATAAACCATACACATATACAATATACAGTTTACGTCTATAAACACCAGAGTAACAGTAGAAGCAAGGATCCTACCTGTGACGTTCAGAGCAACTCTAGAGTACAAAAATTTTACAAAATAAACATTGAGAGCCTAGAAACAATGTAAGCTCACCACTGGAGTACGACCCCTAGTCGATCACGTGGCTGTTGGACCAAACTCTATGTCTTTATCTGAAAAATAAATCAACATCGTGTAGTGAGTTTTACAACTCAGTGAGCAGATAATACCTCTTATGACCTTTTAGATCAACATATGGATGTACTCATATAATAAAATTTATGTTATCAAAAATTACATTTCAGAAGTACATCCACATGGGACCCGCATTTTCAAATATTCTCTATTCAAAAATCATAATCAGGTCTTTCAAACCATAAGCGGTACTGTATACACAATGCTCATGTCAAGTTCAAAATCATATTCAATACTGTAAAATCATTAATCAAATTATGCTATGCATCAAAACATTTCTCATAAAATATTCGGAGGATCCCATATCAGAACCACCATACCAGAGTTTGACCCCTTCCGTACTTTGGTGGTATAGGATTTGCCTAAACTCAGCATCCCGCTGAGGTTTGCCCTACTACCATTCAAGAGGACACGCGAAGGGACTCTGTATGGGTCTTTCCCAAGCACACAGCAAGGGATGGCAAATAACATCTCATATAACTGGCATCTCGCCCATATATAGGAGGCATTCCGCTCTCCTTCACATATAATCTCCCGTGTGTTGGCCCTCACACGAGGCTAGCACCACCTCCCCTGCTAGCTGAGGCAATCAAAGTGCGCACCAAGGCTAACATCACATGCTGTTAGCAAACAGTGTTTCCAATAGGATTCCTCCATAGATAATATCATATGCACATATGCCATATAATCCAGTATAAATTCTCAATATAATACAGACTTTCAGTCTCAAAATACTCATATGTCAAAACTTCCCATTCAGGGGAAAACATGTATACATGCCCATATTCAAGGCAAACATATCACTGTAAAATCAATGTCACATATATAACATACTTTCTTTGACATGTAATGCGAAATACATGTAAAAATCACATGTTCAATGTATTTCAAAATTCATCTGTTATAAATTACCCATTCAGGGTTTATCACATATATATGCCCTTTCTCTAGGCAATCATATATCTCTATAAATCAATGTCACGTGTATAATATTCACTTTATCATTTCATGAGAAATACATGTAAAATCATATACACCATAAGTTCATAAATCCATTTTCAAAACTATACTCTTCTTAAACTGTATTTCAAAATGTAAGCATATCAGATCGTTTTAATGCATTTCAGAAACATATCACAGTGTGTATATCTCATAAACATAATCATATACATATTCAAGTATCAAGAAGAGTATAAGCAAGTCATAGGAAGAATCATCTACTCACAGGTAAGGGCTCCAGATTGGACAGCCCTAAAATCTTCGTTTCTGGTCTGAATTTGACCAAATAAGCTTAAAAAACGTGTCCGGAGGGTCCAAAAACTTTAAATGAGCTCGGTTACTGTTCACCGCCGGAAACACTATTCACGCCGAAAAACACTATTCACCACCACTATTCACCGCCGGAAAATACTATTCATCGTCACAAAAATTTTTACCAAATCAATAAAATGAATTCATATCCTAATGTTTATCAAGCTTCTGAACCCATCTACGGTGTCAGATTTCTAATTTGAGGTCTCTAAGTAAGGTTTTTCAGAACTTACCTTTAACCGAGATTTTCTACTTCAGATCTACGGCGATTCAACAGTTGATTTGAAAAACTGATCGGTCAAAATAGAAGTACTCTTCGTCCTGAATCCAATAACAATTTCGGTTTTGAGATTGGAAACCCTTAAACACCCCAAATCGACAGATAAATTTTGAGATTACTATTCACTCACTATTTACTACTGTGCATTTCTTCGTTTCTTTTTTCTTCTTTCTCGATTCCTCTCCCGGCATCCATTTTAACATTCTGTTTTTTTTTAAAAATAATAATAATTATTAAATAATTAATAATAAGATTTTATTTTATAAAAATTCATATAAATTCCGTTTTTTATCATCAAAAATCCCAAAAATTTCTAAAAATTTCCTTTCTCATAAATCTTTAGTTAAACTCTTAAATCATGATTTTTCTTAATAAAAATCATAATAAAACAAATTTTCAAAACAAATATCTTTATTCATATTAAAAGAAAGAATATTTCTAAAAATACCATAAAAATTCAATAGAGGTCAGTATAATTATTTTAAGCAACACAATACTTCTTTTACTTAAAAGTCCACTTACTTTTAACAAATCATAATCATTTCTACATAAATAAAAATATATTTGCTTATAGCGCGCCAAAACATAAATTCTCATATTTCTTTTGTAATTCTTTAATCCATGTAATAAATAAACTTATTTTCACCGGTTCTTATCTCTATTTTCAAAATTCTCTCTTTTATTCTAAATTTCCTTTAATTTGAATTTTTGTTAAATTTTACGGTTATTACATTTTTCCCCCCTTAAAGAAATTCGGTCCCCAAATTTCATAACCACAGTTGCAGATAAACACTAATCTCATTGTTCAAACAAATACAGATATCTGACACATATATCATTTTTCTTTTTCCAAGTAGTTTCTTCAGTAGAGTGATTTTTTTTTTCCATATCACCTTTACTGTAGGTATTTCTTTTGACCGTAACTTCCTTACTTGCTTGTCTATTATTGCTACTGGTTGTTCCTCATAGGTTAAATTTTCCTGTTACTGAATCTGTGGACACTGTATAATATGTGTAGGATCCGGTAAATATTTTCATATCATGGACACATGAAAGGCTGGATGAACATTACCCAATTCAGGAGGTAAAGTCCAATGATAAGTTACCGAATCGATCTTATCAAGGATTTCAAATGGTTCTATATACCGAGGGTGTAACTTTCCTTTCTTTCCAAATTTCATTACCTTTTTCATTGGTGAGTCCTTTAAGAATATGTGGTCACCAACTGATACTTTCTAGTGCTCAACATTCATGATCCTTATAAACTTTTGACCGGTATTGAGTTGCTTGTATTTCTTTTCTAATCAATTTCACTTCATACAAAGTACTCAACAAATTATGTATATACAAATAAGGAACTCTTAAACCATTATATATCTCATTCCTTTATATCCTTAAGCTTGCATGCATATATCTATAAGTCGATATTAAGAACCGTACACATAGAAGAACATATTCACATCCGTATTGGATAACTATCTTTTCTTATTCCATATTTCTATCAAGTCATCTTTAATTCTCACTTGTCAACATCATCTCATGAATATCATCACCTTAATCTATCATCTATTTTTTATCATAAAATCCATTAGTCAATATGTTAAACATACATAGCAATAAATCTACTAAACCTTTTATAACGTTTATGTACCATTGGTACATGTCTAAAAATTCCAACTTACCTTATCATAATAACTTTATACCCTCTTATTAATATCAATGAATTCATTATCAAAAATTTCAAGTCTTTCTATCATATCTAGAAACGCCTCATTCTAGTTCCTATCAATTTCATTCAATTAGCCCATTCATTTTAAGAAGACTTCCTTCAACAATCATTCACACATAATTTTTTTTTCAATCTTAATATAATTCACATTCTTGATTCTATACTCAACTTAACATGGTATAAATCTTTAAAGCAAATATCTTGATCACTATATACACTATTTTTTTTTAACATGGTTCTCAAAATATTCACCATCTTTCCAAATTGAAAACTCAAGGTTAATCTGAATCCTACTTCCCATATTTTATTCTTCAAGAACTTCCATTCCACTAATTCACTTTATTACATTCTTCAAAGCACCACAAGGCCATCATCTGTTTTTTTTTCCTTTCACCTAAAATCTTTATACAGTTTGGTGTCCAAACTCACTATTTTAAGTTATAACTAGTTTAATATCCAACTTCCTCCAAGATTTACTCCATTAATCACTTCCAACAATTTTGAAATCACAAATTTCCTTATTTTGTCTTACCTATACTCAAATAAACCCAATATGGTCAAATTTCCCTCTTATGACACTTTCCCATTAATAGCCAATCCTTAAGTAATTTTTAACATATCTCACTTTTACTATTCATAACATGTCTGCTATTTACCCATTTCAATTCACTTCTCACACATTTATACATTTCAGTGACATACTATCCAACTCTCAAACATAATCCAAGTCACAATCTTGACATACAAGAATAGTCATTTACTCACTCACCTATTAGGAAACTTACGGTATTTCATGTAAAACCTCAAATAGTGTCATTTGTATATTGTCTTGGTAGCTATTCATTTGTCTAAAACTCTTTCAAAAAAACAATCTGTGAATTGTGGTTCTTGATAAGAAATATTTGATATCAGTATCTCATGAAGTCTCACTATTTTATTTAAATACAAATTTGCATACTGAACTATTTTTTTTTATGTAATTTTCACTGTGTTGATTTAGTCAACCTATCAATGATCACTTAAGTCAAACCCTTTTTGATGTCTGCGGTAACCTTGTAACAAAATCTATAATCATTTTCTTTCCTTTCTATTCAGGTATTTCTATTTGTTGATGTAATCCTACAGGTCTTTGATGTTCTGCTTTTACCTGCTGGCAATTTAAATATCGAAAGACATAATTACTTCTAATAATATCCCATAACTTTCCAACTTAATGCATCAGCCACTACATTGACCTTACATAGATGATATAATATTGTACGATTATAATCTTTTAGTAATTTTATTTATCATCTTATCTCAAGTTAAAATCTTTTTGTTGGAAATATATTTGAGACTTTTATGATCTGTATAGATTTTACATGTCTCACCATACAAATAATGCCTCCAAACTTTAAGGGCAAAACCACTGCTGTTATTTCCCAAATCATAAGTCAGATAATTTTGCTCATATGGCTTAAGCTGTCTAGATGCATATGCAATGACTTGGCCATATTGCATCAACATACACCTTAACCCGATTCTAGATGAATCACAATATACTGTGTATCCTTCGATATCTAAAGAAATAGACAATACTGGCGCCGTAATTAAATATTTTCTTAAAATTTTTTTTTTTTTTGAAAATTTCTTTCATATTCATCTGACCAGTCAAATTTTATTTCTTTCCTTGTCAACATCATCAAAGGAACAACAAATGTTTGAAAAATCTTTAACGAGTCTATGGTAATAACTTGTTAGATCAAGAAAACTATGGATCTCTATAATTATGGTACAGTGTGGCCATTGTTGCACCACTTTTACCGTGTTAGAATCAACTTAAATATCTTCCTTTATAACCACATGTCTTAGGAAAAATAACACTATTAAGGCAAAATTCACATTATGAAAATTTAGCATACAGCTGGTATTCTCTTAGGATTTACAAAGCTATCCTTAAATGTCCTCATGCTTATCAAAATTCTTTGATTATACCCAAATATCATCTATGAATACAATAATAAATTGATCCAAGAAATGTTCTAATTACCCTATTCATCAAATCTATGAATGCAACTGGGGCATTTGTCAGACTAAATGACATCACCAAGAACTCATAATGCCATAACGAGTTCTAAAAGAAATTTTTCAAATATCCTCTTCCCTTATCCTCAATTGATGAGATCCAGATATCAAATCCAAATTTTTTTTTTAAATGTTGAGCACCTTGTAGCTGGTCAAACATATCATCTATATGAGGTAATGAGTATTTATTTCACATTGTCACTTTATTAAACTGTCTATAATCTATACATATTCATAGTGATCCATCTTTCTTTTTCACAGATAGAACTAGGGCACTCCAAGTAAAAGTACTAGGGTATATAAATCCCTTGTATAACAAGTATTTCAACTGATCCTTCAATTCTTTGAGTTCATTCGGTGCCATTCTATATAGAGGTATAGACACTGGTTGTGTTCCAGGAAGTAAATCAATACCAAATTATATTTTACATTTCGAGGTAATCCTGAAAATTCCTCAATCATCAGAAAATTCTTTAACCACTGGAACGTATACTTTATATCAACATCTCTTACCACTGTCAAATGTTCTTAGCATCATTTTGTAATATACATCGTTTTGTAATAACCTATAGACTGCTAAAACAAATATTTGATTACTGGATACTTCTCTTCGTATCAAGAAAGAAGAATCATCAAGAATATTGAATTTAATCATCTTATAATGACGTCCTAAAATGACATGACATAATGCCAACTAATCCATTCTCAATATCACATCAAAGTCTATCATATCTAGACAACCAGGTACATCGAATGTCACATTCAGAAACCACCATATTTGGTATTGGTATCAATTCTTTAAATTCTCTGAGATGCCTATCACTTTCACTTTCAAGCTATAATTGATCCATAGATATCTCTTAAGATGTCACAATAATCAATCCATCTTATACCATAAACTTTAACAACTTAGAATAGAAAGGAATTTGAAACCCTATAGAATCCCTTAGCAGCACCTGAAGTATAAATATGTCCGGCTCATATCGATACTAAAGGTTCTACTAAAGAATCCTTTGCTCTGATAGTCACAGGGAAACCTAATTCTCTGATACCAACTTGTCACGACCCAAATTTTAGGGCACGTGAAATCTATAAACCATACACATATACAATATACAGTTTACGTCTATAAACACCAGAGTAACAGTAGAAGCAAGGATCCTACCTGTGACGTTCAGAGCAACTCTAGAGTACAAAAATTTTACAAAATAAACATTGAGAGCCTAGAAACAATGTAGGCTCACCACTGGAGTACGACCCCTAGTCGATCACGTGGCTGTTGGACCAAACTCTATGTCTTTATCTGAAAAATAAATCAACATCGTGTAGTGAGTTTTACAACTCAGTGAGCAGATAATACCTCCTATGACCTTTTAGATCAACATATGGATGTACTCATATAATAAAATTTATGTTATCAAAAATTACATTTCAGAAGTACATCCACATGGGACCCGCATTTTCAAATATTCTCTATTCAAAAATCATAATCAAGTCTTTCAAACCATAAGCGGTACTGTATACACAATGCTCATGTCAAGTTCAAAATCATATTCAATACTGTAAAATCATTAATCAAATTATGCTATGCATCAAAACATTTCTCATAAAATATTCGGAGGATCCCATATCAGAACCACCATACCAGAGTTTGACCCCTTCCGTACTTTGGTGGTATAGGATTTGCCTAAACTCAGCATCCCGCTGAGGTTTGCCCTACTACCATTCAAGAGGACACGCGAAGGGACTCTGTATGGGTCTTTCCCAAGCACACAGCAAGGGATGGCAAATAACATCTCATATAACTGGCATCTCGCCCATATATAGGAGGCATTCCGCTCTCCTTCACATATAATCTCCCGTGTGTTGGCCCTCACACGAGGCTAGCACCACCTCCCCTGCTAGCTGAGGCAATCAAGGTGCGCACCAAGGCTAACATCACCTGCTGTTAGCAGACAGTGTTTCCAATAGGATTCCTCCATAGATAATATCATATGCACATATGCCATATAATCCAGTATAAATTCTCAATATAATACAGACTTTCAGTCTCAAAATACTCATATGTCAAAACTTCCCATTCAGGGGAAAACATGTATACATGCCCATATTCAAGGCAAACATATCACTGTAAAATCAATGTCACATATATAACATACTTTCTTTGACATGTAATGCGAAATACATGTAAAAATCACATGTTCAATGTATTTCAAAATTCATCTGTTATAAATTACCCATTCAGGGTTTATCACATATATATGCCCTTTCTCTAGGCAATCATATATCTCTATAAATCAATGTCACGTGTATAATATTCACTTTATCATTTCATGAGAAATACATGTAAAATCATATACACCATAAGTTCATAAATCCATTTTCAAAACTATACTCTTCTTAAACTGTATTTCAAAATGTAAGCATATCAGATCGTTTTAATGCATTTCAGAAATATATCACAGTGTGTATATCTCATAAACATAATCATATACATATTCAAGTATCAAGAAGAGTATAGGCAAGTCATAGGAAAAATCATCTACTCACAGGTAAGGGCTCCAGATTGGACAGCCCTAAAATTTGGGTCGTGACATGTAATGACCTCAGAAATTTTTTTTTACTACTAGTTATGAGTTATTCATGATGTTTTTAATGTCATTACGTTTAATTTTATATAGCGGTATTACTTACACTATCATCGAATTAAATTTCTAATCAAAGCACAACATATGATAAAATATACTTTTATTCATACTCTCATATTTGAAGTGGCTTCATAGCCATTACATCAAGGTAACTTCCTAGGAAGACGTTCATATACATTATACAGTAATGAGGTAATGCCTATGCCACCAAAAATTTGACAATTAATCAATTACTGTTTAAAAAGAATACTTTTCCTAGGTAAGTTAATACAAAATATTTAATTATTACATGAAACTATCCTAGTCATCCAGTTCACCCAGTGCTACTGGTGGTGGTGGGGGTCCTACCACTATAAATTGGGCCAAATGAGCCACATATACAGTAACTCCATCCAATGGACCACAAAGAATAATGTCATAATGAAAATATGCATGTTGATCTACTGATTTGAATATGATAAGAAACAATAATAATGAGAATGAAAATTTCTAGTAGGTTTTATAGTAACTATGAGGTATACATATCTTTATTATCTTATCATGTCCAGTTTTATATACTACAAAATGTGTAAAACCATAAATATGATGTTATGTTAATGCATATGTTATAATGTAAACATAGTATTCACAACCATTTAGAGCTATAATGTATACATGTATCTTAATTATGATGCATTTATCCCTTTTACTTTGCTAATTTACTTATTTTCATAAAACACATGAGCTTCAACAAATGGTCGAGGGGTCAAATAAGCAATCAACTCACCCTTAGATGCAGTTACAACACATCATCCTGGCATGGTATATACTTTTATAATCTATGAATAAGGCGTCCCCTATTTTGGTACCAATACGGAGGCCATGAGACACTTTTCAGGTTACCTTGCTACAACAAGAATCATTCCACTTTTCTAAAACTTTTCTTTTCTTTTCATAAAATTAGCCAATTTTAAATATAAAATTCTTTGATAACACAATATCATTTCTCATGTATTGCTGAATGTAACAAAGAATCTCTAAAGACTTTCCTATGAACACATAGTTTTCCACTTACCAATTGTTTAAAAGGTTTTCTTTTGTCTTTATAATCTTCTCAAGTCCTATTGAATCATTTTGCAAGTTTATATATACACACACACACACACATATTAGTCAAAATAAGAGAATTTGAATTTACGGTTCCTTCTATGTATTCAATCATTAACCTAAATTCAATTTGACAACCTATACTTGGTTATGAGTATATTATTAACCCTTTTACTTCAATAGTCATCCTCTTGATTTATAGCATACTTGTATGCAAATTTTTCTCTTATTGTCTTGCATTTAACTCAAAATTCAACCTCTAACACAGACTGTCCGTGTTTCAAAATACGGTCATGCTCGAATACATAAAAATCTATGAAATCGCATAACACAGCACAGAACACAGCCATGCTTGAAAATACATCAAGTGTGTCCCCAAAATAGTCCAAAACACAGACTTACCATGCTAAGGCAACTCAGAACACAATCTGGCCATATTCATAGACCTTCCCTCACTTATTAGATCATATTTCCCTCATATAAACTCTGATTGAAGTGATTTAAACTTCTGTGGAAAGATAAGAGAAACATATACAACTTTTATGCTTACCACTTTGGCTAATACGGTACAAAATAGGGTGTTTTGACCCTCAAAATGCTGTAGCATGATACACCAGTTGATTCCTAACCTACCACCACTAATTAGGATATAATTCTCTCGTATGTGTTCCAATTAGGGCGATTCCAAAGGCCATGGAAAACTAAGAAATAGAGCTATAACTTTGGTGTTAGGTGCTATTTCAGATTTTATAAAAATCCTAACCCCACACTCTATTCTTTAGCAAGCATATATATGTGTGTAAATCACCTTACACATTATAGCAACATAACAAGTTCCAACCATTAAACCAATGTCTAAACTAGTAGAAATCCATCCATAAAATACATAATACATATACATCAAACATAGCTTCTTTTGTGACTATTTAATAACTCAAATGGATAAATCTCTAGTGAGAAGATGAGAGTTCATGAAAATACTAGGAGATTTCTCCTAAAATTTTGCATCAGAGGTTTTAAATTGAATATTACTATAATTCCTACCTCAAAACTTCTAGCTGTTTCTTCCTTGAACTTTAGTCCTGACTTCTTTTTTCCTTCTCCTCTTTCTCCAACTTATGTCCCTATATTTTGCATTTCTTCCAACAAAACAAAGCACCAGATAAGGAAGGAAGAAGATGGGTTGACAAAGGATAAATTAGTAGAGAAGAAATTATACTCGCCTAAAACTTCATCTTCCTTTCTCTCTTCTTCTTTTTCTTCTCTTCTTTGTTTCTGCTACTTCTGATTTCTACTGGAAGACACTTCTCCTCTCTTGATATTCCCCAACATTTACTTCCCCTGTTGTTCTTCTTTTTCTTCTCTTCTTTGTTTCTGCTACTTCTGATTTCTACTGGAAGACACTTCTCCTCTCTTGATATTCCCCAACATTTACTTCCCCTGTTGTTGTGCATTTAAACTTGAATGAGGTGCCCTTTACTTCCTTAATACCCATAGCTGAAGTGTTTTCCTATCCTTAGCTTAAATCATGAATCCCACTTATATTTATTTCATCATCATTTCATTTTCATTTTCATTTTTTTTTTGCATGCGTTACTTGATGCTTCCTTGCGTCCTATCATATATATATATATATATTCCTTCTATATTTCCTTAAAATGTTTTTTTTTATTATATTATTATTATTTTCTTCTTTTTTTGACACAAATAAAAAATTGAGAATATTACATTAGGAATGTAGTGGCTCGGAGAGCTAGGGCCTATCGAGTGGGATTGCAATAATCTCATTATGAGTTTTGTCCACAAAAGCAAGAAAGTAACACTGACAGGGGTACATGAAGGACCAGCTATCCTTGAAGATTTAAACTTTTTTTACCATCATATCACAAATGGAATATGTTTTGTGATTAGAGAAACAGTGCGTACAGAAGAATTAAAGGACCAAAAAAATAAATCACAGTTGAAACTTGATAGGGAATTACCAGAATCACTACTAGATGATTTACGGAATCTAGTCCAGCAATACCAAGATGTGTTTGCAAAGCCCAAACAACTTCTGCCTCTAAAAAAATTCGATCATAAGATTCCCTTGAAGTAAGGAAGTCAACCCCTTTCCCTCAGACCCTACTGTTATGTTCATGCACAAAAAGATGTTATAGAAAGGGTAGTGAATGAGTTAATGGAGGTTGGGTTCATTCAACACAATAATAGCCCTTTTGCATCACCCATTATCCTAGTTAAAAAGAAAGGCAACTCACAGAGATTTTGTGTTGACTATATAAGGTTGAATGGTCTCACAATCAAGGATAAATTTTCTATTCTGACAATAGAAGATCTACTGGATGAATTGTATGGAGCTTGTTTCTTTTCTAAATTATATCTTAGGTCAAGTTATTATTAAATAAGGATGTATGAGGCTGACATGTCTAAGACTGCATTCAAAAAGCATAGCGGCCGTTTTGAGTGGCTGGTTATGCCATTTGGGTTAACTAATGCCCCGTCTATATTTCAGGCTTTAATGAATTCTATAATCAGAGATTATTTGAGGAAATTCATTCTTGTTTTCTTTGATGATATCTTAATTTATAATATAGTTGGGAAACACACTTACAGCACATTACATGTACTCTGGAGGTTTTAAGGAGGCACCAGCTGTATGTTTAACTATCTAAGTGTGCATTTGGGAAAACTAAAGTTGAATACTTAGGGCACATCACATCTAAAGAGGGGGTTTCGATGGATCCAAACAAGGTGGAGGCAGTTTTGTCATGGAAAGTTCCTAAAAATCTCAAACAACTTTGGGGATCTTTAGGACTTTCAGGGTATTACAGAAAATTTATCAAGAGTTATGGGACTATTGCAAGACCACTAATTGAGTTACTAAAAAAAGATTCTTTTCATTGGAATGAGGAGGCACAATTGGCTTTTGACATACTAAAAGGAAAAATGACAACTGCACTTTTTTTAGGAATGCCTAATTTTTTCAAACATTTTGTACTAGAAACTAATGCATCAGGGATGGCATTGAAGCTGTGATTATGCAAGATGGTCATCTTTCAGCTTATCTAAGTAAAGCTATGGGGCAAAGGTACAAGAATTTATCTATATATGAAAGAGAGCTATTTGTTGTAAAAAAATGATCCCCTTACCTTATAAGGCATCATTTATACTTAAGACATATTAAGAAACCTTAAAAAAATTTCTTGGAATAGCCATTAAACACATCCATGCAACAATAGTTGGAAAAGATGTTGGGCTATGATTTTGTAATCCAATATAAGAGGGGAAAAGAGAATGTCGTTGCAGACTCTCAATCAAGGAAGCTGAAAGGCTTTCAATTAAGAGCCATAATCACAGTAGGGAGTAATCTACTTGATAAAGTGAAGGTAAACTAGGAATCTGATTCAATTATTCAAAATCGCATCCAGGCATTGCAACAGAACCATGGACTGAATTCTAAGTTTAAATAGGAGCATAGAGTTTTAAAACAAAAAGGGAAGATTATGGTTGGCAATGACAAGACTTTGAAAGAAGAACTGTTGTAAATTTATCGCAGCTCTCCATGGGGGGACATTTAAGTGCAAATGCCACTTATCATAGGACTTCTCTTATTTATGGGAAGGGCTTACAAAAGGAAGTTGGACAGTTTGTGAGGAATTATGTCATTTGTCAACAAAACAAACTAGAATTAGTGGCACCACTAGGACTTCTACAACCCCTCCCAATTCCTAATGGAGCTTGGCAATCTATAGCTATGGACTTCATTACCCATTTACCAAATTCACATGGAAAGATTATAATCATGGTGGTGGTAGATCGTTTGACAAAATATATATGGTCATTTTGTGGTCCCAAAACATCCATATACAGCTCCGAAGGTAGCACAATTGTTCATGGATCAAGTGGTGAAATTACATGATTGGCCGGTGGCTATCGTTTCATATTGTGACCCTATATTTTTAAGAAATTTCTGGTCTGAGTTGTTCAGGGTAGAAGGGGTACAGCTATGCAAAACTACAGCATATCACCCACAAGGGAATGGGCAATCAAAGATTCTTAACAGAACTCTAGAATACTATTTGCGGTGTTTTGTGGTTGAGGTACCTTCTAAATGGACAACATGGTTGTCTATGGCTAAGTTTTGGTACAACACTTCCTATCACACAGCCATCATCAACATGAGTCTTTTTGAAGCTCTCTATCGATATACACACAAACTATGTGACCCTTATATTTTGGGTGATACCTTGGTGGCAGCAGTGGAGAATTCCATTAGGACAAGAGAACAAATTATAGGACAACTCATAACTCACTTGCCAAAGCCTAGCAACAAATGAAATTGTTAGCCGACAAGCACAGAACAGAGAGAGAATTTTAGGAAGGGGATTATGTTTACCTCAAGTTGTAGTCTTATTGCCAATCCTTTGTATCTAATAAGCATTTCCATAAGCTGTCATCTTTATATTATGGGCCATATAAGGTGTTGGAGTGAAAGGTTGTGGCCTATCACTTAGATCTTCCTCTTGGCTCCAAGATTCACAACAATTTTCACATTTTGCTCTTGAAAAGGCATCATGGGCCTCATCCCTCTTAGTCGGCATTGTCTCCAATTACTGTAGATGGTGACATGCCTTGGGTTCTTGAAGCCATTTTAGATAGAAGGGTTCGCTGCAGAAGAAATTTTCCAATCACATAACTACTCATACACTAAAGCCATTCTCTGAAAGAAGAAGCAACGTGGGTTGAGTTTGAGAAGTTCAAGACCCAATTTCCATAACAGTATAATAGCTGGTTCACGCGGACAACAAGCTCCGTACATCTCCTTGAGGGGAAAGAGATTTTTAAAGGTGAGAAAATTGATACAATTCAAAAGTTTTATGGTGAAAAGAAGAATGGGGATACTAAATTTGATATCAAATGAACCGTTTTGGAGGTTTAAATGACACAATTCAAAAGTTTTATGGTGAAAAGATGAATGGGGATACTAAATTTGATATCAAACGAACCGTTTTGGAGGCTCAAATAAAACAGTTCGTAAGAAAGAATAGAGGAAACGGTGTGTTTTGTGAAGCAGAAAAAGCAGGTGAAAGGAAAGGCTCGTGAGACAATTACTGTAACCATCACTTCTTTGTAATTTCTATTGATTTCGTGACTTTTACCATTAGTGTAATTAGTTGCGTTTTTGGTGGGTCTTTTGTCACCTAGTGGGTAGCTCGTTAGCCTGGAGTAATTTAGCAGTGAGATAGTATTTTCCTAAGGCAGAGAGAATCACATTTGAGGATTCACCTTTTTTTGGGTTGAATTTATGAATATACATTTACTCTTCCAAACACAATTCTATTATTTTTCGTTCTTTATAATTTTCTAGATATCAGAGAACCTACACAACTGAATAACTCCATGTGCATATGCCGCTAAAGTTAGTAAGAGCCCACAGATGAGAGGGAAAATTGTACTTTATGTATCAACAAAGCTGTAAATTTTACATAAATTATAACAATATAAAAAGAGAAATTTAAAGATATATATTTTTAATTATAGTAATCAAATATTTGAAAATCACAATCACTAAACATAAATTAGATTAGAAAATTTTTTATCTAATATATTTAAGATCTTAATCTGTATTTGTGTATTTAATAGCGTTCTACCAGGTGCTAACGAAAAAATGACAATTTAAGAGATAGCCATAAGAGTCTTTAAAAGCATCCACTGTGGTGCTTCATAGATGTGGCTTTCTAAAGGTTATTGAAAAAAGTGCCACATAAATATTAAATCAAAATAAATTTATGACTTTTGCTATAAAAAAGCACCTACTGCAAAAGTAGGTAAGGGGGGGGGGCGCTCAAGCGTGTGTTTGGTTTTTTTATTTTTTATTTTTTATTAAAAATATGTTTAGTAAAATTTGAAAGAAAATATTTTTTTTAAAATATGATGAAAATAAGAAATATTTAAAAGACGTTTTTAGTGTTTTTAAAAAATAATTGATGTAGTTTTTTAATTTTAAAAAAAATTCTATCTTAATTATTAAAAAAAATCAAAATAATATAATAATCATAGATCAAATTCAAAAATCAAATAATATTTATAAATATTTGTTTTAAAAATAAATATGAATTAATTTTTAACTTCAAAAAATAAATAAATATTTTAAATAATAAAAATAAAAAATAAAAATTCAAAATATTTTTAACCTCAGGTTCCATTTGGGAATATTATGGCTTGTTCTTCTAATTTTTTTTAAATAAAAAATGGTAATATATATTACTGTGCTCCTTTTGGTGTTTTTTTAAAAAGCCACAACTTATTTTAAAGGCGCCTAGAAAATGCTTTTAAAAGCAACCGTGGATGATATAAATTTATATATTATTAAATTTTTAAATACATCCTTATTATATATTTTTTAATTTTTTATATTGTCACCTATATTATTTTTATTTGTATTGTAATTTATCACTAAAACACGTTGTTACCATATTAGCACAACGGCATCAGATGTACAAATCCTACTATCTCTTCTTCTTTTTTCTTTTCACATCAATAAGAACAGAGTACAAGGTATCAGAGTACATGCCATCTATTACAGAGTAAACCTAACTTCCCAACGTAATTACTATTATGCTATCTTGTAGCTGTAGATGAAGAAAACTTTAAAGATTGAAAACATTGGTAAGAAAGCCTTTATGTCTGACCATACTGGAATTGAATTTGAGTGGAGGTTAGTTCTTTTCTCCAGGAGCTTACAGTGATGTTGAGTAGGAAGATATATGATCGCAGCGTTGTTGACCAAACTGGCTCTCCAAAATGTCAAAATTTCCTCAAAAGTAAAAGACCTTTTTCTATAGCAAAATAAGAAGACCATATCAAGTCTAGTGGTCCACCAGGATCAATACATCACACGGCAGCTCGAGTAAACTCGAAAGTTCAGAGAAAGAGAAAAGTTAAAAAGTGAAAAGGAAAACTCTAGAGATGGACTAGAGAAAATGAAATGATTGACTGATAACTTTTTCAATACGTTAACTTCTTCAATACGTTAACTTTGGAATGATTAGGGTTAGTTTTAACTTTTTTAAGTATTGTTTGTGATCTCTTTATATGAAGTTAAAAGTTATTTTTTTTATAATATTAAGTTACAAAAATTTTAGTTAAGTATAGAGTTAAAATCATAATATATTATTAAGAATTTAACATCTTTAGAAGATGGAATACACTTTCTTCACTTTTTAACTACCCTCCTCCGTTTTTAATCATTTGCATGAATTAAACTTTTTTGATAATATAAATATCTCTATGAATTCTTTTAAAAAAAATGTAGTTGAGATTGATACTCATTATTGAGCATCGATTGAGTTTGATTGAATTGATCAAATTATTTAATTAAATTAAACAATATTTAAATTAAAAAATTAACACTTTCTCTTAATTAAAATTTTAAATTATTTAAAAAATTCGATTATATCACATCAATCGAGTTGAAAGTGGATAACTTGAATCACGCCCTTCTAGTTGTGCCTCAAAAATCCTCTTCTTCCATTTACACTAGTTGCATTTTATTATGTTTAAACTGGTTCTCCTTACCTTAAACAGCTAGTTGATTGCAGAAGACTAATCAACTCTAATTTTGCTTAGTTCCTTCTTTATCTTTAATATTCATTGTCCCGCAAAATCGCCATCGTTTTATAAAGTATTGTTTGGGTTGAAGGTTCTGTTCCTATGTAAATAACCTCATTTCTACTATGATAAATACTTTAGCAACCACCTACGAACATTTATAATATGAGAGTTACCTTTTCTTGAGTCGTCTTTTTTACTTGGCTCTGTTAGCGTTTTCAACCAGTTAAAGACTGGTAAAGGGTCCAGGTGATCTGTTCTCAAAATCTAATCATATTCTAACCAAACTACTCTGGATACTTGGCACGATAAAAATAGATTTTTTATATCCTTTACAACATCACCCCAGAAAGAACAAGTGCTTGAAACTTGAATGTTCCTTCTCAAAAGAACTTCTCCAAGGGGAAGACAATTATATGCTAATTCCCACATGAAAAATAAGAATCTCCACGGGAGCCTCATATTCTATATGACCAGCCAATCAGCTCCTAATATTCTTGTGATCTTAATATTCTATATCCCGTTTTTGTTAAATACTTACCTGAATTGCTTCCTCGCCAAACAAGTTGATCATCCTCCTTAGAATAAGCAATGGAACATTTAAGAATCTGCTTTATGCTAAATTAATTTAAATTCAATATATATTATAGAAATATTTTTTTATATCTTATTATAATGACATTATCTCAAAAATTTTAATGGTAAAAAACAAAGTTATTTTAAGTATATAAAAAATAAAAAACCTGTTTTGTTTTTAATTTAGTTTTATTAAAAATTTAAAAGTCATAAAAAAAAAAATATATATATATATATACACACACACACACACACACACACACACACACACACACACACACACACACACACACACACATATATATATATATATATATATATATATATATATATATATATATATATATATATATATATATATATATATATTATTTTATTCTTAAAACATTTTTTAAAATTTTAAAAACAATCAAAAACCTTTTAAAAAATTTCGATACTATAACGTAAAGATAATATTTTTAGAATTATTTCAAATTGTATTAATAATATTTTACTGTTTATATAATTTAAAAATAATAAAAATAAAAATTAAATAAAAACAACAATTAAATATATTTTTATAAATATAAAAAATAAAAAATAAATTTTTTTTTCAAGAAATGAAGACAAAATAAAAATATAAAACATTTTCACAAACTAAACGTATTTTAATTTTTCAATTTTCAAAACTTGTAACCGAAAATGTTGCAAGGAAGTACGGTATTTTTAAACTTGTTTAAAGGTAGACTAGCAATGCGCTAATAAGAGAAGTTCCAATTCAAATAAAGATAGACCTTGACCTGAATCAGTGGTAGATGTTCTACGTGTTTCAGGAACAAAATATCCCTTAAAAAACAAAACTCATTTGCTGAACTTGTGTAATAAACCACCAAAACTAAAAGCAATTCTTACACGTTTCAAATAACCTTCTCTAAGATACAATTTGTGTGGACTTGTTAAGAATAACACCCTCATATTTAACTTGGAACCACTTCATTGCATCCTCTTTAGTCACCCTGTGTTGAATTCCAACTTTGGACTTGCATCGTCGGCGTCGGCCAACTCGGTATCCAGGGCGTTCTAAAACAACAAAGAAATCCATCCCATAGATACCAGTTGAAGGATCATACCTGAACCAAGAGACAAAAGAAGATTAGGCCCAAGTATTTACTCAAACTTTTCAAACATGGAAGCAAAGCTATCACTATTATTGTACATTTAGAGACAAACAGAATACTGAATCTATATTATCTTGTGGTCCCCACCAGCACAAGCGCATTATAAAGTGAAAAGCAATAACATTATGTAACTTGGAGAAATAAAAATCCATCTTGATACAAGCACAGGTTGGTGTAACACAAAATGGTGTTTAGTGCCTGTCTCCTTGAGACAGGCCAGGGTATATTATAAAAGTCTTCACCTGGAAACTGATATGTTTCTAAGCCCAAAACGCATCATATCAAGAAATCTAATTAAACCAATAACAAACTTAATTAAAGCTCAACATGATGTGTCTTTTGAACGGTAATATAAATTTAAAAGAAAAGCTATTTTGAAGAAACAGGTTATGTTATGCCCTGACAAATTGCAAGTCATATTCATCCATCTATATGTCTGTTGTCTAACAGCAATAGATTACTGAAACCAGTAGGAAGGGAAATGAACAAGGACAAAGCCACGAAGCTCTGATAGTGCACCACAAATGCAAACCACAATCTAATTTGACACCAGATTAACATGTAACATGCAAGCTAAGTCATAAAATGTTACATCCAGCATTACGGATCTGGAGGAATATAAGTTATTGCTGCCTGAATAGCCAGATCCGTGCAATTTAAACCAGAAATCAAGAATCACACAATCCAGTGATTTGTCTGAAGCATTCTCTGTTGGGTTGCCAAGTTGATTCATTTGTGACCCAAATATGATAGATCAGAATTCTTTTTTAAAAAACCATCTAAAGTCCAAAAAGTTCAGCATTTTGAGAGAAAATAACTGTGTTAGCTTGATTTTGAAACACTTAATCTCATTTAAAAAAGTCCACAACAGCCATGACTTGTTTTGCTCTTACCATTCTCAAAACTCCCCACACTAAGATGCTTCTCAATCCTCACCTCCTTGGATTCTTTATATTTCCAATCCTTAGTCTCAATAAAAATCGATACCAGCAGCAACTTGTTTTTACTATCTAGTGTGAGACTGAAGTGTGTTGTGAATTGTGGTGTTGCTATTGCTGTGGAATAACTATGGCTTCAAAATAGAGTGAAAAAAGATGCATGAGACTTATGGCCAAGTCATTTTGTTAATTTTGGATTAAACTTATTGAGTATTTTGTTTTTTCTATAGATATATTCATAAGTTATACGATATATTTTAAACTATTCTTCATTTTGAGATTTGTTATTTGCAATTCAAAAATTAGCCTTCCAATTCGCAATGTGTACCAAGCATAAAGCAAACAGAAATTGTCCCTCACTTAAATATCAACTTATAGGCATGTTTTTATCTTTTTGGCTCAATAAGCAGGAATTGGGAATCAAAAAGGGAATCCCCCACTTCAGTGCCTATAAATATGCATCACAAATGCATCCTTTTTACAAAACTATCTACCACTTTCGAGTATACAAAAAGGAGCACAAATAGATTATTGATCTTTGTGAACCCCTCTCGGAACAAGCTTTACAGTTGTTAAACCAAGCATATGAAAAAACAATAGTAATGTAAAAGCAACATAAAAAATAATTCACATAATATATATTTTTGTATTAAAATCATACTTGTATGACTAAAAATTCAGTGGTTAATCCAAACCAAGGTTCTCCATCCTTTTGAACAATTTTGAGTAAGCAATATCTTGATGGCACATAAAACCAAAAAGTTTATTGTTCCCTGTTTACTTTAAACCTTTTTTTTCCTAACTTAACCATAATGTACAGTTACAGAAGAGCCATTAAACTAAAACAGCTGACTACTCAAGTCCTATGATTCTAGAAACAAACTTGGACCAGAGAGTGTGCCTATGATTTAATAGAAAACAGCTCAATTATGCCAAAAACTTAATGATACGGACCAAAACTTATAAAATTTCTTGGCATTTTGGCTTAGAGACTTGAAAATAATGTACTAACTACATTTTCAGATATATTACACTTTGTTAAAACCTCTGTCATCTACATAAAAGGAAGCAAGCAGTTGCCTAATCATACCAAAGAACATATTTTATATAAATTATGTCATGCATTCTATAATGGTGAACCCAGGTGCTTCTAACTTACTTGATTCCAAGATCGATATGTTCCTGAATACCAAATCCAAAGCAGCCGGTATCACTGAAGTTTCTCCTCAATAATTCATACTCCTTCACTTTCAATCCACTCTCAAGAAGCTGCATCGCCTTGTCACCCCTCACAGTGACATAGCAAGCAATCTTTTCATTACGCCTGATTCCAAAAGATCTAACAGTGTACCTAGCTGTTTGGAGCAAATCAAATATTAACGCAACAGTCTCATACCACAGAAAACTATATCAAAAGGGTGTCAATAATCCTACCCTTAGAGAAGACTGGGGTTTGACCACTCAATTGCTCCAACACCTAAGCAAAACATAAAATGTATGAGTGATTATATAATAGCAATTCCGGAATACTGCTCAATAACTTCTGCTTCTGTATTCCCTTAAACAAGATACATATACAGCTAACTGCTTTCATTTTGGCAGTATATATTTGGACTGAAAGAAAACGAAACTCACTAAACCATAAGACTTTTCAACAATAACCTCTTTTTTCCGCTCTCTTTTACTCGAGGAAAAATCGAGACCTAGATGTGATATAAAATGCTTCGCCCAAACATTTTCATTTCTCGCGTTAAGTTATCTGACGACCCAAAAAGACATAGGAAAAGAAGGGAGGCAACCTTAGCGGCTCTGGTGAGACGATCACCACTTTCACCAACGGAGATGTTGAGAACGAGCTTCTGGACTTTGATCTCCCTCATTGGGTTCGAAAGCTTCTTTTCCGAAGCCTGTGTATACATGAGCATTCATATGAAACAGTGTCAGAAACTGCAAATGAATAAAACCCAGCTCGATTTAACCCAGAAAATAAGCACACAAAAGCAGAAACAGAGAGGTATACCATGACGATTCGGGGGGAGCAGGGGCTGAAAAGAGGGGAGGTTGAGAGTGACGGAATTGTAATGGGGGCGACGAGGCAGGGTAATAACTAGAAGCTCGCTAGGGTTTTTGGCGAGGGGAATGAATCAGTAAGAAGACGAGAATACCCCTAACTTGGGGAATTAATGATAAAAGGAAATTCAAAATTTCCGTTGCCGGGAATCGAACCCGGGTCTCTCGGGTGAGAGCCGAGTATCCTAACCAACTAGACTACAACGGATGGTTGATATTGTGTTGGCATTTTCTTTTTTACCTTTATTAAAGAGTAATGCATATTGCATAAGTTCAATTTTTTGCTCCTTCTCTCTCTCCCCAAATAGGTTCCTAATGAGATCTACATTTGATTTAAAAAAGGGTAAGGTTGATGATTCAACATTGAAATTTAATTCAAATTTCCATTTCATCCCAAAAAAAAAATTTGGCTTAATTTCTTCCCAAACCTTATAAAAAAAAGTTGGTTTTATGTTTTTTTTCCTACCTCCATTAAATTTCTTGATGAAAAATAAAACCTACCTGAATCCTACGTGGCCTTTATTTAATGAGAGGTAAAATTTTACATATCATGACACTAAACTACATCATTTTGGTACTTAAAATCCAATTAAAAAAATTGTCTTTCTTTTCCTTTTGTTCTGAAAAGGCATGTTTGGTTGTACTTTTATTTTTTATTTTTTTTCAAAATTTTTTTTATCAAATTGAGTTTTAGAAAAAATATTGTAAAAAAGAAGTAAATAGTGTTTAAGTAAATTATTTTATAAACATTTTTATCAAAACCAATGTCCCAAAAAAATATTTTTCTATTAAATTACTAAAAAGGACATGTTTAGAAATAATTTTATAAGTAGTATATATATATATATTAATTATAAAAGCTTTTCCTATCAATTAAATACAATAAATTTCATAATAAATATTTAAATTTAAAAAAAATTAAAGACTTAATTCCTGAAAGGGTGGTGGAGCTAGAGACTTGAATGGTAGAAGGGAGTGGTCACTGAGGTAGAGAGAGAGAGAATGAGAAGGGTTTTTATAAAAAGGTTGGATAGATTTGTAACTTTCTATTTTTCATGGGATATTTTTGTTCATAATGGAATTAATTATCTACTCCTATTTTTGTTTTAATAAAGAAGTTCCGAATTGTTGTATTTCTATTTCATCAAAAATTATTTTTACTGACATTCAAAAACAAATTTTGGCCATCCAAACTAAAAATGAAAAAGAAAACAAACTTTTTTTAAAAGAAATAAAAAGGCAACATTGTTTTTTCAAATGAAGCCCGATCAAACAGGCTCAACTCTTTTTCTCCATTTTCTACAGCCTCTTTTTCTCTCCTAAGTCCTATAAATATAAGGAGCCAAACCTTTGTTGTCCATTGTTGTTTGGTATACTGGCTTACATTTAATATCCACTTAGGAAATAACCTCATTGGGGAGGTCCCAAGAGTTGAGTGGACGATGAATAAAAGTAATGAATAGACTTGGTCTCGTTACTCCTTCTGGGTCTCCATTCCACAAGCATTGACACATTTATAGAGTAATCTAGGGATGATTATGGGGAGAGAGGAATTAGTGTTGAGGAGGCTGGTAGATTAATTACTTTGTATTGATTTTAGTTGTATTGTTCTCCTTTCTCTCACTCACTCTCTAACTCAGAAAATCGAAAGAATTTTTCATTTTCTTTCTATTAAAAATCACACACACACAAAATCAAGGAAAATCGACGGTTAAGGGAGGCCTTGTTGAAAGGAGCATTCCCAAACTTTCAGGCCAACCATGGATATGGGTTTCAATTACAGCACTAGAATTCAGCTTCCTATCATGTTAGGGTCACTCTGTTTCAAAGAGATTGAGCATCTCCCTAAAGGTGATTCCTATGAACCTCTACCTTTTAGTTGAGTATGACGTCTTAATTAGGTTCTAAGAGTAGTTCTTTTTTTATATAAATAGAAAATTATATTCATATATAATGATTAAGTATTAAAATCAACAAATAAAAAATAAAAGTAGGATAAATAAATTCTGTAGTTTTTAATAATATAAAAAAAAATTAAGTACTGAAATAAAAAAAATTTAAAATTCTAATTTACTAAATATTATATATCAATATTTAAATAAACAATTAATACAAAAATAAAATATATAAAAAAAACTATTTGGGTTATTTATTTTAGTGTTAGTGATACACAACTTGGACCAGAACCAATGTTGAGTTTAATGTTGAGTTTGGGCCAATAAACCAACCAAGTGGCCCATGTTGGAGCCCTAGAGATTGACCAACACGAACTCAAGTTTTGAGTCCAAAAATATAAAAACTTGAGTTCAACTTAATTTTATCTAAACCATTTGGGCTTATTGTGAACACAAGTGCACCTGAGTAGTTCTCCATTTTGTTAGGACTCCACAAGCCATTATTTCTACTGGTGGGACCACGAGCCAATAACACTTTCACCACGTTCTTCTCTTTTATTGTATCTGATTGTGCCCTTTTACCATTCTACCCCTTACTGAATGCTAATAAATATGAGTCTTTTCTCTTATAAAATCATTTTGATCTTTTTATTGTTCATATTTTGAGGCTTGCACTGACTTGATTTCTGGAGTGCTTACAAGTTACCGATTAAACTCACCTAGCAAGCTATTGGAGCACTAGGAACAAAGAAGCATCATCATATGCAAATATTTTTTTGAGTCTTTTTCTTCAATATCATATGGGGGACATGAAAAGGGTAACATATTGATTCCTTCCAAATGCTTATTGGTTAAATGCTTCTTCTTTGGCTATATGAAGATTCCTTGTGGATTTAACTAGAGTTAAAGAAAGAAAAAAAAAAAGGAGAAAAGAGTCACACAGAAAAAAGAATGAGAAGAAGAAGAGAGTAAGATGGAGGAGAAGAGGGAAAAAGTGTATTAAAGAGAAAAAGAAAGAGAATAAGAAGAGTTGAAGAAAACAAAATTAATTGAATATAGATATCTAAATAACGTATTTTAATGCCATAATGTGTGCAATTTTATCTAAGTTAGCTTACATCTCATTAAATGAAGACGATGTAAGCTTTTCTCGTCAAAGAATTTGAGTTAGAGAAAAGAAGTATATCAAAACTTTGTTGGCAAGTTTTGGGACAAAATTAGAGTTAAAAAAATTTGTCCCTAAAAGATGTCATTTTTCTAAATTGAGTCCCCGAAAGAAAAAATTTCTCAATTTAATCCTCCAATAAATTTTCCCCTTAGTCCCTTGGTTAGATTAACCAACAAAAAATAAGAGTTCATGACGTGGGCAAACAAAAATCTCACATGATGGCATCTAAAGCCCCATTAGGTGGCACCTAACTAAGGCCACAAAAAAGGAGACATCTCCCAAAACGACATCGTCACGCTTCCCAAGTCTAGACTGATCTTGCTGTTTCTCCTTTTGGAAGGAAGAATTACTCCCTTGAAGTTATTCACGTTTGACCCTTGTATTGAACATTCAGGCTAAGGGGAAGGAGCTTGGATATTGAGGAAAAAATTCCGATTGAACATTGACGCCAAGGCAAAGTTGATTTGGCTCCAAATGAAGTTATGCTTTTAATAGTGGGAGGAAAATTTCATCCTTGTGGCATTACGGGTTATGATTGTGGGGTGAATTGTTGGGCTTTTATTATAAAAGGAAGCACCCCATCTCCTAGTGGGATGAAACTCTTTGAAGTTAGAAAGAAAATCGATGGGATAAAGAAATAAATTGATTCACGTGCTTACCTCCTTGAAAGATGCAGACTACGTTAAAGATTATAAAAATTATTGATAAACTATACAGATTATGATAGAGCGGGACCCAGAAACACAATAAAGAAGAAAGGTCCTACCAACCCTTCAAAGCTTTCTCAGGTCTTCACGAAAGGGGTTGGGAAACACAACCAACTTCATATTACTAACAATCCTCAATGAATCTCCCTTGATGATGTCCTAGACTGACTCTATTAGTTTATCAAGTTGGCAATGGAGGTGGAGCAAGAACATATGGGGGATTCTAATTGGAGGATTTTGAGGTGGTGGAAGATCAGAGGGCATGAACGGGCAAGAAGATAAAGGCATTGAAGCTCAAGGGGCACTTGGAGGAGATTCTCAATCACACAGTGGGATCTGACTGGACGTTTGCATGGAGGAGATTCTCAATCTCGTCAATGGCGGATTGGGACGATGGGTGAAGAGGCATTGTCTCGCTGTGACATTTTATCCTGCAGAAGAAAAGGAATTTACATGAGATCTAAGGAGTAAAGTGAAGGCGGAGATATGGAAAATATGAAGCGGGAGAACAAAGAGAGCTATATTCAAGAAGAAAAGGATTTAGCAGAGATCTAGAAAATACGAAACATGATATGATGTTTTTTTTTCTACTAAGGTGCCACGTAATCGAGTTTTGGGATGCTATCATTATTTAACATCCACGTGGACTTTTTATTTGTCCACATCATGTGTGAGTTTTCCGTTAGTTAATCTAATCCGAGGGACCAAATTGAAAGGAGCAAATTAATTGATGGATTAAATTGAAACATGTTTTCTTTTGAGGGTTCGAATGAGAAAGGTGATATTTTGCAAAGGCGAAATCGTTAATTTGCTCCCAAAAAAAATTTAGGACAAAATCAAAATTTGAGGACAAAAAGTTTACTTTAACCAAAAAAAAAAGTTCAGTTCGGCAAGACAACACTTTGCTGAGGATTCAAGTTTACTTTTTCGATCATCCCCGCAACCAAAATTTCAGAGTTTTTCATACTAACAAACATAATTTTACACAAATCTAAAATAGAACCACATTATACACGGGAATCCAATTATAGAAATCTAACATGTACACTTTCTATGTTTTTTACATTTATTTCTTTGAGGAAACTTTCGTTGCTTTTTTTCGATTATAACGCTTCGGAATATGTCCAGGAATAATCTAGAAGACCAAGAAGTGAAAAGGTTGACCCAGGTGGTTTGTTATATGGCCTATGGCTCATTTAGTATGCCCGTAACATGAAGGTGCATGAAGGGAAGGAAGTTAATCCAATGCAAGTAATGCAAATGACAAAGAAGTTTACGAAGGAAACAGAGGATGCTTGGAAAAACGAAAGAACTATGAACTTCAGGAAAATATTATGGTTGATTGGAAGCAGAGAAAGACATGAGCAATAGTTTATGAGATTCATTGCTTCTGGGGAAGGAAACCAAGAATTATTGTCACAAAGAGTGGTACAAGGATGGAAACGAAGAAAGATGGTTTGGATCCTGGAGTTCTGGGGAGAAGTGCTTCATCAGATCAAGAATAGAGATATCAATTCCGTGCAAATATTCATACCAAATAAGCATTTGGTTCAGAGATTAAGGAAGGGGAGCATCAACCAAGATTCTTTATGATTAGCGAATTTTGAATTAGTATTTAATTCATAGTTGGTGATTAATTTTTTATTTATTAATAATATTTAATTTATAATAAATAATAAAAATATTTTTTAAAAATATTTTTTTTCACATATTATAATTTAAAATAAATAAAAAAATTATCGATGAATTAAATTATTATTTTTTAAATTTTACTATTTTTATAAATTAAATTGTGCAAGTACCCAAGACTTAAGATACACGAGAGATTCAAAAACTATTTATACTCGAGGTTTATTAGTTAATAGGTTCTATTTTTTTTATATTAAAAGAACACAAAAATATTATTTTTGTCCCTAAAATTTAGCTTGATATTTAATTTTATTCTTAATGTATATTTTTTTAATTCAATTTTATCTTTAATGTTTTGAAAAGAGTTCAATGGTATCTTTTTCCTAACTCTGTTAAATTTATTAACGGAAATTGCTTAAGTGTATCTTACGTGGCCTTCATTAATTATTATCTTCAATGTAATATAAATTAAAATGTTATAATCAAATGTTATATATATAATTTATATTAAATATTATATAAATTATCAAAAGTATCAAATTAATTAATTATTATATTATCACTCTTATTTATCTAATACAATAGATTATAAGATTTAATGTTTTGGGGGTCGCCTAAATAATTAAAAAAAAAATTTTCCAATTACTTGGCTGTTGCAACAAATAAATAAATAATACTGATAACAATTCGATTCCAAATTTTGGTATGAAATGCAACATATTGTTATAGTAGCGGTGGTGACGAAATAGCTGACGATCGTGGCAAGGACGAACGTGGTAGTGATGTTGTGGTGGTGGCAAAGTTTCAACGAGTGATAGTGAAGATAGTGGTGATGCCAATATTAATAGTGGTGATGTATTTCTATATCAGTGAATAATGGGAAAATAAATTAATTTTTATCCAAATTTTTTTATCACAATTTATTCCAGCTCTTTTGAGTATGGTAATAGTTGTATAAAAAGTTTCCATTGTACAATTTTTTGTACACAATAAATATTATATAAGGTTACATTATATTAATTTATAATATTATATCTAATATTATATAACGCACTAAACAGGACTATAATTTTTTAAGGCCATTGATGCAATTAAAATTAAATTTGAGAATTAAAAGTATTATCATAATATCAATAATAACTCCTAAATACTATGAAAATTATTCAATATAAACTTTTTTTCCAATAATTTATTATCTTAACATTAACGTGATTATATCAATTTGATCCAAAGAATATCAATTTAGGTGAAAAATATGGCAAGGTGGTTGAGAGATATCAGAACAAATCACAAGGGGCTAAATTGTGTAATTTACCCCTTTTTTTATGATGCTTATCTCTATTAGTGTAATCCCCATATTTTGTTTTTTTATTTTATTTTAAAAATAAAAAGAGTAATTAGTTAAAATCTTAGACTCTAGTCCAATTAATTTGGATCATTCTTCCTTTTAGTTAGAATTTCATGCTCCGGTCCAATTAATTTGGGCCATTATTGTTTTTTGTTAAGAGTTTTAACCTTGGTCCTCTTAATTTGAGCAATTTCTCTTCTTATTTCTTGGGCCACTTTTTTTTTTTTAAGTCTTTCTCGCTATTGGGCCTCATCTTGAATACAAAATCTTGGCTTAACTTAGGATTATTACATAAACGAGTAAAAGTAGGCTAAAAACTCTCTGGAAATCCCTAGCCGCAGGGTTCCACTCTCTCCAGCCGCAGCAAGTTGGGGGGAGGGTCCACACTTTTCGCCCTCTTTTTTTATTTTTTATTTTTATGTTTAAGATGTAATTTTTGAATAATTTTTTTTGTTATAAAAGTTTTTTCTTTAGGAAGCCTTTTCCTTCCATTAGCAAAATATTTTCTTTTATTTGAAAAATATTTTTTTAAATATTTATTTCTTTTTATTTAAAAAAAATTTAATGTTAGTCAAATTTTTAAAGAAAGATCTATAATTTATTCTTTAAATTTATAACACTTCAATATTAAAAAAAGAATCGAAAGAATGAAAAGTACTAATTTTCAGAGAAGATGAAAGATATGTTGTCTCACCTTGTATAGTTTCTTTGTCTTTCTATGAAATGTTTAATAAGTTGTGTAATCTTGCTAAATATATTATAATTTTTTTTATAATATTTAGCTAGTACTAATTAAGATCTATGTTACCTCTTAATTTGAGATTTTTTTCATTTTCAAAAATACACACCTTTCGCTCTCTCTTTTTCTTTTATTTTATGTTTAAGATGTAATTTTTGAATAATTTCTTTTGTTATAGAACTTTTTTCTCTAGGAATCCTTTTCCTTCCATTAGCAAAATATTTTCTTTTATTTGAGAAATATTGTTTTTAAATATTTGTCTCCCTTTATTTAAAAAAGATCTAGTGTTAGTCAAATTTTTTAAAAAAAATCTATAATTTACTCTTCAAATTTATAACATTTCAATATTAAAAGAAGAACCGAACGAATAAAAAGTATTAATTTTTAGAGAAGATGAGAGGTGTGTTGCCTCTTTTTATATAGTTTCTTTGTCTTTCTATAAAATATTTAGTAGATTGTGTAGTCTTATTAAATATATTATAATTTTTTTATAATATTTGGTTAATATTAATTAAAAGGTATGTTACCTCTTAATTTGAGATTTTTGTCATTTTTAAAAGTACATGATTGATTTTTATTTTATTTACTTATTGTGTTTTGTTAAATTTTTTTAAATTTTTGTGTTTATTTATTGAATATAATAATTTATGGATCTGTATAAAAAAAAGCTTAATGTGAAAAATTATTTTTTATTTTTATTTTTAAATTTGTTATATATTTTAAAATATATTTCATACGTGTTTATACTTTATTTTTATTTTTAACATTTTTAATTGCATAAATAATAAAATATTGTTTACTTATATTATAATAAGTTTATATTAATTATAAAAATATCATTGATATAGTATTAAAAATTTTAGAAACGTAAATTTATTATTTTTAAAATTTTTAAAAATATTTTTTAAAAAATAAAAAAAAATTAATAAAACAATCTCAAAAGGCACCCATAACAAAGAGGCTCAATTTTCAACAATATTTATAAAAATCTCATTTTCTCCTGCCTTCGTAACAAACTTTCCATTTCTACAATCCTTTGAGAACTTCTCCAGTGGTACGGATGTTTAAATGAATTCCACGATTGCTTATTAAATAAAATATTATTTTATATTTAAACATCATTGTTTATTAAAATAACAATACTTAAATAATTTTTTTTTTTATATATTATTTCAGACAAAAATTTCAGATGTGTCAGGGGGTTAAGCAACCTCCACTAGAGAAAGCCACCAAATCACTTCCGTGCCACCTTATCTTTTCACCTCATAATGCCACTTGCCGTGGCACCTGAATTAAATTAACGTTTAACCACCAAAATCCTATCAAATCTAATCCCAAATATCCATCTATATCACCCATTATCTATTTTCCTTTTTTGGTTTTTCTAATAAAACAATTACATAACTCTATCTTTATCCAAAACTCTCTAAATTAAATAGAAATTAAACTAGTTTAGCCATCTACAATTAAATAGTTTGAGGGGAGGGGAGACGAGGAGAGGGGAATTTTTAAAAAAATTATATTATTTGTTTCAATGATTTAGAGTGGAGGAGTGAAAAAACAGAGAGGCAAAATTCTTTCCCTCCCCTTATTTTCTTACTTTCCAAAAATAAAAAGATTTAGAGGAGATAAAAATTGTAGATGGTGAAAAGATAAAAGTATTTTTATCAATTTTTTTTAATATTTAAATTACTCTTCACTTTCTTTTCTAATGCATATTTATTTAAAATTTAAAAAATATAATAGTTATTTTTTATTTTTTTCTCTCTTTTTATAAATTAAATAAAAAAACTTATTTTTTTTTCTCAAACTAAACCAAAAGAATTTTTTTTTTCTTCTCACGCCTCCCTTAAACTACTCCGTTAAACTAAACACTCCCCAAGGCACGTCAACCTTATTCCCCCATCTCTTCCTTTTTTTCACGCCAACATCCCAAATTCCCGATAAATTTTTGAATATTGGAGCTCATTTAGCTGTATTTTATTTTTGAATTTCTGAACATAATAGGTGAAATCTCGGGATTAAAATATTTTTGGTGAATAATTCTCAGTAAATTTTTGAACTTAATATCATGCGCTCAAGAATCCAACATAAACAAATACACATTGGTGTTTTTCTACCGATTTCAAACAAGTTGAGCTTTGATCCTTATTTATTTAAAGTATGTAAGCTCTAGGATTACTCATGTCAAGTCCAAAACTTGTAAATACTTTTTCTTTCTATCGTCATTTGAAATCGTTAGGGTTAGGTTTTATTATTTTTAGTTTGTAAATAATTTTTTTCATTTTTAAATAAATTTCATCTTTCTTTTTTCTTTTTTCTGCACTTTCGTGTTGTTATTTTGCTTGCAGATATTTGTAAATAATTTTTTTTTTTGCTTTATGAATATTGTGAGATGTCTGAAATATTTTTCATAAAATGTTAAGTAAGGGTGAGTAAATGGACAAGTCAAGTCAAAAAAATAAAAAATGAATTAAAAATTAATACTTAGCTGATAAATTATTTAAAAAATTTAAGTTATGTTAGATTGATTGGGTCAAATTTAAAAAAATTATTCGACTTATTTATTTAAATTTAATTTTTTTAAAAATATTAATTTATATGAACTAAATTAACTTAATTCAATTCGTCTAAAATAATTTGTTAAATCTAATTTGGTTAAATTCAAGTGAGTGAGTGAGTGAATTATACTCATCTTGTTAAACTTTGAATCATTTTTAATTTGTAAACTCGCTTTTTTAAAATTATTAAAAGTAAAATTTTATTACTATTCTAATTTTAAAAATTTTTTATAAAAAATTGAAACACTTTTTTCATCTGCATCACATGATCACTTATGCCGTACGCATCATTTTATATTTGAAATTTGTCCTCTAAATAACTGCAATTTCTAACAAAATTTTACAAAAAAAAAATACTGTCAATTTTTTTTTTGTAAACGTAATTGCTATAATATTGGTTAATTTATAATATAATGCGTATTACGAAAAGTGACAATGATAATTATTTGGATCAAGATTCTCTAAAGACACTATGCACTTATAAATTATAATGTATAAATGATTCTTATTATCTCACATTATAATATCTAAAATTGAAGAAAAAAAAAACTTCTCATTCATGCTTCTTTAAGTTTTTTCCTTTTCTCTTTTCTCATTCCTTCATTCATAAATCTCACTTTTTTTTTCAATTATTTCTTTTGTTCTTTCTCACTTTAGTTTTTATACAATCTACCAAAAAAATTTTTACACCGAAAAAAAGAGTAAAATACTAATTTTCTCAAAATTTAAACATATAGATTATAATAATTTTACTCGAAACTAAAATAGACTTGAAAACATGTTTGATTACTGTTTTTTATTTTTATTTTAAAAAAATATTTTTTGAATCTCTAAAAATATCAAAAAAAATATTTTTAAAATTTTCAATATTGTAATGTATTATAAAAATAGCATTTTTATAATTATTTCAAATTATATACATAATATTTTATTATTTATACAATTATAAAATAGTAAAAATAAAATATAAAATAAAAATACAATTATATAATTAAAAAATAATAAAAATAAAATTACAAACCAAACATATTTTAAAAAATATAAAAATTTTAAAATAAAAACAAAAAACTTTTTCTCAAACCAAACTCACCCTAAACTTTCACACCATATCTTGAGATTTAATTCTCTCCTCTTCTTGTTGTTCACACCCTCACCTCTTTTTATTTTCTCCTCTTAATTTTAACTTCTCTCTTCTCTCTTCTCTCTCCTTCACTCGTTCTCCCTCACACTGATATTCTACTTTTCTCAATCAATTTTTTTTTTGGATGAAGGTTCTATTCCCCCCCCCCTCTCTCTCTCTCTAAAATATTATAATCAGTATGTAGACATTAAAATTTTCATATATCTCATATTCAAAAAAATAAAAAATAATACATTTAATTACTCAATTAATTTTTATAATTTTCATTATTTTTAAAGAGGTTTCTATAATTTAAAATTTTAAAATTGGATCCTTATAATTTCAATTTTTTCTTAATTAAGTCCAAGATTGCTATCAATATATCTAACACTGTGTATACATTCATGCTTGGCATGTGATTTGCACCTCTTCTACTAACTTAACATCAATTAACAACACTAACAATAAAAGCTTACTTAAAAAATTAAATTTATAAAGACTGAATTTTAAACTTTTAAACTATAGAAATTTAATTAAAAATTAGTATATAAACCAAGTTAATAATTGCAACAAGGATGGAAGCATCTTTCTTTTGTTTTTTTTTTTGGGCCAATTCTTTACCTAATTCTAACAAGTGGGGAACTTCTTTATACTGAAGCATCATAAATTTTAGGCTCAAATCAGTGTTTGGTTCAACCCAAAAAAAAGGAGAAACTTTTTTTTTTTGTTTAGTTTAATTTGAGAAGGAAAGAAGGGAGAAAAATACTTTTTTTTTATTTAATTTGTTAGAGAAAGAAAAGAAAAAGAAAAAAAAATAACTATTATACCTATTTAATTTTATTTTAACTAAAAATAAGACCATAAAACATATTATTTCCAATCTATCTCTAATTTGTCCTTTCCACTTTTTTACTAAAAATTTTTAAAATTATTTTTTTCTCCATCATTGTCTTTTTTATTTGAATATTAAAATAATTAACTGAAAATATTTTCATCTTTTTTTCTATCATACTTTTCATTCCTTTCAAATCCCCCCATTTTTGGAAGGAAAAGAATCTTGGAGTTCCATTTTCCCTCCCCTCCCCTTCAAATTATTCAATCAAACACCATAATTTTAAAAAATTCTCTCCCCTCCCCTCTAAATCCCTCAAACCAAACATTATATAAGAAATATCAACTTGGACGTGGTCAAACATTAACATCCCACTACAATTTGATTTGTCAAAGAAAGTATGCCAGAAACCAATTAAACGATTATACATAGGCTGGCAGTGAAGAATTTATTTGAGTCCTTACTAGAACATATTTACACGAAAAAACCATGGCAGAACAAAAGCTATAACCAGGCATGCCATCAAGAAGTTACAAAATGGTTGTCCCCGCCAGCATGCACCAAAATTGCTTGATGAGGTACTACCACTGTCAGTGAATCTCCTTTCATTCCACTCCTCCATAAATCCATCATCGGCAACACCCGAAACATTCTTTGCAGTCTCACCGCATATTTCACACAATCTGTCATTATAAAAGGGTAGCCGATAAATATTTATTTGACGATAGATCGTAACATTAATAGTTAAATTGTGCTGTCTTGACATGGGACCAATTGAAATAATTTGGTGTATAACAACAGAACTAAAAAGAACCAAGGAACTGAAGACCTAGCTTACTTATGATGCAAGAATTATTGATGATATTTTCACTACTATCTAAATATTTGTTGGCAAAAAGCATGTTATATTGCATGAGTAAATTCCTCAACCTCCTCACCCTCAACTCAATGAACAAGAAACATTTGCAAATTACAAATGAAGAAAAAGATATAAGCAGCATAGCATGCACTGAGATTGTCCATATTAGGTGCCATGTGAATTATATAGTTCAACATTGAGTAGATCTAATAACTGTTTGATTCCTGAATAAAAACACAATATTGACCACATAAACAAACTTTAATAAACACATTATAGTTTTTAGTGACAAAATACGATGGCACAAAGAGTGTAAGTTTTATAAAAGAACACGCCATTTCAACTCACATTTTATAAATTATATCTAGAAAATTTTCAACCAAACTCAAAACAGAGATTGAGAATCCTATGAAGCTCTAGGCAGCGAACAAATTGAGAAGACGTCTGATAGTATCTATTGCATTGTGCAATAAGTGTGAAAACCCTTGGATTTATGACAAAGCATAGATTAGATGAAGCTGAAACTAACTGAAAACTCACAGTGGCCTGAATTAATTTGATGAGTGAAGGTTCACAGAGGAATGGAATTTAGATTACCGTATGCTGAGTTGCTGACATTTAAAATTTTGCCAGGGGGAAGTCTATAGTGCCACACCTGCAGAGTTTCTTCTCTAACAAAAAGCAGCATGAGTTTCTAAAGTGAAGCATCATGCCATTGCCTATATTCAGAATTACCTTGAAATTGACTTTAATATATATATATATATATATATATATATATATATATATATATATATCATATTTGCAAAGGCAATCTTGCTGACAGTCATTCTTTGTCTGCCTCTTTATTAGGTGCTTTAACACTGTGACTTCTTTTATTTGAAGGGGAAATGGGACACTCAAGGGGAAAGGAAAAAGGGATTGGAAATAGATTGTTGACTATTTTCCAATGTGAAGTGATGGAAATTTGAACTTATTTTTTTTGGTCCGTGCCAGTATATCATCTGAATAAAGTACTTATGAACACAAACAGAGTAGATTGACATAATCTTCACGTAGGCTCCTTGAATAACACTTTTTCACACAACATGAACATTCCAGTTCAATGCAATTATTTGCTAGTTACCAAGCTAAGACTTGATAACATCATATAAATGTTTGAACCCCACAAACACTAAAAGGAATCGGTTAATGATGTTGAAGTCTAATGCAAATTGTTCCATCTTAGAAAAGGAAAACCCACGAGGTATCAGGGTGCATTTGTCCAAATCACCCCTCATTGAACTCTGTAAGCTATAGGAACTTCACATAGTCTGATAGCTAATAATATGCTGGGTGCAATTGTATCAGGCTAGCAGTTTTGTAGCTATGTGCTACTCTAACCAATCTTTCAACCTCAAATTTAAGGCACTTCATGAATGTAAGATTCAAGAATAAACATAGCCATAAAACTAGATTTGAAGAAAAGATAATAATATTGCAATTTTTGTAAAGATAGTGAAAAGGGACTCTTATAAAACATGACACTTATGTAAAGACAATAAAAATTAGAAAAAATATAAAATTGTTAAGAAAGATGTTAAGAAAACTGTGAATAAAGCGAGATCTAGAATTTTTGAAGAGTTATACCAATCCTTAGAAACTAAAGATGGTAAAAAAAAAAATTTCAAACTTACGAAGGGTGGAAAAAGAAAGATAAGAGACTTAAACTAAATAAAATGTATTAAAGATGAAGAAAGTCATGTACTGTTAAGGGAGCAAAATATCCAACTACGATAAAAAAAATTACTTTTAAGTGTTTTTTAACATAGGACATGAGTTTTATTGTCACTCTGATAAATTATATATTGCATAGGAGGACCGAAATTATACCTTTTATTGTAGAATTCAGGAGTTTGAAGTAGAAAAAAATTTGAAGAGAATAAATAATAGCAAAATAGTATAATCTAATAATATACCTATTAAGTTGTGGAAAAATCTATGTAAGAAAAGCATAAGTTGACTCATTAAATTGTTTAATTAGATAAAGAAATATAAGAAAATACCAAATAAATAGAGAATGAGTACTTTAATCCTTATCTATAAAAATAAGAGGGACATACCCAACTATAAGGAGATTAAGTTTATGAATCATACTATGAAGTTATGGAAAAAAGTCATTGAATAGAGATTAAAACAAGAGACTCAAGTCACATAGAATCAATTTAGTTTTATGTTAAGGTCAACCATAGAAGTAATTTACTTACTACAAAAATTGATAGAGAGATATTAAAGGAATAAAAAAGAGTTACATATAATTTTCATCAATTTTAAAAAAGCATATGATAGAGTGCTGAAAGAGATTTTATAGAAGGCTTTAAAGAAGAAATGAGTATGAATTGATTATACTCGAGTAATCAAAGTATATATGATAGGATTATGATTTGCATAAGAATACAAAATAGAGACATAAAATATTTTTCTACAACTATATGACTATATCAAGGTTCATCTCTGAGTTCATATATTTTTAAATTGGTTTTTGATGCAGCTACTAAACATATGAGGTCTCGATGTATGATTTTTGCAGATGATACAGTTATAGTTAGTGAATCGAGAAAATAAATATAAAATTAGAGTCATAGAGATAAGTTTAAAAAATATATGGCTTTTGTATAAGTAGAAATAAAATATAATATATGGAATGTAATTTTAATAAAAGACAAACAAATACAAATTTAGAAATAAAACTTAAAAATTATCTTCTAAAACAAGTTACAAGTTTTAAATATTTTGCATCTATTATACAAAATGACGGAGAAATAAAGGAGGACATAATCTATAGGATTCAAGTAAAATGGATGAAATGGAAGAAAATTTTGAGTGTTATTTGTGATAGAAAAGTACCACTCGAAGTTAAAAAAAAATTATAATGTACAAATATAAGACTTATAATATTGTACGGTATTGAATGTTAGGCGGTTAAAAGACAACATAAAGATAAACTCAATGTCGCAGAAATAAGAATATCACATTAGATATGTTGATACATTAGAAAAGATATAATTAAGAATGAGTGCATTAGAGATAAAGTTGGGATGACACCTGTTGTGAAAAAAATAGTAGAATCTCGCTTAAGGTGGTTTAACTATATTTGGGGTAAACCTGCAGAAGCCTCGCTAAGAAGAGTAGACCAAATAGAGAACAGTCCGATAATTAAAGTTAAAGGAAGGACAAAGAAAATAATCATTAAAAAAGTTTAACAATTAATAATCTTTCTACCGATCTCGTTTATAATAAGTTGCTGATTCATGTAGCCGACTCCATTTAGCGAAAAAAAAAATTTGGTTGTAGTAGCTGCTGTTGTAATTCGCAAATCTTGAGCCCTTTTCACATTCAATGCCACATTTATAAGGATGCTGCAGAATTCCAAGTTTCTAGTCGACAATGGAAAGATAAAAAGAAATATTCATATGATATAATTGTTGAAGTCATTCATGATCCAAATTATCAAGGCAAAGGAATCTGCCTTCACCTCTGATATAAGTATAGATGAAGTCCCAACTGCCAAAATTATTTTTAAACAATGGAAAGAAAAAAGCCAGGGAGTCTTTTGTTTGCAGAAATTAAGCCTTTTTAGATGATTGAGTAATGATAACTTATAACTTCCTCTATCATTATTTATATATCAAAAGTAAGATGACAACGTCAGTAACATGGTCAGTGTTGCAACCTTAAATGCAGGACCTCAAAACCGACATTGATGTTCATTTATAAACTACAACTAACTAAGCTTTGAGAAGAAAGAGTTACCTGCTTCCTTTTAGCTTGAACCATGCCTCAGCACAATGACTGTGGGCAATGCCTAGCTCATCTTTACACGCACAACCGAGCTGAATTAAATCTGCACTAATAGCAATGTCATTAGTGATACTGCTAACAGATATTGCATCGGATGGTTGCCCAGAAGCTAGATGGCAAATCCTACAAATCCTTTCACCATCCGAATTCTCACTAAACCCTTCGCAGCTGCCACAATTCATATCAATCTTCACACATGAATCATTATCTGTTTTTGGTGCTTTCATGGATATCTTGCTCAGCCCTGATTCCTTAACTTTTGCTTCAAAGTCTCTATTGTATCTGTTCACATTCTCTGTCTCAGCAGAATCTATTATAACCACTGCGTCACGTACCCCCTCATGAACCAAATCTCTTGAATTATAACTAGTTCTTTGATCAACTCCATACAATGCATCACTGATTTTTTGCTGATCACGCATGTCATGAACCATAACTTCCTCAGGCCCCTCCTGTACTTCCTTATTTGATCCTGGATCATTATCCATCTCTCCTAAAGTCCCATCTTCTCTATTCACACAAGTCCTCTCACCCCATCTGCCCCCTGCTACTGCATTGACTGCATCAACCGAAAGGCTGAATTTCTTATCTATCCCTTCATCAGCATGATCCAATACCTCACCACTGTCTTGCCCTCTTGCATGAACCATCAGGCCAATAACAATTCTTTCGCCACACAATTTTTTACAACTTGAACGGAAACTTCTAACAAAAACAACTATACCCCAGAACAAAATCCCAAAAAAATTTATTTAATTACAGATGATGAACAATGTGATCAAATGAAAGGTATCAACGACCCGCTTCATGCTTACTGACATAATCTTCAAATATTGACATAAATCATCGATTTTTTTAAATATGGAAACTTCTGATACCTACCTTTAGGATCGATCACCTCGGTTCCACGGAAACGAGCCCCCAAACTCCAAGCGAGGGGTTTACCTCAAATATAAAATTCTACAAGAAAATAAATATCTGGGGCTGCTTCAATTCAACCCCACCGCGTTAAACCTCCATAGTTTGCTCCACGGAGAAGAAATTTTTAAATAGGAAAATAGCAGCAGGGTTAGGTGAAGAAAGGAACTGGGAAAATAGTAAGAAAAGGAAATTGAGTGCGAATGAATCATTTGATGAAATGGGTTAGTAAGTAAAGCAATGAATAAGAAACAGAGACGGTTTGTCTTTATGGTGCAGTTTACAAAAAACCCTTTAACAGTATGCAATAGTAGAGATTCCAGAAAAAGAACCATTTCAAAGTATAATAAAGGTTTATTTATTTGCAGAAATTTCATTTGTAATGTGAATTTCTCGGCGACGGCTCTAAAAGTGTGTCTGCCCCTCGTGAGTGCCGCCAGTGCTGTAACAAGAACTAGGCGGAGGCCGAGGTATCCATAGACCAAAAAAAAAAAGGAGGGGGGGGGGGGTTTCCGGTTTTACTTTTACGTAACTTGGGAATTAGTTGAAAAATAAATTTCATTTTGCCTTTTTAGGCGAAAATGTTTTACTTTCGGATAAAATGCATCAAATTAAGTCAACCCATTTAAATAACTAAAGGTTAATTGGGGATATTTTTGAAGACATCAGACATGACAGATATTCAAGCATTAAAATGAAATAGTATATTTTGACAGATTAAACTAAATTTTTTAAGATAAAAAGAAAAAGAATTTACTCTTTTGTTCTACTTAGTATATTTTGACAGATTAAACTAAATTTTTTAAGATAAAAAGAAAAAGAATTTACTCTTTTGTTCTACTTTTATCTTTTTATCCACGTGTTATTAACAAAGTTAACTTAAGTGTTAATGTAAAACGTTATTTTATATGATGTCTACATATTAGTGGAGGCACATTTTCCCTTCAGAGTATATCTTAAATTTTTTCAATTCTGAGTCAAATACTCAAATTCAATATATTGAGGTTAGGGTTCATTGAATATCATCATATTTTTAACTCAAATTGTAAAAAATTAGAGTATATACAAAAGGAGACTGTGTCATATAGACTAAAATATAAATATTTTGTAAGTTAATCTTTTAATAGTTTTATTTAGTTAATCTTTTAATAGTTTTATTAAGTTATCAATTCTGAGTCAAATACTCAAATTCAATATATTGAGGTTAGGGTTCATTGAATATCATCATATTTTTAACTCAAATTGTAAAAAATTAGAGTATATACAAAAGGAGACTGTGTCATATAGACTAAAATATAAATATTTTGTAAGTTAATCTTTTAATAGTTTTATTAAGTTAATCTTTTAATAGTTTTATTAAGTTAATCTTTTAATAGTTTTATTAACTTAGTTCGAATAAAAGAATGAATATAAAACAAAATTAATTTTGACACAGTAAAATTACATAATTTTTTTTTTTTTGAAAAACAATAATATGTGAGTGTTGAACAAATGTTAGAAAGAGACATTATGCCCTGCATTTTCAAGATGTACCCGTACATCATATTTGATCCATCTAGTTATAATGATTGTTAAAATGAAGGACAAAAACTTTCAAATTGAATGGAAGAAAACTGCCATATATAGTGTCAAAAAGAATTCAGTTAATGAAGTCATTGATGAAATTTATGAAGTTTCAATTAAATTATGAAATTATGAGGGGACAACAAGAAAATTTGTTTAAAAAGTTTCAATGCAAGAGTTGAACATGATTGAAAAGAATGTTATTTTAAAATAGAATATTTACGTTGAGCACCCAAAAATGTTACAAGCTAGTGAAGACAACAAGTACACAAATGTTAAGTTTAATGGAATTAGAGGAAATCTTGGGCCTTGGGATAATAAATATAGTGCATTGGAAGTAAGAAATCCAAATTGCTAATATATTGACTAAGACTATTCTCAAGGGCATATTAAATCTTAGAGTCTTGAGAAAAAATCTCAACAAGGAGTGTTAAGATTTTTTATTTATTTTAAAATAATATTTTAAGGGTTTGTTAAGCAGTAAATCTGCAGTAGATAGAAAAATCTTTATCTTTAGGATTAGTTTTGATGTCTAAGAAAATTATTAGTTATCTCTACTTTTAAATTGTCATTAAAGTATCTTGTTATATATATAAGTTAAATCAATCAATAAAAAAATACCCTTAGCTACCAATATCTTATTCCTTGCTTTACATTAATGTTTTTCGTTTATGTTCTTCCTGTATGTGAATAAAAGACCAACAAACCCATGCTCTGTTCAAAAAAGCTAAAATCCCAAAAGCTTTTTTGTTTTTGGTTGAAAGTGTGCTTGGGGTGACAACTTCCAACTTTTTCAGAGGTTTTTTTTTTTGAGTTTTCTAATCTTCCTCCTTTCATTAATAAAATGACCAATCTTATTCTTGGGAGAAAAAAAAAACAGTTATTACCCAATATCTTTTCACAGAACATGAGGTGTATTGTTCTATGAACAGATTCTGGCCTTCGTTGGAGGGTTTAGAGGGTAACTGCAGAATGGGTTTATGGCTACAAGAAATCATATTTAAATAGATTCAAAGGTCCTTTGTTTGAAGGTTTTTTTAAGCCAAAGATAGATTGATTTTCATTCATGAAAATGAAAAGTGGATGCGAATCTCACAAAATACAAAAGTAGAGGGTTTATCTTAACTACACTGGGAACATATTTAGCTTAAATTTAAAATAAATTTTTTTCAATATTTAAATAGTAAAATATCAATTTGGAAGACTACATTTTGAATTATTCAAAGGCATTAAAGAAGTAGAAGAGCAAGTTTCAACCAATCTCCATAGTTATTCGTGCTCTTCATTGTAATCATAAGGCCTCTTTATCTTTCCACCATAGAAGAGTGGAAAAAGATTATAGATCTATAGTTGGCACTAAATATATTTACTAAATATTATCTATATAATCAAAATCATAATGGCTAATAAATGCCTTAGAATACTCCTTATTCTCTACGAGGGTATGGTCTCTTGGAAAGAGTCTTCTTGCTAAACTATCAGGTTGTAAATATGGAAAAAAGAGGAAAACTTCTAAAAAAGAAGAAACTAAACTAAAAGAGAAGAAGAAAAAAAAAATGTACAATAAGGAAGAGAGAGAACTACTGTCGTTGGAAGACAGCCAAAAAGATCTATGGCACTAGTAGTTTTGCAATGCTGAAGAATTAGGTCAAAACATCAAGGAAAGAGGGAGACTAGGTATTTTTCCTATCTATAATCACATACAAATTTTTTTGAAGCATTTGGAGGCTTACCTATTACCATATGATCGATTTATTATACACTTCCTCATTCTTCTCCTCATTAATACTGATGATGATAATATGGACTAACCCATCACATGACACAACATAACCCAATAATTGGGGGGCTTAGTCCACATCCACTATATTGTTCGTGTAGTCCAAGCCCAGACTCGCAAGTTTGCACAATGCCTAGCCCCACATTCAATTGACCTTAGGAGATTACTTTTGCTGCCAGAAGACACCTAGAGATTCTTCTTTAAAAATTGTGCTATTAGAATTACGTCACTCAATTATAAAAAATGTATCTAACAAATATCGACTGAATGAAATGATCAAAATGCCTCTAACCTTCCACTAAATATAGTTTTCTTCAACCTCAAGTGAGGACTTTTGCCTTCTACTATTCTTGCCCCATTCTATACTACTTGGGTATCAAGGTGTTCTTGCAAGAACACCCTCCGTTAGTGTTTCTATTGAGCTAGGACCATTGAGGCAACGAAGAGAGTGTCAAATACTTAAATCTAATAAAAAGGATGTGAAATTTGCATAAAAGGACATTTCCCTCAATTACATCTAATCTTCACATAATAATTAAGTATCTTTCCTCAAGGATAGTGGTATTTGTGATTATTAATCCGAGTTTTTCTTTGTATATTTTTATTTTTATTCTCATATATAGTGTCTATATAAATGACGGTAACCGAAGATGATGCTCCTGTTATTGATAATAACTAATAAGATTAGATAGAGGACAATGAATAAGATTTTTCCTACAATAATAATAATTTATGTACAAATATTATTGTGCGGATAGGTATGAATAGTGAGTAATCATGTCTCTTATTGATAGCGTGGTAGTTATTATGGAGGAAAAATATAAAGTGTATACTAATTTCGTTTCTAAATTTATAAACTAATTTAATTAATTTTTATTTTTTGAATTCTCTTAATTAAATATATGAATTAGTTTTTAAAATTATCAATTTCATTGTATATTAATCTTTAAAAAAATGTCATTGTGTATGGTGATTAAAGATGTCTTTAACTTTTGTTTGAAATTAAATTTTCTTCTAAAATAATCTTAGACACCCTCCTCCATATCTATAATAGTTTCCCTTGAAAGGTTGATTAAAATATGTCAACTGATTCAATTGATCGATCATAGCAGCGGTTGCCAAAGCTTTGAATTATAATTTCATCATAATATGAAGAAAGAGAAAAAAAATGGAAGCTATACATTGGCTATTCAAACTACAATTATATGCTTTGTTTTTTTAAAATGAAAAATCTCTAGCATAGCAAACCATGTGGCAATCTAATTAGTCGCTAATAAAAGAAAAATATGAAAAAAAAAATTATTTATAGCACAAGAAAATAGTGTAACATTAAAATATCATATTTCCAATGTAATCCTAGTATTACACGACACCTAACCTCAGCACCCATGCGAGTTGGCTTTGTGCTAGCTTTATATAGTGCGGGATGAATACTGCAATACTGGCAAATTTTTTATAATTTATCATCTGGCATCAGCTGTAATAACTCTTTTCTTAAAATTTGTTTGGAAATTTGAACAATCGTCAAAATCTCAATATTCTGACAAATATCTATAAAAATTTTGATACTATTATATAAGTTTTTTAAGAAATATATCAAAAATAACTTATGATATATATGAAAAAGCTCTAGCATAACAAACCATGTGGAAATCCAATTAGTCGTTAATAAAAGAAAAATATGAAAAAACAAATTATTTATAGCACAAGAAAATAGTGTAACATTAAAATATCATATTTCTAATGTAATCCTAGTATTACACAACGCCTAATGTCAACACCCACGCAAGTTGGCTTTGTGCTAGATTTATATAGTGCTGGACGAATACTGTAATGCCGATAAATTTTTCATTATTTGTCATTCATAAGTGGCATAAGTTATAGTAGCTATCTTTTAAAGATTTGTCTAAGAATTTACACGGTCGTTGAAATTTCAATATTCTGACGAATATATATGAAAATTTTGACACTATTGATATAATTTTTTAAAAAATATACCTAAAATAGCTTATGACATATATATATATATATATATATATAAACTAATTTGTTAGGAAAATAGTGCCAGAAATCCAATGCTCTGGAAAGTGGAAACAAATAAAATAAAGACATATTTTAACCAAGCTAGTTGCCATAACTGAGAATGATCTGTTTCTACTTGCACATTATTAAATACCTAAACGTAGTTATGGAGCATTGGATTGTTGTCTAGAACAAGGCCTAGTGGATGCAAAGACACAGAAGTTGAGAAAGACGGTTGTCGTAATCTTACGCTTTTTTAAACCTCTTCTAATTAATGCTTCGTTTGGACGGCCTAACATACATTTTCCGACAACTCTTTCTTATCAACCTCCGATCGTTTATTCAGATCATGACGACACCTTCCCGTGTCAACAGAATTTAGTATTTGATTTTTTTAAAAATATTTATCATGCCTTTTATATTGACAAGGATTTCGAATATGTAAGCTGAATGTGAAAATATTTTTTTATTTTTAAAAATAGTTCTTTTTTTTATTTTTTTATTTTTAAAATAATTTTATTTTATTTACACTTTATTTTTATTTTTATTTTTATTATTATTTAATTATATAATTATATTTTCATTTTATTTTTATTTTTATCACTTTTAAATTATATAAATATTAAAATATTGTTTATACATATTGTAATAAGTTTATGATAATTTTGAAAATGCTACTATTAAAATGTGAACACGTTTTTGAAGATTTTTCAAACATTCAAAAATTATTTTTTAAAAATTAAAACAAAAAAAAATGATAATTCAATATATTTTCATGACTATTTTCTATTTTTTATGAAAATAAAAATTAAAATCGGCTATACTAAACAAATCCTTGACCTTTTATATATGATGTATGTTGAAATTATTTTAATATTTAATATAAAAAATTACAATTTATAAATATTCCGTCACGCTACAGAACTAGTTCTTTTTATTTCACGAACAATACTGCCATATAGAAACATCTCTGGTATCCTCAATAATAAATAATTCAAGTAATAAAATATAGACACAAACTGTCTTATTTAACTTTATTATATATGTGTGTATGTGGAGCATGTTTTATGAGAGTTAAAAAAATGCAAAATTTTGAATAAAAAGAAAAATAAATTATTCTTACTAATATAATTATTAGAGGATCTTTTTTTTAATACAAATTTTTCTTAAAATAAAAAATATAGGATAAAAAATTATTTCCTCATTTCATTATATTAATGCAATTATTACACTACTCTCTCTTGTATTATAAAAAACTTATATACAAGTCTCTTAAAAATAAAAAAATATGTTATAACTTAATTTAAATGTTTCAAAAATTTTTTATAAAAGAAAAATAAAAAAAATAAAAAAATTTCAATAAAAAGAAACTACTTATCCAAAGAATCTTGGAACAGGTAAACTTCCCCGCAAGGTATTCTAATATTGTTCCTAGAAGAATGGGATTACTACTATACCGAGAAAGAGTAATCTTAACCCTTCATCTGATGGGATTGCCAGGTTATAAATTTTAAGAAAAGTGTTCCGTTTTTTTTTTTGCCGACAAGACGAGAGGAATTCAATGTTTCAGCGGAGTACTCTTTCTTTTCTTCATCATTCAATCAAACTTTTAATTTGATATCAGTTTGAAATTTCCATGGATATAAATGTCTACACTAACATCCACTGTGATTTTGGTTTTGTGATTTTCTTGACCCAGAAACAGTTACAGGAAAAGAGACTTGGCTGGGAAGAATGGATAGAAGTTTGGGCTCACTGACCTGCATCCCTGACATTCTCACAGATATCCTAATCCTATTGCCTCCAGAAGACATTGCCTAGTTCAGGCATATATTGAAGAGTTGGAAGGATTTCATCACAAGCCCTTCTTTCGTTCTCTCCTATCGTTTGCACAAAGAAGCATCTCCTACTACCAGTGAGGCACGGACGTGGACACGGACACATAAATTTAAAAAAAATACAAGACACGACACGTTGAAAACATGCGAATTAAAAAAAATCAAAGATTATACACACACACACACACAATAACATAGAATGAGTTATAATTCATAATACAACTTAATATTCAAAAATTGTCATAAATTTACAACATAATTAACATTCATTCTTCTTCTTCAATAATCTCTTGATCATCACCATTATTTTCATCCCCTTTATCTGTGAAATTTTTTTTTTCCAATTTTGGTTCATCCAATGATAGATTTGCAACCGATAAAACTCCAATATCTTTTACCACATCATCAAAACAATCTCCTCCAATATCCCACATCTTGGTATCACCTTGCATATATTGTGGGCTTTTCCTTGACAAAAGCCGAAGGTTGTTATGAACAAACATTAAATCTTGAGCATGTTTTGGTGTCAATTTATTCCTTCTAAATGAGTGAATGAATGAGTATGTGCTCCAATTTCTCTCACAACAAGAGGAGGAAGATGGTTGTCCAACAAGCTTAAAAGCAAGGCTTTAAAGAAGTGGAGTAAAGTGACCATAAATTGCCCACAAAAAATGTTGCTCCATATCCCCTCTTTGATTAATAGAGTCCAATTCAGCAAAATCTTCATAACAAGTGGAGAATTTCACATATTCAACATAAACTTTTTTCAAATCATCAGGATTTTGAAAAATTCTCTTCAAGCACTTCATTCTCTCTCTTGTTATCTCTCTATCTTTGTGTGGAGGGACTTTATTTGAAGCTTCATTCAACCAAGATTGTCTATAATACCTATAAAGAGAATTGAAACAATATATTATTATCATTAACATAATAAAGTTAAAAAACACAACTTAGCAAAACATAAGAATAAGAATACCAAGGGGTCAAAGAATGTGTTAGGCAATGAAGAGGTATGTTGCTTTTAGTCCACCTTTGCACCAATATATCATACACCACATTAAAGAAGGTGGACTCCTCAGAATCAAGCTTGCCTTCATGGCGAAATATTCCCTTCTTCACTTGCTCAATCATATCACACATCATTGAGAGGTGAAAGCAAGAATAAAATCAATTTTATCCCACCACATATCATTGAGAATTTTATCCTTCACAAATTGAGCTTTTTCCACATCATCCTCCCTATAAAGATTCCATTTATCACTAATCACTATTGATTGCAAGCCATACTTTATAAGTTTAAATCTCTTCAACATAATAATAATTGAAGCAAATCTAGTATTCACAATGGAAAGCAACTTCAAAGGAACAAACTTATTAAAGATAGCCAATCTCATATTATGATTCATGATAAAAAAATTTATCACCATAGCATCATCGACTATTTCTTTTATTTAACTAAGTTCATTAAAAACAACTTCATTACCCTCATTATTCTTTACATTACAAATGCTCTTCAAGGCTAGATTTAATGTATGGACTACACAAGGAGTCCAAAAGATATAGGAATACTCAACTTCTATAAGAACCCTTGCAGTTTTACAAACTAGAGCATTATCAGTGATAACTTGAACTACATTCTCCACTCCAACTTCTCTAATTACACTGAGAATGGTATTTTCTATGAACTCCTTATTTTTGTACTCATCTTCACAATTAATGGCTTTTATGAACATAGGGCCACTTTCTGTCACCGCCATAAAATTAATAAGAGGTCATCTTTATGGATCCGACCATCCATCACAAACAATGGTAACACCATTTTTCTTCCATATTGTTTTTATAGGTTGCAACATTCTCTCAATATGTGTTTTCTCTTATTGTAACAAAGAATTTCACAACAAATTGTAACCTAGAGGTATAAAACCAGAAAAATTATGGTTGCAAGCATAAGTGAAGGAACTCACATAATAAGGGTTCCTAGCTAGATGGAATGGGAGGTCCCTCTGAATAAAACATCCTGGCAATATGGGCTCTTAATTAATCTCTTTTATGATTATTGTATGCCTTCTCAAGAGGACATTCCTCTACACCCTTTCTTCTTTTGGTTTCAATTCCAAAACTTCCAACTCTAAATGAATTGAATGAAGAGCTAGTGCTATTAGATGAATCAATCCTTGATGCATGAGTAGATGGTGGCAATGGAACTTTCTTTGGCATGGATGCTAGTTTCCTTGCACAAGCATCATCTTCTAATTTTTTCATGTCAACAAGATCTTTATTAGAAACTTTACTACATGGCCCTATATCAAGTCCTCGTAGCTTTACAAGTGAGCCTTGACTCTAGAATAAGTTCATTTGTAATCATTTTCACAATAATGACATATAAAAAAAATATTTCTTCCACCCTTTGCTTCCTTTTCCCCTTTTGTAACAAACTTCCACAAAGGTTTGTAATCATCTTTTTGTACATTATCTTCACCACTATTTATATTACAAAAAGAAGAACTTTGAGACATCCTAAATAAAATAAAATAAAATTAGAAATCATCACTCATGGACTATCACAATTAATCAATCATGGAAGCTGAAAAAAGAAAGTAGCAAGTGAATGGATTATCATTATTTCATAAAACAACTAAGAGAAAAAATGGTCAACCCTATGATGGATTGTCACTCATTTCTCAACCCATCACAGAAGCAACTAAGGATGGACTATCACTCATAAAGGAGAAAGCAGCAAGTGAATGGACTATCACTTATAAAACCGTAGGATGGAAGCATGATTTACGTTACAATATACCAAAAACACAAGCCTAACTAATCCTAGATTCCTTTGTAAAACTGGTCAACCTTCTAAATAAATCATTGTCACAAAAGACCAAAACATACACAATCACCACAATCAAAATCGTATAAGAGAACAAAATTCTTGTTTCATAATTCTAATACATCATAAAAATTTCTCCTAAGCATTTTTTACACAAACCAGAACATAAAAAATAACACAACAGAATCAAGACAAATTATTTTGCGGCAAAAAAACAAAAACAGAGCATGAAGTTCAGATGCAGAGCAAAAAATATAGGCAGCAAATAACGAAGGATGAAAAGTTGAGAGCAGCAAAAAATACATTATCCTAGAGAAATATATAATCATCTCAGAGAAAAATATACCAGCAAAAAAATAGTAGCTATATATGGAACCACAAAAAAATCATACCAAAGAAATATACCATCATCCCAGAGAAAAATATACCAGCAAAAAAATAGTATATGGCACTCCAAAAAACCATCATCCTAGTTACTTGAAAGCTGAACCCGTGTGAGAATGAAACAGGGTTGAGCGAATAGATGAGAAGCTGGGCTTGTGAGAATGAAACTGAGTTGAGCGAATAGATGAGAAGCTGGCCTGTGCGAGAATGGAAGCTGTACAGTGACCGATCTTAAAGGTCGGGGATTGTAGGAGAATGAAAACAGAAGAGGCAAGGAGGAGAAGCTAATCCTGCGCGAGAATGGAAGCTGCGTCGTGAGCCCGTGACAGAGACAACACGAACAGAAGAGGCAAGGAGGAGGACCAGCGAAGAGATGAGAACCGATAGAGAGAAGAAATGGACACCGATAGAGTAGTGAGGAAGACCAGTGAAGACGAGAGAAGAACTGAACACCGATAGAGTAGACAAGCTCAGACATAATAGAAGTGATAGGGTATTTAGGGATTAGGGCTCAATTAAAAAGTTGGACACTCATGTCCAAAAACATATCGGACACGTCCAAAAATGTGTCCAATACGTGGCCTAGAATTTTTTTAAAATCTAGACACGGGACACGTGTTCGACACATGTCCGAGGCATGTCCGGGGTGTGTCCGTGTCCAAAGAGTGTCTGACACTTTGCCACACCCTTAAACAAAGTGTCCATGCTTCATAGCCTACTACCATTCCTTTGTTGGGTTTCTTTCATTGTCCCCTCCCTTTTCAATTTCCGAAGTCAAAAGTTCGATATTTTCCTATTATGGGTATCACTGATTATATATGGTCTACCTATCCCTCTCTCCAATGAGCTTGGCGAGTTTATCTCTTCTTCAAATGGTTTTCTTCTTCTGATTCATGATCTAGCAACATATCACATAGTAAATCCAATCACTAAATTATGTGTCTCTCTTCCCTCACCCAAAAACTCTTATCCAAGATCATCTATTGGACTTTTCTATGAACCGAGTGATGATCTTGTGCTTCGCTACGTGGTAGTGAAAGTTGATTTTTGAGATGATTTTAAAATCCTAGACAGTAAGTGGTGCATTGAGATGTACTCTTCAAAAACTAGGAAGTAGAGGGAATCCACAGTTATTGCATCCTCAAACGTTTATTCCCATATGCTTTTGGTCCACCAACTGTGCTTAAAGGGGTTTTCTATTGGAAACTCACACGACATAATTCTTATGCTACTTATGATCTTAAGGAATCTAAAAGACATAACCATCTACAGATAATTGAAAGCCCTGGATTTTTCTTCACACCTTCATATGCTTTAAGAGAGTCACGTAAAGGCCTTTTGAGATATGGGGAAAATGGCAATGACGGTGTCCAAATGTGGGGGATCCCAAAGGGGGAAGAAGGTTACATGCGTTCAAGCACTATACCGAATGAAGAATGGGTTATGATACATAATGTGACTCTCCCATTGCTGTGCATAGAGCATCCAATAGTGAAGAATGAATGGATGAAGCAATTCTCTAAATATGGATGTGATCCAAATTTGATTTTTGATGAATATAATGGGGCAAAATATTTGTCTATTGTAGATTTCATACCCGGAAATCCTTTGCTAGTTTTGTTGAGGTTGGGACTAAGAGTTTACACTTACCATTTGGAGAGCAAACTATAACATCCCGTAATTTTTAGATATTTTCCTTATAAATTCTTCACCTTACATATATGCGTAGAAATCTTCTAATATTAATGGAATAGGTAAAGAAAGAAAACTTAAGAGGAAATATTAGAAATAAACATGCTAAAGAAAGGTGAAATTCTTAGGTAAGGAAGATAAATTTTTGTGAAGTAAAGGTCTTAAAATTTCAAGAAGATTGGATTAGGGTAATTTTTCCTAATTTAAGAGTAAAAGTTATTAAGTTTAGTATCTCCACCCATAAATTGGGCTTTCACCTATGGACACTTCATATAGAGTTTTTCCACTTCACATAAGTTTCTAGCAAGCCCATTGGATAACCTAAGTAAGAAATAAAACATAGACTTGGACTAGGATAAAATAATTGGACCGATAGCCCAAAAATTATGAAAATGTGACCAAGCCCTCCAAGAAAGGTAGAATTTTATCCAAAGCAAAGAAAATGGGTAGGAATAAACCCATAATGGGTAGGAATAAGCCCAAATCCAAGAGAAAAAATAAAATAAAATAAATTAGGTGATGATATAATAATGTAATAATAATAAAGATTAGGTTACATGGCATTAAGACAAAAATTTAGCAAGTGACGTGATTCTACATTCATAATTTTAGCAAGTGGCATGATAATACAAGACTTTAGGACAAAAAAATCTATATCCTACACTCATAATTCTAGCAAGTGGTATGATAATACATGGTATTAGGACAAAACATTTCTATCCCACACAAATAATATCAATCAAATAATGGAAATTCAAGGGCTAAAAATTTGTCACCTAAAAAGGCAAACCTATCATACTTGTTTAAGCAAAAGAAAATGGAAATGAATCCCTAAATCAAAGGGACCTTGTCCTATATCTTAAGAACATATTATCATAATTTTCAAAATACAAATCTCCTTTTCCTATGCATATCTTGACTAAGGAAGAGGAAAACAAGAACATAAGTTGTTTGTTTTCCAAAAATTTAACAAAGTGTATCCTAATTATGATAAGGTAGACCCATGATCATGAAAGGTGAATTATTTGGTGGTCTATATAAGAAAACCCACCCTTACAACATTAGAATTTTGTCCAAGTGAGGGAGAGGAAAAATAGAAGCAAGGTAGAGTGAGGAAAGGAGAGGAAGAAAGGAAGAAAGAGGAAAGAGAAGTCTAGGGGACTAAGTGCTCCAGGTAAGTTTAACAATATTTCTTTTTGAAGAAAATTTTTGAAACTTATAATATTTATATGAGATTTTGATCTTAGAACTTTAATGATTGGTCATGATGTTGCTATATCATGTTACATATTGATCTTGCATGTGATGTATGTTTGAATACTTAGACTGGTATAGAAAGTTCTGCATAGGTATGGCTATGGGTGGCAAAATTTTTAGCTTCTGTGTTTTAATTTCTGGGAATTATCTATAGGGAATTAAAATAAATGGTTAACATAAAAATTAAATATATATGTGTCATGGATTTTTAACCACTGGAATCATTCAATTTAGAGTTCATATGAGGTAGATATGGTCCGATTAGTAAACAAATGTCAGAAAATGGTTAATTAGGGAAGAATATATTAGGATAGCTTCGGTGTTTTCATTTCTGGGAACAATCTATAAGGAATTAAAATAAATGGTTAACATATGAATTATATATATATGTGTCACGGATATTTAGCCACATAAATCATTCAATTTAGAGTTCATATGAGGTAGATATGTTCCGATTAGTAAACGAAGGTCAGAAAATGGTTAATCAGGGAAGAATATGTTAGGATAGCTTCAGTGTTTTAATTTTTGAAAAAATTCTATAAGGAATTAAAATAAATGGTTAACATATGAATTATATATTTATGTGTCACGGATGTTTATCCACTGGAATCACTTAATTTGGAATTCTTTTGGGGGAGATATAGTTAGATTAGTAAGTAAAGGTTAGAACATACCTGAGAAGAAATAATATTGAATTTAAGGGAGTAATAACACCAAGATTTATTACTATTTTTCTGATATGATTAACATAATAGTTTTATATAATTGTCTTAACTTTCCATAGACACCAAGATCACCTCAATCGGATTTAAAATGAGGAAGTTATACTTTGATTAGTGAGCAAAGGTCACAGAACACGGCCAGGCCGTGTTCTGAGTGCTTCAAGCATGGGTTAGCCGTGTTCGAGGCTATTTTTTAGTACATTTGAAGTATTTTTAAAGCATGGCCGTGTCCTAGAACATGGCCAGACCGTGTTGGAAGCTGGTGAAGCCTATTTTCAACATTTTTCTACCCTAGATGAACCTCTTTAACTATAGGGTAATAGTAGAAATCAAATTGGAGGAAAATGCTTTATAAATTTGTAAGAACATGTGTTAGAAATGATATAAATTAGAAGAAATTGACTAAAGGCCAAGCATAAAGAAAATGAAGAGATAAAATTAATATTTAAAAAAGAAAACGAATCTTATAAATGAAAATAATAAATGACTAGTATATGCCATAGCCATTGCCATTGTATGAACTTCTTACCATCTTAAGTGTGAAATTCTGACATGGAAATATTTTATAAAGTGATATTTAAAATAGTTATGTTCATGGCATGATTACCAATGATTTATGGTAATAGTTATATTTTGATGAACATACTTGTTATTGAAAGCATATTTTGGGCTATCATTGTGAAAAGAAAAGAAATGAGCACGATCACATGGCAATCCGTGTTGTGCACCAGTAGGGGACGCCTTACCAACGGTTATGATCATGTTAATGAGAAAAGAAAGAGAAAGTAGGCCATGTCGGAGGAGCGAGAAAAGCCCGTACCGGAGAGTAGATGATACTCACCCTGACCGGAGTAGCTTGAAATGAGAATAAATTGATGGCTATCATATGATATTCTGAAAATAGTTAATCCTATCATACATATCATTACTGTATGATTCTTATGTGCATAGATATAATGCATTCATGTGACTAAAGATATTTTCTGTAGTTTATACAGTTGAACATGACGTGATGAGCTATATTGATGATGATTTATTGTTGAACTTACTGGGATTTAATTCTCACTATATTTCCATATCATGTTCAGAAAATTAGTTATGCAGCTTTTTCTATGACTCTGGCTTTTAGTGCACATTGGATCGAGTTACTTTATGTTGGGCAGATCTCAGAATCAAATAAGATGTTTGGGGTCGAGTTGGCTTAGATCCCGGTGAAGGTGCAACCACCCGCACCTGTATCTCCGGAATTGGTCAACCAAAATAAACAAGATGTAAATATCTATGTGTTTGATATGTTGCATGTACGTTTTGATTAATGACGTGTATGTGAACTAAATATTGTATAATAATAAAGAAAAAAAGAAGGTTGTTACACAAACTGCTGGAACCAGTTGAGTATGGTGGTTGTCCCATCGATGGCTTTACATGAGATTTTGTCCCTTATTATAAGCCTCCTTTTCTTTCACCCTTTATTATTCACCGAAGCATAGCATTGGCTTAATAGAGTTAGAACTATGTGTTACTCAGGATGTGAATTAGTATGGAAACAGTTAGCAAAATGATTTGTCACCTACAAAATTTTGAAGGATATCATAGTTTGAAAATTTGATGTTATTTAAACTTGGTGGTACTTTTAGACTATAGGATCATAGTTGATATGGTGTAATAAAGTTAGAAACCAATGTAATGGATAGAGAAAGATTGAATTTGCATGCTATATATGCACTTTGGTATATATGAAAAAGTATTCGCCAATATTTATTGGAATCCATACAAATTATACAAAAAATCAAAGTTAAAAATGAAGAAAATTTTAAATTAAATTGAGACATTTAGTTTACTGTAAATTTTTTTAGTCTCTTAACCATTATTAAATGAGTTTTTTTGGGCATTACTATGTTTTTTCATTGTGTATCTGAGATAATTTTAATTTTATTAAGAAATAAAAGTTTATATTTTGGTGGAAAAAAATTTAACATTACTTTGTGGGCATTAATTTAACCAATTGTTCATCAACCACGGTAATTTATACCCAAACACCTAATGATAAACAACATTAGATTCAAAGAAACGGTTAAGATAATTAATTATGAAGCGATTTACCCATGGTAACTACCTATGAATGTATAATATTGCCTATTATATATGCTCTAGTATCTATATTATTGATTATCTATTTAAAGTGAGTGAAAAGTAGATAAATCTTAAAGCTATCTATTATTTTTAAATTTTTAGAATAAAATAAAATATATTTAAGTTATAGTTATAAATAGTAGTTGATTTGTAAAAATATTTTTTCATTTTAAAATTAATAATAATAATTAATTATTTAAACTCTTGGAATTTTTGGTGTACGAGATTACAAAAATATCACATTCTTATTGTAAATAACAATAGGTAGTTTTACCTTTTAACTTCATGGATGTGAGCCTAAAAATTTGGGAGTTGTTTTGGTAAGTAGTAGCTAGTTATGTTGACTTCTTTTAAAACTATCCATTATTCTTTTATTTGTTTTTTAAAATAAATTCTAATAACTAATTAGTTATTTTAAATTTTTTTAATCATCTTAATTTATTTAATAATTATAAAATATAATATATAAAAATGAACTGACATGTATGTTAAGTCATTAGTGTGTGTCTAAGAGCTTTGTTTCAAGTGGCACTTCCTTAGCCAGTAAGTATCCTACCGATTTGATTCTCCACTCTCCTTTTTTATACAATATTTTCGGAGAAAAAAAGTCATAAGTGTGCGTCTATATATATATATATATATAAAGAATGTATTATATGAAAGCACTATCTTATGTGAGAAAAACAATTTGGATTTTTTATACCCAAATGCAATTAGAATTGCCACTTTGAAGTTTTGTAATTTTTCTTAAAAGAGGAAGAAAAAAAAGAAGAGGAAGAAGAAAAAATTTCACCATTTCTCTCCTATGATACATTTCATATAATATATACACTTACACACAAAGAATGTATCATATGAAAGCACTATAAGAAAAACAATTTGGATTTTTTTTTACCTAAAAGCAATTAGTATTGCCACTTTGAAGATTTGTAATTTTTCTTAAAAGAGGAAGAACAAACATTTTCACCCTTTCTCCCATGTGATACATTTCATATATATATATATATATATATATATATATATATATATGTGTGTGTGTGTGTGTGTGTGTGTGTGTGTGTGTGTGTGTGTTACGTGCAAAGGACTGCATGGTCATTTGGTGTGAGTTAGCAAGGGTGATTTGGTCAATAAACTGGTAGCCGTTAGGATAAATAATCCATGTAATATATTGTACAGGCATGCAAACAAATAATAACTGACTTTCTTTTCTTCTCCTTTTTCTTTCTCTCTTCTCTCCTTCTCTACAATCTTTCACCTTGTCAACTGGTATTTGAGCGTCGATCCAGCCATGGCGGACGCTACACGATCGAAGACAATGAGTAGAGAAATAGATAGTAACCGAATCGAGGTTAACCAGAGATTGACGATGATGGAACAACAGATGAATAGATTACAAGAATTGATTTGTGGCTTATTGTATCAATTCAATGAAGTGATGAGTTGTGGCATCAAACAAGGATGTGCAAAATAATCAGGAGATTACCAGATTGCAAATTGCTTTACGAAGGTCGATTTTCCAAGATTTACTGGAGAAGATGTTAACGGCTGGATTTCCAAATGCAAAAGATTCTTCATTCTTGATGGAACTACAGAAGAAAATAAAGTAATGTTGGCTAGTCTTGCATTACATGAACCAGCCTATATGTGGTTTCAAAATCTGGAAAGAAGCATAAATGGAAGATTGTCTTGGTTGGATCTAATAGAGGGAATCTGTATCAAGTTTGGATCCATTTACGATGATCCAATGAAGGAATTGATGTAGTTAAAACAGAAAGGGAGTTTAGCAAAGTATCAAGAGGCTTTCGATGAATTGGTAAGTAAAGTAGATCTAATGAAAATGCAGAAGCTGAGTTGTTTCTTAGCGAGACTTAAGACCGAGTTGGCAATAGGAGTTAAACTTTTTCAACCGTAGACGTTACTGGATGCTACAAGGTTGGCAAAATTACAGGAAATGAATGTAGAAATATGGCAGAAGAAAACGAATGCACCTTATAAAGGAAATCTGCCCATCAAGAGAGAAGCTAGTTACCAGTGAGGAAATAATGAGCATGGGTTGAAGAAAACATCAAATGGCCGAATGAATGAAGCCAAGGAGCAAAAAGGAATTTTAGATAAACCTGTCTTAAGATTTTAGCAAAAATTGTCTCTGGAAGAAGTAAAGTAGCATATGAATAAGGGTTTATGTTAATTTTGCCATGAAAAGTATGGTCCAAGCCACAATTGTCCCCAAAAGAAAAAAATGCAAATATTCCTGATGTTCGTAAAAGAGGAGGAAAAGATTAGTGAAACAGAGACTAACACGGAAACAACAGAGGTTAAAAATAAGGAACCTACCAGAGGTCAGAAGGACCCTTTCATTACCCTTCATGCACTTCATGGTAACAGAGGGTCATAATATCCCACGTTGGGGCTAACCGGAAGAGTAGGCAAGAGAATGATCCACATCTTGGTAGACACTGGCAGTACTCACAAATTTTTAGATGAGAATATTGAAAGAGAAAACTAGTGGAAGGTAAGGCCCATTAAAGCTATTAATGTAACTGTGGATGACAGGGGAAACATACACAGTAAAAAGATGTGTGAAGGATTGAAGTGGACGATGCGTGGCATAGAATTTGATACCAATGCAATACTCATACCCTTGGTTGGATGTGACATGGTACTAGGGATATAGTGGCTGAGAACCTTAAGAGTTATTAAGCTTGATTGTGCAAACTTGTTCTTGGAATTTCAATTCAAAGGGAAGTGGGTTAGATTAACAGCTGACAAGAAACACAATAGTAAGCTAATTGGGGAGGCAAAATTACAAAAATTGGTGGAGACAAATCCAAATGCATTCATGTTACAAGTGTTCCATGGCATCGGGAGCTATCACTTTACGCTATATAGGCCGTGGAGAAAAGTAACCTCTCAGAAGCATTTGAACTGGTACTAAAGGAATTTAGGGACATTTTTGAAGAACCCAGAACATTGCCACCATACAGACCGCGCCATGATCATCCCATTATTTTGAAGGTGGGAACTAACCCTGTGAATATTCGGCCATATAGATATCCTGCTACTAAAAAAGATGTGATTGAAAAATTGATTAAAGAGATGTTAGTTACTGGTATCATCCAAAGGAGTTTGTCCCCATTTTCTTCCTCGATAGTTCTGGTTTAAAAAAAAAAGATGGAAGCTGAAAAATGTGCATAGATTATAGGGCCCTTAATAAACAAACCATGCGAAGCATATTTCCAATACCACTAATGGAGGATTTATTCGATGAATTGGGAAGAGCTACACTTTATTCCAAGTTAGATCTAAGAGCTGGTTATCACCAGATAAGGATGAGGGATGAAGACTTGTATAAAACAGCTTTCCAAACACACTTGGGACAATATGAATTTTTGGTTATGTCGTTCGACTTAACCAACCCACCATCCACCTTTCAAGGAGCAATGAATGTCATCTTTGAGGAGCAGTTGAGAAAATATGTGTTGGTATTCTTCGATGATATACTTGTTTATAGCTGTAATGAAGAAGAACATTTAGTGCCCGTTTGGTTGAGTGGAATGAATTTCAGTGGAATGGAAAGAGGAAAGGAAATAAGAATGGAAAAAGGAATGGAATGCCTTATTACCTTGTTTGGTATGCAATGCAAAGAGTTAAGTAATGTGATATTCTATTGTTTGGTTGGTGCATAAATTGAAGGAATGGAAAGATAATGTATATAAAAAGACCAAATTATCCTTAATATAAAAAATATAAAAAATCATATTTTTATTAATAAAAAATATAAAAAGTTATATTTCATTTTAAAATCAATTACATAATTTTATTTTATTTTATTTTTAAGAGGTCTTTATTTTTTATAAAATATTTTTTAAATATTTAAATTAATTTAAAAAATATTTTTTACTTTAAAATAAAATTGTGAAAAACAGTATAATAAATAAAAAAATAAAAATTTTATTACCTTATATTTTTAATTTTAACTAATATATATAATAATAATAATAATAAATAAAAAAGATTAGATACATTTGCTTTGCTTTGATTATTAGATGCAAGCAACGCTTCGAGATCCAAGGATTTGGTTTTTGACATCTCCAAGCAGAAAAGCGTGCTACCGGCAATCATAAAAAACTAGAGTTTCGAGACCCAAGGATTTGGTTTTTGACATCTCCAGGCAGCAAAGCTTGCCACCGGTAATCATGGAAAACTAGAGTTTCAAGACCCAAGGATTTGGCCATGCCCATGGCAATGGCGGTGGGCATGGTGGTCTTGCCAGTACCAGGTAGGGCGATGAGGAGATAGACGAAGACTGGGTGAGGTCACGACTCTTCGCCATGGCCATGGTGGTGGGAACAAGGAAGGAGTAGATAGACGAAGAAGGGATAGATGGAGAAGGGGCTTTGCTTCTCTTTGCTGATGGGTTCCTGTTTGTAAGGGATAAAAACGTATTTTATGGCTTTTTTTTCAGAAGGAATGCTAGATTCCAGCCTATCTTGGAGGGAATGGCTTTTCCTTCATCCAGTGGAATATAGCATTCCATGGAATGCTATATTCCAACCTTTCCATTCAACCAAACAAGGTAATCTCAGATTCCGTATCTCATTCCTTTTCCATTCCCCCATACCAAACGTGCCCTTAGAGCATTTAAGAATAGTTTTTTCCATCTTGAGAGCAAACTAGTATTATGTTAAAAGAAGCAAATGCGCTATTCTTGTTGATAGAATTGAATATTTGGTCCATTATATTTTAGCAAGAATAATGTCAACAGATCCATTAAAGGTGCAAGCGGTGACGGACTGGCTAACTCCAATCTTAGTTAAACAGTTAAGAAGATTCCTTGGGTTGGCTAGGTACTACAAGTGTTTTATAAAAAATTTTAGTGTCATAGCCAAGCCGTTAACGGAGCTCCTTAACAAATAAGAGTTCCTATGGAATTCGGAGGCAGATATAGCATTTGAACAACTCAAGAAAGCCCTGGTTTCAGCCCCTGTATTAGCATTACCAGATTTGTTGAAGCCTTTTTAGATAGAAATGGATGCCTCCAACACGGGAATAAGAGTAGTCCTAATGCAGGAAAAACACCCCATTGCATATATCAGCAAATTTTTATCATCCCGTAACAGAATGTTGTTAGTTTATGAGAGGGAGTTGCTTGCAATGGTCTATGTAGTAGAAAAATGGCATCAATATCTCTCCATTTATCCTTTCACTATTTTGACAGATCAATAAAGCCTGAAGTACTTGTTGGAACAGAGATTATCAACCCCAGCCTAGTATAATTGGGTTGCCAAATTAATGGGAATGCAGTACAACATCTGCTATAAAAAGGGCAAGGAAAATATAGTTGCAGACAATCTATCTCGAGCATAACATGGAGAACTATTGTACATGTCTGTATCATCGATTTCAACCGAACTATGGGCTCAAATTCAAGATGAGTACAATATTGATAATACGTTGGTAACAAAAATTTAGCAACTACAAGCTAATGATTCAGCTTACCCAAAGTATAGATGGAATGTGGAGGTTTTGACGAGAAAAAATAAGATAGTGGTGGGTAATCAAGATTCATGGAAACAAGCTATTCTACAGTGGCTGCACTCTTTACCTCAAGGAGAACATTCTGGAATCAAAGTTACGTGGAAAAGGATTAAAGCTATTTTTTTCTAGAAAGGGATGATCAATGTTATCAAGGCCTTTATTGAGAGGTTTGAGACATGCTTAAGATGTAAGTATAACACTACTACATATTTAGGTCTACTCCAACCATTGCCTATTCCCAATGGTCTTTGGCATAGTATTGCTATGGACTTCATAGAAAATTGCCCAAGTCAAACGGAAAGGATACTATCTGGGTAGTGGTTGATCGGCTAAGTAAATATGCGCATTTCCTAGCCTTAACCCATCCTTTCACAGCTGCACAATTGGCTTAGGTGTTCATGGATAACATTTACAAATTGCATGGGGCCTCTGCTAATATTGTAAGTGATCGTGATCCCATGTTCACCAGTAAATTTTGGCGTGAGTTTGTTAGCAAATTGGAGTCAACCAATGTTTGTCTTCAGCTTACCACCCCCAGTCAGATGGTCAGAGTGAGGTGCTGAATCGGTGTCTTAAGAACTATTTGAGAAGTTTGGTGTGGCAAGCCCCTTAAGAATGGAGCAGTTGGTTACCTTTAGCTAAGTGGTGGTACAACACCACTTTTCACTCTTCTATAGAGGCCACTCCTTACGAAGTTTTGTATGGGCAACCTCCTCCCATTTACGTCCCCTATGTTCCCTATAGCTCATCAATGGATTTAGTTAATAGAAGCTTTAGCCGGAGGAAAGCTGTGTTAGAGAAACTTAAGCAAAATCTTTCTAAGACTGTTCAGAGGATGAAACAACAAGCTGACAAAAGAAGAATCGAAAGGCAATTTGCAGAAGGAGATTGGGTTTTTCTAAAATTACAACTGTTCAGGCAGCAGTCAGTACAGAGATGACCTCATGAGAAATTGGCCCCTACTAGATCGTGGGAAGAGTTGGATCAGTAGCCTATACCCTTAGGTTACCTCCTACTTCCAAAATCCATCCCACTTTCCACATATCATTACTGAAGAGATGTCCAGATTCCTCTATTACACCACGATAGTTACTAGAAACTTGGACTTCAATCTCAACAAAAAGAAAACCTGAAGCCATCTTAGATCGGCGATTAGTACAGAAAAGGAACCAAGCTATAACAGAAGTTCTAATCAAATGGAAGGAAGAAATGGAGGAAAAAGCTACATGGGAACTCTAGTTCAATATACAAAGACTTTATCCTGAGTTTGCGAATTCTATCCACCTTTGGGGACAAGGGTGATTTCATGGGGGTGTATGTTATGTGGAAATGACTGCATGGTCATTTGGTGTGAGTTAGCAAAGGTGATTTGGTTAATAAACTAGTAGCCGTTAGGATAAGTAATCTGTGGAATGTATTGTACTGGCATGCAAACAGATAATAATAGACTTTCTTTTCTTCTCCTCTTTCTTTCTCTCTTCTCTCATTTTCTATAATCTTTCACCTTATCAATATATATATAATTCATCCCCCTGAACTTGTTGTCTTAGTAATTTGTACACCAGGTGTTTATTTGGAAGCAGAATTTATATCCCCCTACTACCTCTCATCTCTAGGTAGGTAATGAAGTAACTTGCATAGAAAATTAAGAATTATGACTTCTCTCATTATCTTTTATGCTTAGTACCCAAATTGCATATTAACTCCTCTTCTGACAAGTTCATGGCAAAGGTACAAGCTTTCATCATCGCCCTCTTCTTGTAAATCTTCAAATCAATCACAATATTCTCTTGTATTCTAGCCCAGCTAATTGGTTTCCAACTAAAAATGCAGTTCAAATTGCTTGGGATCTTCTATTGCTCACTATTTAGACTTATAACTGGCAAAGGGGTGAGGCTATTTTCAATATACAACATCTTGTTCCTCGCATACTACATTAACTAGAAGCTGTAGAATAGTACTTTTGTAAAAAACTAATCATTTCTTTATTCTTTGGTTCTTTTTTGTAGTTCAATAAAAGTAAGTACCTTTACCCAAGATACTGCATCACATGGGGAAATATGGTCAACTCTAATCGACAATCCTGAACCAAACCAATTGCCCCAGTGAAAGGACATTTTAGAATTACATGATTTATGGTTTCATTCTTTTCTTTACATATAGGGCAACATTCCTCCATATTCATTTCTCCTTCCCTCAGCTCTGCACAAAGTAATATGCCTTCATGCAATAGTCTCCAAACAAATACTTTAACCTTTGAAATCACCAGACTCCTTCACAAGGCTTCCCAATATATTTGGCCTAGTTCATCACTGGAACTTATTAAAAGGTTATATCCCTTCCTAATTGAATAATCACCTCCCTTTCCTTTTTTTACAACCAATTATATCTGAAAGACCCCATTTTGATATAGAAGTGTGTTTTATCTTAGCCAACTTAGATGGGAGACATTGCTCATGAATTTTCTGTTGATTCCAGACCAAATAATTGGGTTTTACAAATTGCTAGAAAATAAGCTCATTTACCCTCATCTATTCTCTAACTCTTGCTAACCCATATCTACCATGCCAAGCTCTGTACCTTAACCAATAATCCAATATGTATGACAGTCAATCAATTTGTTATCAATTAAATAAATGTCCTTATAGATTCTAGAAGCATAATGTTGTTTAGTAAGTCTTTTATAAAGCCCATCATTTGGTTCAATACTAGTTTGACACTGCCCATAGCATCTAAGCATAGCATATCCTCCAGTATTGTTTAGCTAGCAGCGCTTGGTTAAATTTTACATTGTCTTTAAAACATAAACCTCCCTGAGTCAAGATCCTCAAATATGGTTTACCTAGTAGTGCTTGGTTAAATTTTCCATTATCTTTAAAACCAAAACCTTTCAGTCTTGGTCCTTTACATAATTTAGACCAAGCAGTCATATTCATACTTTTTCCATTGTTTTTCTCTCTCCAACCTCATAATTCTTTCACACTTTGAAACAATACCCTAACATAATTTAGGAGTTCCAAGCTCATACACCAATGATAGAGTGAATACTGATTTAATTTATACTCGTCCAACTGCTTGAGACATCATCATATCCTTCCAAGGTTTTAGTTTATTTTCCTATTTTAGTATCACTTCTAGCTGTTTTTCTTTGTTCGTGCTGTCATAGTTGAGATTAAAACCAAGATATCTCTTAAACCTCTTATTTCTTTAATCTTAAAATCCATGGACATTATCTTTCTAAATATATTGGGGGAATTGCTACTGAATACAATCTCTAACTTCTGTGTACCAATTCTGAGGCCAAATTGTCTGAAAACTCTCCAAAACTTCTTTGATCATTGGACACAATTGTCAATCAGCTTTGAAGAAGATGATTAGGTCAAGAGCATATAATAAATGGTTAGTTCTTAGCCCTGCTTTACCTAGTTTTATTCTAGTAATGGTACTTTCATGCTCTTTTAGACATAGTAGTCTTGATAGTAATTCAGCTGACACTTTTTCATATGCTTTATGAATGTCTGTCTTTAGGCTATGCCCAAAAGGATTTCTTTGGGTTTTTTCTTCATCCATTCAAGCAATTCAATTACAATGACTATGTTATCTTGCTTTTTCCTACCTTTTACAAAAACATTTTGGAAAGGAAGGATTATATCATCCATTATATCATTCATTCTATTTGTAAGGACTTTGATATCACTTTATAAGCCACATTACATAATGCTCACCAATTGGACCTAATTGGAACATAGCAGTCTCTATTTCAAATTTTGTAAAATGTTTCTCAAGCATTTGTAAACAATGATCACCAAGTTTTGGAATTTGACTTTCCTCCAAGAACTCTTTAATCTCAGCCAAAAATGCATTTTGATAGTTTGATCATAATTGGGAAAAAAACTACATTCCCAAATCTTTAATTGCTTCATGCTTTCCTGTATATCCCAAGTAAGGGTGCTCAATGCTCAATATCAAGTTTTTATCCCTTCTTATTTTAGTTAAAGCATAAAAATACTTAGTGTTTCTTTCTCCCTTAATGAGCTATTGCTATCAAGCTTTTGTGCCCATAACACCTTCTTACGACTCAAACAATATTCAAGTTGCATTCAAATGTTCCTTTCTTACTCAAAGCTTTGACTACTATGCAAATTCATTTGAGCATCCTGAAGTTTCTTTTCCAATTCATTAATTTTGACTAGGATATTTTTTTATCAATATGTAACAAGCAATAAAAAAAAGGGTAGAGTATGTTTCCATGAGGAATCTTTAATTAAAGAGTAAATACACAATTTAGTCTCTGAATTTACTATGTTACTATACTTTAATCCCTAAATTTAAGTCATTGCATAATTTAGTATTAATGATATATACCCTTTGCTATATCAAAAACTTTAAATATGCCCTTCGCTCCAACCATAATTAAAGTAGGCGTGACTAATCTTACCACATCTAGAAAACTTGAAAACTCTCTCATACCTAAACTGGACCCAGGTACCTTCTTCATTGTCTAATCTGAGCAGAGCACCCATGAGCAAATGTCGATTATTTTCTACTTTCACTCTTGCTCTTAGAAACTGAATGCTCCTTGCAAAATCTTCATCCCAATCTATCTCCCAAACTTCAACTAGAGTTTGGGTGAGCTTATATGCCACGTCTGCATTCTGATACACCACTAGAATACCCTATATTTATACACATACAATAATAGTGCAAATTTGAAGTTGGCTTAAGATAGTATTAGGCTGATGTTGACCAAACACTAAGAAATCACTTTATAAAGCCCATGGACCACAAAGCAAGAACAAGTTTCGATCATCATCATTTTCAAAAAAGATTATATAAAATTTTTCTTCTCTACCCATAACCTTAAATGGCTTTGAACTCACCATGCAAAGGCTAAAAGGATCTACATTCTATATACCGATGAAACCTTATTGGTCAACTAAGTACCCAATGAGACATTTCTGTTGGAAATTCCTACATTCCTGAACAATTCATACCATGGATGAATAATTGGTCCTTTGCTTTCCCTGAAAGGTGCTGAAGGCCATAGACTATCTGCGAGTTCTAAATCATATTTCTCTTTTAAATCTACATCCTCTTATGAAAAGGATCCATAGAGGGAAGAAAAAAGTGATATGGTAGTAAGGAAATAGAGATAGAATAGAAATAGAGGACACAAACTGCAAAAGGAAAAACCAAGCAATCAAAATAATAGTCAGCCAACCAAAAATCCAATTAAAGCACTAGCACACAAAGAGAAGCCCAAACAATAGCATGAAAAAAGATGGAGGGGATTTAACCATGCATTTAGAGCTTTAACAAGGAAAAGGGACAAAATATATGTTTGTAACATGTAAGAAGTGCAAAACCTTGTAAACCTCAGGAGAGAAACTGACCTTGTTAATGTGTGAGACACATCTTAACAAAATGTATCTTTGTTAAACCTCAACGTGTCCTTGACCCATTATTAGAGAATGAGAAGATATGCAAGTATATATGTATATGGTGGATCATTTTTAGTGAGCAAAACACATATCCTTAAATACATGAGAGTTGAACGCTTATTGTCACGCCTCAATTTAATGGAACGCGAATAACACAACTAACAGATAACTTTACTCTTATTTATTCGCATACGGCTTCACAATATCACATATCAGAAAAATATCATACGTTTACAAGTTTTCAGTATAGCTAATTATACATGTCAAAATTACATTTAACAATATTATAGCAGAAGCAGAGATCCTGCCTGTAGCATTCTGAGAATACTCTAGATTATAATGACAAAATATTTTAAACATTTTGAGCCTTGGAAGCAACGTAGGTTTACCCAGAGAATATGACACTTAGCTGATCACGTAGTAGTAAGACCAAACTCTATATCTTTATCTGAAAAAAAAAATATAAGTATCGTGTAGTAAGTTTGACAATTCAATGAGCAAATAATACTTCTTATGACCTCTCAGATCAACATAGGGATGTACTCATATATTAAAATTTATCACATCGAAAATTATAGTTCAGAAGTACATCCATATAGGACCCGCATTTTCAAATATTCTTAGTGCAAATCATATCAGATATCTGTAACCATATATGATACCATATGATAATTAATCAAACATTGATACGCATTAAAAACTTTTCTTATAAAAATATTAGAACAATCTCATATCAGAACTACCATATCAGAGTTCAATCCATTCTGTACTTTGTCGGTGTAGGATTTGCCTATACTTAACATCTCAGCCAAGGTTTTCCATACCATTATTTAAGAGGACACGCGAAGAGACTCTAATATGGGTAATTCTCCAAACACAAAGCAAGGGAAGGCAATTCACATATCATATAACTGGCATCTCACCTAGATAGAAAACATCCCGCTCTCCATCACATATCATATCCCGTGTGTTGGCCCTCACATAAGGCTAGCACCATCCCTGCTAGTTGAGGTATCAAGGTGCACCAGGGCTAACATCACTTGCTATTAGCAAACAGTGTTTCTTATAAGATTCTTTTACAAAAATTATCATATGCACATATTCCATATAATTCAAAATAGAGCTTTCAGTATAACACATAATTTCAGTCTCAATACAGCTCATTTGTCATAAATTTTTCAATCAGGGTTTATCACATATACATGCCTTTTCTCGAGGCAATCATATAGCTTTATAAATCAATGCCACGTGCATAAATATTCAATTAATCATTTAATGAGAAATACATGTAGTATCAAATAAACCATGAGTTCAGAAATCTATTTTTAAAACTATACTCTTCTTGAACTATATTCCAGATTGTAAATAATTTAGATAATTTAATCCATTTCATAAACATATAAAAGTGTAAATAACTTATAAACATAATCAATTACACATTTAAATATCAAGAAGAGTATAGGGCAAGTCATAGAAAGAATTATTCACTCACAAAGTTAGGGTTCCAAGTTGGACAACCCCAAAATCTATGTTTTTAGTCCAAATCTAGTCAAATAGACCCCAAAAATGAGTCCGAAGGGTCCAAAAACCTTGAAAGTGACTCAGAATTTGCAAACATTGGCTTCCAAGAGCTCGATCAATACAAGTCAACGCAACAGGGGCTGGAGCCACGTGCTACACACGCCGCTAAAGGGGCTGTACGTAGGCGTCACTTGCTGAGGGAGATGCGGAGCATGGGGGCACGTGCAAGGGAGGATGATCCTGAAATTTGAGATCCTAATGTTTCGTCACCTTCTGGATCAATCTATGATGTTAGTTTTTGTGTTTGAGAATCACAGATAGGAGTTTCGGAGATTATCTTTTTAGATGATTTTTCCCTCCATATTTCGGCCAATCTCCGGCCAAGTTTTCATAAACCAATTGGATGAATTTGTAGAACTCTTCGTTCTGAGTCCGTTGGCAGTGGTGGTGTCGAAATTCGAGGTCCGGAAGCGGTAGAATTTTATAGAGACGTTTTGAGATTTCAGGAGAGAAAATTTGGAGGAGAGAGAGAAAAATCCAAAAGTTATCAACTCTTTTGGTGCCTGAGGCTCTAAAATATCCCGGAGAACCTTTCTGCAAAAATTAAATTTTAGAAGGAGGTTTTTGCAATTTTTTTATTTACATTTTGACCCCTAAACTTTTAAGAAATTGCATTTTGGCCCCAAAACGTAAATTCTCATATTTTCTATATAATTCTTTAATACATGTAATAAATAAACATATTTTCAATGGTTCTTATCTCTATTTTCAAAATCCTCTCTTTTATTCAAAAAAAAAATTAATTTAGAATTTTCTTTAAATTTAAAGCTATTACATTCTTTTCTCCTTAAAGAAATTCAGTCCCCGAATTTCATCACCATAGTTGTAGATAAATACTAACCTCATTGTTCAAATAAATGTCGATATCTGGGGCGTATGTCATCCTCTCTTTCCCAAGTAGCCTCCTCAGAAGAGTGATTTTTTCATGTCACTTTCATTGTAGGTATTTCTTTTGAATGCAACTTCTTTACTTGTCTGTCCAATATCGCTACTAGTTGTTCTTCATAAGTTAAATCTTCTCGTAACTGAATCTGTGGACACTGTATAACATATGTAGGATCCGGTAAATACTTCCGTAGCATAGACATATGAAAAATTGGATGGACATGACCCATTTCAAGGGGTAAAGCCAAACGATAAGCTATTGGGCCGATCCTATCTAAAATTTCAATTGGTCCTATATACCGCGGGTTAACTTCCCTTTCTTCCCAAATCTTACTACTCCTTTCATAGGAGATATTTTCAAAAAGGCATGTTCACTTGTGGCAAATTCCAATGGTCAATGTCTATTATCAACATAGGTTTTCTATCTACTCTGAGCTGCTAATAACTTTTCCTTAATTAATTTTACCTTGACCAGTGCATCCTGTACCATATCAGGTCCTAAAATCTTTACTTCGCCCATATCAAACCATCCAATCGGAGAACGGCAACGTCTACCATATAATGCCTCAAAAGGGGCCATTTGTATACTGGTTTGGTAGTTATTGTTATAAGTAAATTCAGTTAAGGGCAAAAATCTTTCCCAACTACCTTGAAAATCTAGAACACAAGCCCAAAGCATGTCTTCCAATATTTGGATGGTTCCCTCAAACTGTCCATCTATTTGAGGATGGAATGCAGTACTGAGATTTCACTTTGTGCCCAAAGCTTCTTGAAAAGTTTTTCAAAAATGAGCTGTGAACTGTGGTTCTCGATAAAAAATAATCGATATTGGCACTCTATGAAGCCTCACTATTTCATTTATATATAAACTTGCATACTGAGCTACGTTGTATATGGTTTTTACTGGTAGGAAATGTGCTGATTTAGTCAACCTATCAATGATCACCCATATTGAATCAAACCCTTTCGGTGTTCGCGGTACCCCGTAACAAAATCCATAGTTATTCTTTCTCATTTCCATTCAGGTATCTCTATCTGCTGATGTAGTCTTATAGGCTTTTGATGTTCTACTTTTACCTGCTGAAAATTTAAGCATCAAGAAACATAATCAACTATGTCTTTCTTCATACCTTCCCACCAATAAATTTCTTTTACATCCTTATATATTTTAGTTATTTCAGGATGAATGGTATATATGAATCTATGGGGTTCCTCTAAAATTTCTTTCTTAAGTTCTTCTTTATCAAGTATGCACAGCCGCTTACCCAATCTCAAAATTCCTTCAGGGTCTACAGTAAATTCAACTTCACCACCATTTTTCACCTCTTCAATTTTCTTGCATAAATAGACATTCTCTTTCTGTGTCTTTTTCACCTGCTCAATCAAAGACGATTGAAACTGTATATAGGCTAATAATATTCTAGGCTCTTTTACTTCTATTACTACCCCATAACTTTTCAACTTATGTAGTTCTTTAACCAACGGCCTTCTTACTACTGTGATATGAGCCAAACTACTCATAGACTTCCTACTTAATACATCAGCCATTGCATTGGTCTTACCTGAATGATATAGTATTGTGCAGTCATAATCTTTAAGTAATTCCATCCATCATCTTTGTCTCAATTTAAGATCTTTTTGTTGAAAAATATATTTGAGACTTTTATGATATCTATAAATTTCGCATGTCTCACCATACAGATAATGCCTCCAAATTTTGAAAGCAAAAACTACTACTGCCATTTTCAAGTCATGAGTCAGATAATTCTGCTTATGTGGTTTAAGCTGCCTAGATGCGTATGCAATAACTCGACTATGTTGCATCTACATACACTCTAATCCAATTCTTGATGCATCACAATATACCGTGTATCCTCCGATGCCTAAAGGAATAGCTAGTATTGGCGCCGTAGTCAAACATTATTTAAGTTTCTAAAAAATTCTTTCACATTCATCTGACCAATCAAACTTTATTACCTTTCTTGTCAACCTCGTCAAAGGAGCGGCTATTTTTGAAATTTTTTTAACGAATTTGCGGTAATAGCCTGCTAAACCAAGAAAATTATGAATCTCTGTAATTGTCGTAAGGCGTGGCCATTGCTGCACCGCTTCTACCTTTTTATGATCAACTTGAATACCATCCTTGGTAACCACATACCCTAGAAAGGTAACACTACTAAGCCAAAATTTACATTTTGAAAACTTGGCATACAATTGGTGTTCCCTTAGGGTTTGCAAAACTATTCTTAAATGCTGCTCATGCTCCTCTGAACTCTTTAAATATACCAGGATATCATCTATAAATACAATAAAAAATTAATCCATGAAAGTTTTAAATACTCTATTCATTAAATCTATGAATGCAGCTGGAGCATTTGTTAAACCAAATGACATTACTAAGAACTTATAGTGCCCATACCTAGTCCTAAAAGCAGTTTTCGAAATAACCTCCTTCTTTATCCTCAATTGATGATATGCTGATCTCAAATCAATTTTTGAAAAATATTTGGCACCTTGTAGCTAGTCAAATAGATCATCTATTCGAGGTAATGGATATTTATTACGTATTATCACCTTATTCAACTGTCTGTAATCAATACACAATCGTAGCGATCCATCTTCTTTTTTTCACAAATAGACTAGAGCACCCCAAGGAGAAGTACTAGGGCGTATAAATTCCTTGTCTAACAAGTCTTGTAACTAGTTTTTCAATTCATTGAGCTCAGTCGGTGCCATTCTATATGGGGGTATAGACACTAATTGAGTTGTAGGAAGTAAATCAATACTGAATTCAATTTCTCGTTATGGGGGTAACCCTGGCAATTCATCAGGAAATACATCAGGACATTTCCTAACCACTGGAACTTGTTCTACCTTGTCGTACTCTATATCAACATCTTTAACTACTGCTAAATATCATTGGCATCATTTTTGTAACATCTTATGAGTTGTTAGAGCTGAGATTAAATTACTAGACACCTCACTATGATCTCCTTGTATCAAGAAGGAAGACTCGCCAAGAATGTTAAACTTAATCACTTTAAGGTGACAGTTTAGAATGGCATGACATGATGACAACCAATCCATTATTAGTATCACATTAAAATCTACCATATCTAGAACTATCAAATCTACAAGAGTCTTCTTATCTTCTATCAAAATCTTACATGATTTATACACATAATTTACTAATAAGAATTCTCCCATTGGAGTAGCAACCATGAAAGAACAATATAAACTAGTAGGATCTCTATCCAATTTCTTAGCAAAGCAAGGTGATATATAAGAATGAGTAGAACTAGATCGAACAGGACATATGTTTTATGGGAACATACTGATAATGTACCTATCATAACAGCATTTGAGGTTTGAGCATCCTGTCATATCAAGGCAAAAACTTGAGCTTGTTCTTAGCCTCGACTTCCTGATCCTCTACCAGTACCACCACTACTTGCTTGTACTGAAGCTGCTCTATTTGGTCATGCTGGCAAAGATGCAAGGGGTGAAGTTAGTTGTACTGATGCTTGACTAAAATTTCATAATTGTGGATAATTTCTCATCAGATGACCCATTTGTCCACACTTAAAACATTTACCAGTTTCTCTGCGACACTATCCAATATGAAGCTTGCCACAAATGGGACATGGTGGAATTGATCTTGAATCTTATTGGCTAACAGGTCTTATATCTCTTTGATTCATTCTTTGCTTATTGATATTTACTGATGTCTAGTTAGAGCTACCAGATCCTGTTTGAATAAAACACTGTGGATTTTGAAATCTCGATCCTCTGACATTAGAATTATAACTTGTCTGAACATTACTATCTTGCTCTCTCTTTTTTTCTCCTTAGATCTTTTATGTCTGCTTGCTCTCGTGTTTCCATCATTCTAGCACAATCCACCGATTTAAACAATGGATGTATCAATCCCGAAATAAATCTCTTAATTCTATCCTTTTCAGTAGAAACTAGATATGGTGCATATCTGTACCACCAAGTAAAATGGATTTCATATTCAGAAACTGTCATGTTCAGTGTTTGTCTTAATTCCTCAAATTCTCTGACCCTCTTGTCCCTTTCACTCATTGGTAGAAAATGATTCATAAATACTTCATTAAATTCATCACACTCCATTGGTGGTAAAGTAATTATTTTTCCTTGTACAAATGTCTCAAATCAAACTTGGGCCACATCTGATAGTTGAAAAGACACTAGTTCAACATATCTTCTATAAGAACACCCTAAAACTCTGAGAACTCGTCCCACAGCATCAATGAATATCTGTGGGTCTTCCTGAACATCTGACCTAGAAAAAGTCAGGGGTTTCAACTTAAGAAATTGCGGTAATGACACCTCAATCCCTGTAAACTTGTCCTCTTGCTCAGTTGTTCTTCCCAGTTCTTGCGCTTCAAGAGCATTTTTTGGTTGCTGGCCATCCTTTTTGCCTCGTTCTATTATAAATCCAGCCAATGTCTCTAAACTCTTATGTATACCACTAATCATATCAGTTGTTCTATCATGTGGCTCCTGAGGGGTTTCTGCTCTCTCTTCAGGAACTCTATCAGATACATGAGTCTATTCATCATGTCTTAAGGTTCTCATACCCCGTGCACGCCATCGACCTCTACCTCTTCCTCTAGGCCATCCTCTACCATGGCCTCTTTGTACTAGAATTGTAGATTGTGCAGACTCTTCTGTAGAGGGTGCATGATCTACAGATTCTTTAGTAACCGCTCTAGTTCTTGGTGGCATCATCGACTATACAGAACAAAACACTTTTTTAAGATACCATAATATTCAATCAAACCTTATACTAAGAACTTTAGCAAACTTGGAATAGAAAGTAAGTTCATATCCTATAGAATCCCTCAGCAGCACCTGAAGTATAAATATGTCTGACTCATATCCATACTAAAGGTCCTACTAAAGAATCCTTTGCTTTGATAGCCATAAGGAAACCTAATGCTTTGATACTAACTTGTCACGCCTCAATTTAATGAAACGCGAATAACACAACTAACAAATAACTTTACTTTTATTTATTTGCATACGGCTTCACAATATCACATATCAAGAAAATATCATATGTTTACAAGTTTCTAGTATAGCATGCCAAAATTGCACTTAACAATATTACAGCAGAAGCAGAGATCCGGACTGTGACGTTCAGAGCATACTCTAGATTACAATGACAACATATTTTAAATATTTTGAGCCTTAAAAGCAACGTAGACTCACTCAGAGAATATGTCACCTAGCTGATCATGTAACAGTAGGACCAAACTTTGTATCTTTATCTGAAAAAAAAATGTAAGCATCGTGTAGTGAGGTTGACAACTCAGTAAGTAAATAATACCTCCTATGACCTCTCAGATTAACATACGGATGTACTCATATATTAAAATTTTTCACATCGAAAATTACAGTTTAGAAGTACATTCATATGGGACTCGCATTTTCAAATATTCTCAGTTCAAATCATATCAGATATTTGTAACCATATATGATACCATATGATCATTAATTAAACATTGATATGCATTAAAAATATTTCTTATAAAAATATTATGAGGATCTCATATCAGAACCACTATATCATAGCTCAATCCCTTCCGCACTTTGTTAGTGTAGAATTTACCTATACTTAACATCTCAACTAAGGTTTTCCCTACCACCATTCAAGAGAACACGCGAAGAGACTCTACTATAGGCAATTCCCCAAACACAAAGTAAGGGAAAACAATTCACATATCATATAACTAGCATCTCGCTCAGATAGGAGACATCCTGCTCTCCATCACATATATTTCGTGTGTTGGCCCTCACACGAGGCTAACAACACCCCTGCTAGTTAAGGTATCAAGGTGTACCAGGGCTAATATCACCTGCTCTTAGCAAACAGTGTTTTTAATAGGATTTCTCTACAAAAATTATCATATGCACATATTTCATATTATTCAAAATAGAGCTTTCAGTATAACACAAAATTTTAGTCTCAATATAGCTCATCTGTCATAAATTTTTCAATCAGGGTTTATCACTTATACATACACTTTCTCGAGGCAATCATATAGCTTTATAAATCAATGCCATATGCATAAATATTCACTTAATCATTTAATGATAAATACATGTAGTATCAAATAAATCATGAGTTCAGAAATCTATTTTTAAAACTATACTCTTCTTGAACTATATTCCAAATTATAAATAATTCAGATAATTTAATATATTTCATAAAAAAATAATCAATTACTCATTTAAAGATCAAGAAAAGTATAGGACAAGTCATAGAAAAAATTATCCACTCACAAAGTTTGGGTTCCAAGTTGGACAACCCCAAAATCTACGTTTTCGATCCAAATCTGGCCAAATAAACTCCAAAGATGAGTCCGGAAGGTCAAAAAACATTGAAAATGACTCCAGATTTACAAAATTTAACCTCTGAGAGCACGGTCAACGCAAGTTAACGCAACAGGGGCTGGAGCCATGCGCTGCACGCACCACCAAAGGGGCTACGCGTGGTCGTCACTCGCCGAGGGAGATGCAGTGCGTAGGGGAGATGCAGTGCAAGGAAGGATAGTCCTGAAATTTGAGATCCTAAAGTTTTGACACCTTCTGGATCAATCTACAGTGTTAGTTTTTGCGTTTGAAAACCACAGATAGGAGTTTCGGATATTACTTTTTTAGATTATTTTTTTCTCCATTTTTTCGACCAATCTCCGGCCAATTTTCTAGAAACCAATCGGATGGATTTGTAGAACTCTTCGTTCTGAGTCCGTTGGCGGTAGTGGTGTCGAAATTCGAGATCCAAAAGAAGTATAATTTTAGAGAGAAGTTTTGAGATTTTAGAAGAGAAAATTTGGAGAATAGAGAAAGAAATCCGAAAATTATCAACTCCTTGGGTGCCTGAAACTCTACAATATCTCGGAAGACCTTTCTATAAAAATTAAATTTAGAGAGAGATCCTTGTAAATTTTTCTTATTTACATTTTGGTTCCGAAATATAAATTCTCATATTTTTTTTGTAATTCTTTAATTCATGTAATAAATAAACATATTTTCAACAATTTTTATCTCTATTTTCAAAATTCTCTCTTTTATTCAAAATTTTTTTTAATTTAAAATTTGTTTTAAATTTAAGGCTATTACACTTAGTGTGAGAGTCTACATGTCTATCACCTTCAAGTGAAATTACTAATTAATTGAAAAATCACATTTTTTATGAGTTTTGAAAAGCTTGGCTACTCTTTGTTAATGGCATTGCAACATTGATTATTTTGGGATAGAAATAAATTTGGGAGAATTTGATGTCAATAAATATTTTTCTATCATAATGTTTAGTGTTTTTCATATATTTAATACCTAAATACACTCATTATGCCTATACTCTGATTTAATACCTAAATACACTAATTATGCCTATATTCTGATTTACGAAGCAATTGGAGCAAAATGAGATGCAAAATCCCACCTTCATGGAGCTTTAACAAGGTAAGTCAACAGCACGGTGAGGTTTCGGTTTAAGGAGAAACTCCACAGTGGCATTGGTCACTCTGCAGGCTTCTTCTTCCGGTGGGGTTGGGCAGGTGCTCAGGTTTTGGGGAAAGATGTTTCCTCCCACATTTTAACTAGATTATTATTATTATAAAAAAATTCAAATGGGTTTAAAAAAATTAAAGGGATAATTCAGTATTTTTACAACTCCAAAAATTAGAGTTAACAATGAAAGTAAACAACGACGAGGGAGAAATTGCAATGATTTAAAAATTTTAAAAAAAAATTACAATTGAACTCAAAGATTAGAGTGACAAAAGAGAAGCTAAACCTAACTCCAACTCAGTTCCCTGCAAGGATGGTAATTGGTGGAATTTAAGTAGTATACCATAATGCCCAAACCTAAACCCTTAAAAAATAATTAGCCTCGTCCCTTCATTGCTACTCTAAGAGTAACAAGCTAAAAACATATCTCTGTCCCCATCAAATCCTCAAAACCCTAGACTTGAACTCATTTAAAATAACAAACTTTTCTTAATTCTTTTATGTGTAATATTTTTTATAAAATTAAAATAATAAAAATGCCTTACAAAAAACTTTAAGATAACAAATTCACATAATTGAACATTATTTTAAACATTATCTACCACATAAATTATTCTCAAACATGTCCTAAAAATAACTGATTACAAATTTTAGTGGAAAAAAATCATTTAACCCATTTATTTAAAAATAGACAAGTTTGAAAGTATAGATATTATGTTAAAAATGTAAATATAAAAATATTATTTAATAAATTAATATATATATATATATATATATATATATATATATATATATATATATATATATATATATATATATATATATATATATATCAACAACAATAATAATCAAATATTTTTTTCACTAGGTAAAATTAGATACATAAATTAAACATATTCTAATTGTCTATTATAAATATGATCAATAGCGTGCGTATATATAAGTCAAAGTACTATAATGCTCAAACCAAACCCTTCAAAAATATCCTAAAAATCTCATTGTTCGAATCTAGACCTATTTTGTAATCTTTATACTTATACTCAAATAGATAAAAATTATAACCACTCATTCGATATGAATATTATTGTCATCCCCGTTTATTATTGCAATAGAAATAGAGTTACTCTAATTGTCATATAGAAATAATAGTGGGTGTTTGTAACCCAAGATATTCGAGTAAACCTATTTATTATTGCTATATGAATAGAGTATATTAGGTTTTTGAATTATAACAGGTAACGTCGATTGAGTTGAGTTTAAACAAAATAACTTTGTAAAACTCGAATTGATTGAAATCTAAAATTTTCTCACCTATAATTGTCCTCTCTTTTTTAACCTTATTTCTATTTATTCTTATTAATTTTTTATCTTTTTTCACCCACTGTCATTATTACTCTCTTTTTCCCATGATCCCCACCTACTCTCATGACATTTCATTTCTGACGACATCACTCTATCTTTATTTCTCTCTTCCCTCACTTCTCTTTCTCATTCACTCTCTATTTTTATTTCTTTTCCTTCACTATCCCTTCTCTCTTCTCCATCCACAAATCTACTAACATTTTTCTTCTCCATTTCTCTTCCCTTAAAAACTCATTTCTGACCTTTCCGTCATTGATTTTGGTACTGATATCATTGACATGACTTAAAATCTAACCAAAACTCTATACACCAAATCAAATATTCTCTCAAAAATTTCAAGATTCGCAAGGTGAAAACATTAACTTCATCAACAATGAATTTGGATGTTTTTATTTTCTAACAACCATAACAAAGCTATAGATTTGAAACAAAAAAATTTTGAACAAATATTTTTTTTATTATGTACATGATATTTTATTTCTTTCAATCTTCAAATCTCAAGATCATATAGTAGCTAAATTTGACATTGTTTTTTTTTTTTTGTCTATATGCTTTCTCTCTTCATGGTGAAAGAAGACTTCACACCCAACCAACTCATCCACTCATCCTTAAGCCGAATAAATTCAATTTTTTCAAATGATCTAAAAAATTAATTGAGTGCTAGTGGCTATTTTCTCACCCGAATAGATTCAATCAGATTGATCTTTAGACCAAATTCGATTTAACACACCCTGTTTACACCCCTAAGTTTAGACACAGCTAGAACATGAATTTTTTTTTTTCATTTCTGATCATATACAGGTCATATGGTCATCTGCGGAAGTTACAAAAAGGGCGCGAAAATGATATTGTTGCAAAACAATCTCAACCGGTTGCATAGTTAATACAGTCCAAAATGAATAGCTCATGATCTTCTCTCCAACTTTCTTTCAATGGATCTTCTCTCCTCGGCCTCTCGCCGTTTCTGCTGCCTGTCCAACAATAGAACAACGGTCATTGTGACAAACATACAGCCCTTTGTTAGCTAAATGTAAGTTGTTGGAAAATAATCTCGGATCTTTCAACAATTTGACTATCAATTACATGTAGTTTGACCATAAGAAAAGCAAACAAATTTTGTACTTTTTTTTTAATGAAAGTACAACACTAATATCTAGGAGTGGATGGCACAAAAATAGACGAATGATAAGTGAATTAACAATTTGTTCCCTATATTTGTTGTAGACTCATTCAACTTTAGCTTTTAAATTTTTTTAGTACACAAATTAATTCATAAATTATTAATTTATTGCACATTAAATTATTATACTAGTCTTTAAAAATATCAAACTCGTAATAAAGATAGTCTTTGAAAAGACTAATGTAATGTCCCAAGACAAAAGAAAAAGACTAATATGCAGTGAATTTAATTCTAATAAAATAACTCGTATACTAAAGAAAATTCATGGACTAAAACTCAATGAGTTTATAAATTCAAATACTAAACTGTTACTTTACTTTATGACTAATAGTCATATTCAAGGAAACACATGACACACATTAGGAGAAAGAGTTTTGTGAGAACTGCAAACCTGCAACAAATAATTTCTATTGAACTTAGTCAGTATTGCTGTCCATTTTATATAATAGATGAGTAATTGGAAATAGGATTTACCTAAATACACTCTAGAGGTATCCGAAGTCCAAATCCTCCTAGGGAGAAATCAAATCATGCAGACCAAGAAGTGATTCCAATTCCACAGGTTTTGAACATTTTAATCTCAACCAGAAGTGAAACTGAGTTTAACAGTTCCTTCTTGAGGACAAACAGATATTTGCTATCATGGCTAACTAACCACCAGAAAAAGGAAACTTTTTAAACCATCTAAAATATATCAACATTCAACAATTATTACACTTCAACATGCCTAATGCAAACCTAAACCCATCTAAGACCTGGCATATGGTTATAAGCTACCTCAGAAATATCATAGCGTACTGATTAGATCACCCACTACAAATTACTTAAAACTATAAGACAGGAGCAGATGCTACAACACTTAGTAGGATGATAGAATTAACACAGCCAGAGCAAAAAAAATAGTCATTACATATTTGATAAGTAAAGATGTGATTAACTGCAAAGCAGCAATTGATCAAACAAAGTATATAAAAAAGAAAAGGAAGAAACCAAAGTCAATACTTTTCATTAAAACTGTGCACTAGTCACACAATTTCAGATTCTTGTTTCCTTCTAATAGCTCTAACATGTTCGAATAGGAATCATGTAAAACAGATATCAACATATCTACATGTGAAACCAAAATAAAAACAAATGAAATGCATAAAGAATTTCAGAGTCGTTCATAAACTTACGCAAATAGCATGTATCCACCGCCAGCATTAGCAGCAGATAAAATTGCTGCATGAGCCCCAACAGTTGATGCAGAATCTGTCCCCGCAGAGGGCAGGGGATTTTTTCGATCAACATCCACCTAAAACAAGATTATTCAATAAAATATCACAAGTACAATGAAAAATGTCATAGAACTGTAAATGCATTTGCTTAGACGAATACCTTATCCCACTTTGATTTTTTGTTCTGTCTAACATCCCGATTGATAGCATCAGCTGTAGGAGGCACCAAATGCAAACCACTAGAAGACAAAGCAGAACCTGTGGAAAGAAGTCAATATAATATTATAATGCAATATAAGAAAACAGCTTAAATCTAATTGAAAGAAAAAAAAAGGAAAACCAAGAAAAATCATAGCTACATCATAAGTAAACTAGGTGGTTTTTGAACCTGTAACAGGTATGTTTATCCGGGGAACACCAGCTACAATTCCTGATTGTGTTCCCCCAGAGGCAAAGTCGACCTTTTGTGCTTTCTTCTTCTCTTGCTCTTTCCTATCACTTTCACGCCTCATATCTGCCTCTGTTTTGTAACAGATAAGAGACACATACAAAAAGGATTCATTAGGAAAAACAAAAGCAGCAGCAACATCACTATCAGTAAGAACTTAAAGAATATGAACAGATACCAAGAAGTTTGTAGACCAATAATGGAAGCTTCAACTTGGCAAAAATTTAGCTTGCCATGTCATGTAGGACAAAATTAATAAAAATATGGAAATAAAAGAATCTACGGCCAAAAGGAGTATTACAAATTTTTTAACATAAGTTGGCCATGGATTTCAGCCTAAGTGATAACATCATCTACACCTTTGACAAGGAAATACATTCCTTCAATAAAAAATCATTTTAGAAATGGAATCCAGAAAACAGACAAGGTCTGCAATACCAGATACTTTTAAGTTCATTGTCAGTATGTTGGACATCAACAGCCTACTAGGGCTTAATTCCCATTTACCAAAATATTCCATAATACGACAAAATAGTATCCAACTAATGCTGATAAACATACACAAAAAGTATGTATAGTTGACAAAATTAGTTAAAATACGAGCAAAAAACACAACCATAGAGAACCACAACAAAATAGATGTGGAGAAGAAACAGTTAAGGACCTATTTGATCATAGTAGTCGCTTGGATCATACCCATGAGGGTCAAATACATCTTTACCGAAACAGGACCCTATTTGGTCAATATCCTGATACCTCACTGCATGCAGCAAGAAGTCAGGGTTCCGATAGTCCTTCCTATTGCGAACTTCTGCATTAAAACTTTTTCCAGCCTTCTTATACTCAAGAAATTTATTTATTTTTCTCTGCAATAACAAAACAAAAGACAATGATGTCATGAAAAAAAAAAATAACATAAGCAATGGCTAAAGCAACTGTATATTTTATTTCTACTTTCCCAACAATTCAGAGCACAATCATTTGTTAGTTTTAGATTGTCACAACAAACTACAAGTCACCAAGGAGAAAGATGGAAACACTGAGGACACAGAAATTAACTTGTTTAATGAGCTGGCCCATTAAAACCTTAAACATCTTCCAGTGTTAACACATTCTGGAAGACAACAGCCAAGGTTTCTTTCCTTTCTTCCTTTGTTAATGGCAAATAGAAAGGTTAGACAATTGTAATAACTATATCATAGATATTATATTGTTATATAAAGCTGTCACAATTGTCATGTTATCGGTTAAGCGGTACATTTCCCTCTCTATAGCAGATAACATGGCCATCCATAATGAAATAGCATATTCAAGACCTAGGATAAAACCTGTGGTGCCAAGAGATTTAAAAGAGAGTATGAAGGGCAAAAGAGATCTAAAGTGAAGCACAAATCAGTGCCACTCTTTTGGTTAAAAATAAGGGAAAGTAGAAAAGTAACTTCTTTTATTAAAATCTGATCATCCTCCCTATTGTATCCTTTGAAACCCTTCATATATAAAACCCTAATGCATGAAAAATCCTTTCCCTTAAAAATAAGTCTAACTCCTATCCTTATAAGGTAAATTGAACAAAGGAAATTAAAAGACATAAAATATAAAATGATAAGTCAACAGTGAGCCAACTTTTTTCTTGCTCCTGCATCACAAATACTTAGCTTGCCTAGTTCAGATTATACAAATTAAGCAGGAAAAAAAAACAGAGCTAAAACAGCAACTTAATCTAAATATAGCAAGTTAGAATTTTAATTTTTTGAAAGCCAATACCAATATGCTTATAATTCAGATTAGGCCAAGATATCAACAACATAAATTGTATAAATGCCAAAATTAAGGCTGAGTTCAGGCAGAGTACTAATAATGACTTCAATAATTGATCATTGAACCTCCAATGTACACTGTTGCAAGAAGAGAGAAGAGGGAAAACATTAAATTAAGGTGTATCTAATAATACAGAAAATTTAGGTAATTACCACCTAAATCCAGTAATGATGAAAATTAAGCACAGAATTAGCTATGCTTGAAAAAATTTTCAATTTTTCATATTAAGTCTTGAACAGGTATTGAAGGAAACTCGGTATTCAATGAACAAGGCTATATCAAAGGAAAATATTGCCACTTGATGGTTAAAGAAGAGAAGCTGCTACATTCATTGAGTGACATTCCGTAAGCTGTGTTTTCAGCACCTGTTAGCTTAAAATTCATTTTGAATAGGTATCAACATACACTAAATCATTTTCAATGCAAAAATTTCCGGCTTTCAGCATTGAATTGAGTATCCATGCAGACCATTAGAATGAATTAGCTTTGTTCATTTACTTATGAATTATGATGTACAATCAATAAACAGAACTGAAAGTGAGACAGAATAATAAAGTGTCACATTACATTACATCTATTTCTAAGCATTGCCAAAACTTATTTGATCAAATCAATTGGTTATAAATAATAAAAAATAACATAGATTAACACTTGTATAAAAATAGCTTAAAACCTCCTGAGATTGCTAGATGAATTAAAAGGGGTGCCCTAGTCTTGCACAAAAATCAGAAAGGGGAAAAAGACATCTAATAAGCTCACAAAAAATGGAAAAAAATCCAGCAAGCGAGCTTAATTCAATAAATGCACACTCCTTTAAAATTTATCAGGTGTACTCAATGATTGATGATTATAACATCATTCTAACAGAACTTACTTGTAGGTCTTCCAAGCATTTAGCTTTTGATGGTGGAGGGAGAAATTTATCCAATGGATCTAGAAATTTTTGCTCTTCTTGACCTGCTTCTCCATGTTCTGCACCATCTGATCCAACCATAGCATCAAGGTTCATAGTATCAGATATCAACTGCTCAGAAAACTGAGGAGTGTTAGCTTGATTATTAGGCGTCAAAACCTGAACTGTTCCTGATGGTGCTCTATCTAGCAAATCACCTACAAGAACACATTCAAGAAACTAAGGAGCAAAAACAAATATAATAGAGCCACAGCTAAACTATTAAATTGAACAAAATAAATAAAACAACACCATTAATGTCTAATATGGTACAGACCCATTATAGGTCAACTTGTTTACAATGTCATTTTTACAGGGTGAGCTGTGAACCTACTACACTCCTAAACACCCAAGTAAATGCCAGAAAACTTGGTACATTTATCAAAGAAATAAATATAGAGATATTGTCATGCATTTCAATAACCCAGAACTTAAACCAAACATTGATAGGCAAAAAAGCTTGCATATATAAATGAACTTGAACCATCTCTCTTCATTGAACATATATCATACAAAATTTCATAATTTTCTATTTTCTATGATTATTATCATAATTATACAGAAGCTTACATTCATCATCTCACGATCATAATTATCTGCTAGACAAAACGTTTATATAGGTGACTGAAAGAACAATAGACTAGTCAAGTTTTTGAATTCAACTCTTCCACAGGGAATTAGTCGCATCATAAAATTCTTAAGGTATTGTAGTTGAGCACCAAAATATTAATCAAATAATCTTCTTTCAATTGGCATGACCAGGAGTAGGATGAAATGATGTTCAAAGTAATGGGCGGAATGAATAAAATGTTCAAAGAAATGGGTGGAGCCAATAAAGTGTGACAGGATCTTTGACTAAAAGCTGACATAAAATAACTCAATGCTTAACAAAATTCCTAGTTTCCTACTTACCATTTGCTGTTTGAAGTTCGTCCCCAAACATGACTCGACCACTACCATCTAGCTCTCCTTCCTGATATCAAAACCAACTAAAACTTATTAATTACAATAAAACAGAAAAATTAGCTTACCTAGTAGAAGGTAACCTCCCCATTTACATCCCTAGACCCCGTCCCCTGATGGGCAATGGAAAGTATGACACGGCCAAAGTGCCTAAGAACATGTCATTCTTCTAAATATTTTATCATATTTCAAGTTCAATAAACGCAGCATTTATCATTGCCAGAAAATATTGGCTAAAGAATATAAGGAAGAAAATAATATATGAAAAATGCCATCTCTCCAGTCCTAAGAGGGTAAGTATCAGTGTAAATTTATGAAAAAAAATCTAGCCAAGACATTAGAAACAGTTCTCCATAAGGATTCTGGACTCGAAACAGGAAGAAGAAGGAGTACCTCAGGCTCAGGGGACATTGCTACTTCATCATGACCATAGTCCACTATCGTAAGCGTCCCTCTGCTAACCCTCCTAGAATCCAACGACTCTGCCAGTTGCTCCTGCGGCGAAAACACCCTGTCAACCAAAGGCTGCTGCGGCGTTGAAGTCCCAAATTTACTCTTTTCTGGGGTCAACCCATCATTCGCGACCGGCGAAGTAGCCTCGTTAGCAGAATCAGGTATCACCATTCTATCAGCATCGGCCACTGAATCTTCCTCAGCAATTATCGCATCTCCACCATCGTCTTGTTGCTCTCCTCCCAGCTCATCTTCTTCCGCGTCCTCCATCTCGTCGTCTTCCTCGTCGTTGTACATGGACAGCAAAGCAATACCTTCGGGTTGCTTCTTCTTGGATGCCATGGAAGCTAGGTTTCCGGTTACCAATCTGGACTATTAATAAAAACAGTATTGAAAGAAGAATTAGGCTTTTTGAAGACTGCGCGGTGAAATTCAAAGTGTTAGATGCCCTGGAAGATAGAAATGAACAAAAAAAAACTTATTGGAATTCTGGGGAAAATGGAATCGGAGGGAAATCGAGGGTTGAAGCTTGAGAACTCTGGGAACCCGAAAGCCCGACACAGAAGAAGATCGAAAATTAGAGAAAAGATGTGCCACCTCGCCAATGTTAAGGGTCGTTTGGTTTGCCTAATTGCTTTCTGATTTTATTTTTTTAATTTTATAAAAACGTTTAATTTATATTTTTACTTTATTTTTACTTTTATTAAATTTTAATTATATAACTGTATTTTAACTTTATTTTTACTTTTACTTTTATTATTTTATATTATATAAATAATAAAATATTATGTATACAAATCAAAATGATTATAAAAAATATCATAAAAATTTTAAAAATGTTCTTTTGATATTTTAAAAATTTTCAAAAATTTAATAAATATTTTTAAAAATAAATAAAAAAACAAAAATAAATATATTTTTATAATTAATTTTAATAAAAATAAAAACTGAAAACCAAACAAACCATCAGTAGAATTAAAACATAATTTACAACTAAATTTATTTAAAATATTTTGTTAATTATTTTATTATTTAATTATAATTTTTATTGAAATATTCTGAATTATTTTATTTTTATTTTTTCTATTTAAAAAAATACAAATAACATTATATAGTAGTTTTATATTTTTTATTTTTACTAAAAATAATATTATTACTCAATTGCTTTTAAATATATTTTAATTTCTTTTAATAGTTTAATAGGATAAACATCGAGGGATGCATATGTTTAAAAATATATATAAATATTAAAATATTTTTTAATATATACACATATGTTTATAAGTTTTTTGGATCTAGAAATTAAATTCTTACACTATTTTTTGTAGGCAAGTTTAAAAAGATATGATCTATATTTGTACAAAATTTCATAATTTTTGGACAATGGACAATATTTTATAAATTGTTTTTAATATTCAAAAAATTCAACAAAAAAATAATTTATGGCATATGGCCCCAAATTTTCTTGTGAACATTTACTAATTGAATTATCATTACCTAAAATTTAAAATGACACAAAAAAATTGTTTATATTTTTTTAATATTTATACTATTTTTCTCTAAATATATACATTTATTTAATAATTATTGAGAATAATATTTATATTATTAAATTATTGAAAATAATTAAAATATATTTAAAAAACAATAACTTTTTTTCAATATAAATGAAAGAAAGAAAAAACAAAATGATTGTCTATTTTCTTTTGAAACATGATACGAGAATATTCTGATAAAAAAAAAGTAAACAGTAAAATAATAAAATAAAGAATAAAATATTTTAAATAACTTTAATTATCATGTATTTTAAAATTTTAAAGAAAATTTATTTATATTTTAAAAATTAAAAAAATTATATAATAAAAATAAAATATAATATCTGAGATTATTTTTCTTTTTTATTTTTATTTTTTTTTAGGGTTAAATAGATAGTTCTAATTTTGAAAATATATATACAAGTCCAGTCCTCTACAGATTTTGAGGAGGAAAAGCCCCCTACCAAGCCCAAAGAACGCCTTTTTCTTCAAATACATAAATAAATGAATTTATTTTTATTAATTCTTTTAAAACAAATTACTTAATTTTAACATTATGTATTAGTTTTATATATTTTTAAAGTATGACTTTACTATTAATGTTAATAATATCTACTAGCAGTTGGTTATTATGATTTTATTTTCTCATAATCTCATGTACTTGTCTATTTTATAATTTTATAATGTAATTATTCTTTAAAATTTATAGAGTTATAGTTAATTATATTGAAATAATTTTAAAATTAGTTAGTAGTCATGAAAATGTTTGAGTCTAAAAATGTTATTCAACTGTTAGAATTTATATTTTAGTATTTTATTAAAATTAAGAGTTTTTATTTCAGTTGTTGTTTTATGAAAATAAAATAGTTATCTCTTTAATATTAATTAAATAATTATTGATTAATGAATAATTTGAGAGAGTTCTCTCAGTATTTTTTTTTTTTTTTTACTTTTACACCAAATTAATAACGCAGGACGGCAAGGATAATTTATTATTTATTTTATTATTTTATGATGCAATTATTCTTTGTGATTTATATAGTAATAATTAATTATATTGAGATAATTTTAGAATTAATTAGCAGTTATTATTATGGGGTTTGACTATAAAAAAATGTTATTTGTTTGTTTTATTTTATTAGGATAGCAAGTAATTTAATTAATTACTCTTCTTCTTCTCCTTCCTAGATAAAAAACTTGAGTTTTTTTTTACAACGAGAGACTAATAAATAATAATTATGATCACAGATAATTATCTCTCCATTAGATAAATGTCTTTATAATTCATTGCCACGTAAGTATAGGCCGTTTGTTACGTGGTTCATAATATTCTATTAAGTTTTTTTGGACAGAAAATGTGATAGAAATGATAGTAAAACTAATTTATAATAATTTCATACCTTTCAAAAATTAATTCATTAAAATGATATTTTGGACCATTTTATATATTTGATTTTAAAACATTTATAAAAGATCAAAATGTATTAAAACCTAATTATTAATCTCAACACTAATTTAACTAAAATTTGACCTGGTTCAAAAGACATGACTAAGTATAGTTCTATTTAGTTCAGATCCAACTAATATGTTAGAATTAAAAGAAAATTTTTTTAATTCCCACAAAAATTAAGGTAATTTGAAATTTTTATTTTTGAAAAAATATTTCCATTATTAAATTATTTTTAAATTTCTAAAATTATTATATTAGTTATCCAAATAAAATATTTTAAATACTCTCTAAAATTACTTTTCCTCGTAAAAATACTCTATTCAAACAAACAATTAGTCTATCAAAAATTAATAAATTAAACACCATAAACACTTGGATAATATTTTTAGATGCACCTATATATATATATATATATATATATATATATATATATATATATTACACTCTTTCCGCGGCTCAAGTAATTTTTTTATTTAAAATATGTATAATAATAAATTTAATAAAATAATATAATCCAACTTAATTATTTTTGTGGAAAATAATTATTAATTAACTATGTAAAATCATAATAAACTCCAATAAAACAACATAATCATTATTCATTAATCCAACCATATTAAACTTAAATTCTAATAAAGCAACAGTTATTAATCTGACTGTCCAAAGTAATCATTGGAAAAACACATAAAAAAATTTTATGTGTTTTGAATCACTGTATAAACTTTTTAAGCTAAACTACCAGTTCTTTTTATTAGACAGTGATATATTTTTTTGTTTTTTGGACAAGTATTAGACGGTGAAATTTTTTGTATCAAACTCTACAAATTCAATTTTTTTGGGCTTCAAAACAGGCCGGTCCATTACCTTCACTTTTTAATGGGCCCCAAGTTCAGTAGTATAAAACTACCAGAGCGGTGCAACTTTTCACTCACCATCAATATTTGACAACCCATAGGCGAAGCAAAGAATGTTACTCTGTCACCAAGGTTTGTAGGAATAAACTATTTGATGATTTTAAGCATAACACTTTTAATGTGAAGTTTATTAAATCTCTTACTAATGAGTACAAAGAATAACTATGACAAAATAATGTTATATATGAAAGAACTTTATGACATTTGTATGGAGAACATTTTCTATTGCCCTAAAATCTAAAAGGGAAATTATGCTAAATATAGCATCTAGTCTGTAGCTTTTAGGTGGAAGTACTGTTCACTCAGGTTATGCTAAAGATCGTTGATGAAATCACTTGCAATATAAAATAAGGTATTCATTTAACTTAGTTATTGATTAATACATAATTAATTATCTAAGATAATGTATCTATTGATAAGTTTAAATATTTTATAAAAGAGGTTATGTATATTACTTGCAATTTTCATCGAATATATAAAGACCAACACACATCACCCTAGATTTTATCTTAAAAACTTCATAATATGTTGGGATTTTATCTGTTAGATATATACAAATATAGTACCAGCTTCAACAAAACTTATCTCCTAAAATCTCTCTAACAACCTGCAGGTGCAACTCATGCCAACACTTCCCCTTCAAGTTTCTTTCTGGCTTTTGTAGTTCTGGAAGCCTAGCTTGATTCATTGTTGCTATAAATTACAACTAAATTAAGTGATATTTATCCCTTTAGTAAATAATTAGAATTATATATTATTTATATACAAACTTGTCATGCCAAAATTTGTGTCATGATGATAACTTTATTAAATAATTAGACATGGTTCATTTAGGCTCGGTTTAAACGAAATCTATAATTTTATAATAAACTTTGGGTGATTTAGAGCCACCTGTGGCACTATCTTAACCATTGGTCAGCAAGAGGAAGAATATAAGTTTGAATTTCCAATTCATCTAGTAATTATAGTGTTACAATGTCTATCAATGTAAGAATTATTATATTACCTTTTCTTTAATTTTTGAAAATTACTACCAAATATCATCTTAATCAATTCTACTATTAAAAATATTTTTGTAAGTTTTGTACCAAATATTATTTTTACATTTTTTTAATAGCTTACAACACATCAATCATTTTCAAAGAAACCCTAAGAATAATTTATTCATAAAGAAATGTGCCTTAAAATAGTTTAATTCATTTTATAATTAGTTTTTGCTATATTAAAAAAAATGTTAACAACACTTCTCCAAATATGATTTAAATATAAATAATCAAAATTTAAAAAATTTAAATTCAGAAGCTAATAAATTTTCCTTGAACATATAATCTATATTTCCAAAATAAGTTTTTAAGAAAAATTCAAAAATTTAAAGCTACTCACTTTACTCTAAATATAATGCTAATTTCAAAAATAATCAAAGCTACCCATCTTTATTTGAATCCAATGCAATTTTAAATTTTTAGATTTATAAGCAACCTACACTTTTTAAATATAATGTAAATGTCTAAAATAATCAAATTTGTGAACATTTTTAAATTTAAGATCTACCTGTTTTTTTTAATATATTGTTGTTAAAAAAATTCAAAATTCAAATACTAACCGAATATAATGCAAGTTTTCAAAATAATCGAAAACATAAATAGTGTCAAATCTAATCTTTATGAATATTCAATATTTTAAAACTTTAATTTGAATATGATAAAAATTTATAAAAAAAAAATAGATGTTATTAGATAGCTAAAAATATTTAAACTGAAAATACTACTAATTTTATTTGAATATTATCAAAAATTAACTTTAAAATAAACACATTACAAATATTATAAATTTAAAAGCTACCCATTTTTCCCTAAAACGGATACAAATTTTAAAAAGTAATAATTATTTTTCTACCAAAATTAAAATTTTGAAAGCGATTTAGTTACAACGAGTCAATTGATACTAGATTTATCTTTAAGGTTGAGAATTAAAATTTAAATATTATTAAAAAAAATTCATTACAGATATTCAAAATGTAAAAGCTACTTACTCTCTTTGTATCTAATGTAAATTTTTGAAATAATATGATTTAAATAATATTTAAATTTTAAAAATGTGCAATTTTTGGTTAAACTGTTCGGTTTTACAAAAAAAAAAAATCAAATGTTGCCGGATAGTATGAAGAGAAAAGAGAGTAAATTATCAACAAAATTTGAAAAAAAAAAATTATTAAGCTTGCAATCCAAGAGAGAGATAACTTTTTATTGAACAAAATATCAAAATATATCAACTTTTGACAAGTGTCCCATGGGACTAAGATTTGTAAATATAGATATGTGATATGGGTGATTCTTTGTTAATGGTTCAAATTCAAGAAAAGGAGATGAATTGGATGAGTGTGGTTTTAAAAAAAAAATTCATAATTTTAACGATGGACACAAGATAAATATTTTATTTAAGTAAAATAACAAGCTGAATATTTCAAGAACATTAGTAATAATGAATACAAGATAAAGAATAGAAATGTAATACTCTCAAAGTGCCTTTCAGCACAATAATTCTCAATAAGTAAACTTAAGATATCGTTGTTGAAGATAAGGAACTAAATTTCCTTTCTTTTCCATCGAAACGACCGAAACGTTTCCGTTTCTTGAGTCACCGATGCGAAACAGAGTTATCGAAACGAAACGAAGTGTTTGTTAAGGAATTATGCTATTTCAATTAAAATTGCTATGTTTTGAAATGTTTTGGTAAAAATACTCTTGTTTCAATGGAAATTTTGGTGAAAATACTATTATTTCGAGTTGTTTCAATAGAAATACTCTTGTTTCAAGTTATTTCGATAGAAATACTTATGTTTCGAGTTATTTCGATGGAAATACTCTTGTTTCGAATTATTTCGATGGAAATACTCTTATTTCAATGGAAATTTTGGTGAAAATACTCTCATTTCGAGTTGTTTCAATAGAAATACTCTTATTTCGAGTTATTTCGATGGAAATACTCTTGTTTCGAGTTATTTCGATGGAAATACTCTTATTTCGAGTTATTTCGATAGAAATACTCTTGTTTCGAGTTATTTCGATGGAAATACTCTTATTTTGAATTATTTCGATGGAAATACTCTTATTTCGATGGAAATATTCTTATTTCGATGGAAATACTCTTGTTTCGATGAAAAAGTACTAAACTAATTTGAAAAATAAAAAAATTGACAATATAAAAGTAGATGAAAATAACACTATATTATATCTAACACTAAGTTACTTTCTCTCACAAGTCACAACACTTTTATTAACTTCATACTCTCCCCCTTTATTCTTATGACATTATTTTCCTTCATTATCTTTATTTTAAAAAGGAAACTACAAAAATGATACAAAGAGATATTGAAAGGCAAAAAGAGAAAAATATACTTAAAGATAGAGATAGAATTATGGTTGACAGAGAAAGAGACTTAAATATAAATGTCACGAAAGAATTAAGAAGAAGATGGAGAGATAGATGCAATAGAGAAATTGTTGTTGAATACTATTAGGATTTGAGTTGAAATCCCTACTGTAGTAGTATGTTTACTTACTATTCAATTATAGACATTAATTCAAAATAATTTTAATATAATTTTATATATCTATATTATTAATATTATATTAAAATTTTTTAAAATTAAAAAAAAATATTATTTGAAATTATTTGAAACGTTTCTTAAAAAATCTTCTGTTTCTTCGAAATTTTCGAAACGTTTCGAAATGTTTCCGATTTTAGAGTCACCGAAACGCTACCTCGAAACGAAATTTAGTACCTTGATTGAAGATCCCTTTGGCTCCCTCTAATGCACAAACGCTCCTCTTTAATTTTTGCTCAAGCCGTTCAAAAAGTTCTTCAGCTTTTTAACTTAGCATTTTGGGCCATTTTGGGCCAACTTGTTTTCTATGATGAATCCAATGATTCTAGTGTGAGGTTGACACTGTTTGGAGGCGTTGAGGAGATTTAAATATTAGTTCCAGCCTCATTTTGTTTTTAGTAATTTTGTTGAATCCCACTAAGGAATAAAAAAATAAATTCAAAGAGTAATTGTCAAAAGAGTAGCTATAGAAAAAATTTCGATTTTCAAAAAGCTTTTGGCTTTTATTATTATTATTTTCTTTCTTTACTAGAAGTCTAAAATTCATTGGACTAATACACTTAAAAATATTTTAAACTGGTGTCTATCATCAAAATAAAAAATACGGACATGTGTACTAGTTTATAAAAATGAAATAAATAATTGGACATATTAAGAATAATCTGTTTTGCTAATTAATCAAGCATGTTGGATTAAAAAAGAAAGTTGGGTAAAACTAGAAAGCTAATTTAGTTCTTTAATTTTGAACTAAATATGATTCATTGATGTCAAATTATTGTTGTATTTTTTAATAATTATTTATGGATTAGCATTAATTAATTATTAATTTTTTTATTAAATTATTAAATAATATTAATTATAAAATATTGACACATTATATTATTTGAACAAATTAATATATTTGTGTAAGTTTTATAAATGTGTTGTCTATGATAGAATAAACTATCTATCTGCGACTCACATAAGAAAATTTTTTTTTATTAAATTATTAAATAATATTAATTATAAAATATTGACACATTATGTTATTTGAACAAATTAATATATTTATATAAATTTTATAAATGTGTTGTCTATGATAGAGTGAATTATCTATTTGTAACCCACATAAGAAGTTTCTACTTTCATATAGTCTCTTTTGTTATCATATTAAATAGAAAATAAGTTTTGAATATCAAACAGAAAGTAATTACTTTCTTTGAATTATTTTTACAATTACTATTTTACAGAAAAATATAAATTTTTCAATAGTGTTAGGTACACCAAATTTTCATCAAATTTTTCTATATATTTATCTAAGAGTATGTAATATTATGTATCTATATATGAATTTTGATTTAGATAAATCCTAATTTTTCTAACAATTATATCATTACTATGGATTTTAATTGGTTTTGGAAATGCAAGAAAATCTACCCTTGTTGATTCTCTAGTGACCTAAAAGTATTTTAGCACAAGATATCGCAGGAGATGTTCAGATGATAGGTACCGGTCAATATGAAACTGAGCATGATATCAGTGTGAAATCTATTGATAGATGAATAGGTCTTTTAAATATATTGTCCCAAGCTTCATCCATACTGTGTGTATAAAAAAGATTTTATTGAGAGAGGCGAAACCCCCTTCATGGAATCTTCAAATTTCGAGAAGGATTAGTTCTTGACTGACGATTGTGAAATATCTACCTAATTTTGAACAAAAAAATAAATAAATCAAATCTACAGGTATATTTGTCTATTATCAGATGAATAACATATGATTATGTTTAACAAAAATAATTGATAAATTAATTGAAAATTGATAAATTAGTTAAAAATTTAAAAGCTAACTAAAAACTGTAAAGCTAATTTTTAACTAAAAGCTATTAATTGAAAGTTGAAAGCTGTTAAGTTAATTTATTGAATTAAAATTATTTGATAAAATTAATTATTAAATTAGCTAATAAATATAAAATGACATAAAAAATATATTTATATAAAATTTATTATTTTTTGTTAGTAATTATATTTTATTATATAATTCTAAAAAATACAAAATAAATATATCATCTAAAATTCCACAATAAATTAACAATATTATTGCGAATATTTTTCATCTCAGTAGACGCCTCTAAATTTTTATTCTTTGTGTCACTATCAACAATATTTAGAAATTCATCATAGGGTATGTAATTTGAATGTTGTTCGAATATAGTAAAAATAATATCATCTTTTAAATAGGATAGTATTAAAATTTGAATAAAATAATAAGGATAAAAAAGAATAAAATTATAAAAACTATCGGTTAAAAGTTATACACTATTTGAAATAGCGCATAATAAAAAATTATAAACTATTAAAATAAGTTTATTTACCAAACACCTCTAATTTGGTCAAACAAACTTATAAGTTAGTCAAATAAATTATAAATTAACTTATTTGATTTGCCAAACATACTCTATATGTAAGACCTAATAAATTTAAAGAGAAACTTAAAAATCATTTTGGCTCTCTGCGATAACCTATATATATCTATGGTGTTTATTGGAGATTCTTCATCCTCTAATTAAATTGTTATATCATCGCACACCATTATTAATATATTTACGTCAGATTTGGTCCGTCTCATAATAGTAGCCGAGGTGCACGAAGTTTCATCTTATCAGGTGAGCATATCAGTATTGAAGATGCTCCTCGCAACTTTCCCCTAAGGGGGCGTTTGTTTCAAGTTATCTTTTAAACATTCTCAGAAAAGTTTAAAAAAAAATATATTATCGTGTTTGTTACACGGTCAAATAAATTTATTTTCAGAATACAAACATTCCCAAGCATATATAAATGTAAATGCTCAACAAAATTTGCCCCCCAAAACTTTCACACCTATAAAGATGGGAATCTCATTCCTGGAAATCTCATTCCCGGGAATGAGATTTCCTGAACCAAAGAGTTACTGATTTTTTCTCCCTCTCTTGGATAAGTTGGTATGTTGGGATAAGAGCATCCAGTTGTCATCATAAATTATTTTCTTTGAGTCTTGTCCTTTAATCTTAGTGTATTTTTCATTTAATACCTATGTTTAATTTTCAGTGTCATTTTGACTCTTAATTTTTATATCTTTCATTTAATTTTAATTTTTGTTGTCACATTGAATCATTTTTTTTATTTTGTTCTTTGATTCTTTTAATTTTCTTTTCTTTTTTGGGTCACCTAAATTTACATCATGAGCTAATCTTTAAAAATGTATGAGCTTATTCTGGATGTGTGTTTTTAAGCCTACCGAATTTTTGTAAACCCAACTCAATTACTTGGGCTATGGGTCATGAAGTTTCAACTCTTCTAAATGGAAGAAAGAAACTTTAGTCTTCATCTATATATCTTTGAGTCAAAATAAGAATCAAAATTAATTAAATGAAAAGATCAAAGAAAAATCAAAGAAAACAAAAAATTAGATCAAATAAAGTAGGAAATATTTGATTGGAATTTTGGCCTTTAAAAGGAGAATGCCCACGATCTAAGAGGGGGATCAGTTTTTGAGTGAGAAAGCACAAAAAAAGTGCATAAAACTAGAATAAAACTAGACTACATAGCACAAAGAAAGAAAACACAGCGAGAAAGAGAGAAAGCAAAGTTGGTGACCAGAAGAGAGTGAATACTAACTCTCATCTTTCACCTTTGTTTTACAGTAGAAAAGAAGATTATGATATTTGTTTGGATTTTTCTTTTCTTTCATGTTCTTATTGGTACGTTTAATATTAAAAGTTTTTTTCACTAGGTGTGCTTGTTACTATTCTATATGCCTCATTTAGAATTGTTTGAGTGTTAATTATTTATTCATATTCATATAAATATAACAATTTTATGTTGAATATTAATACGACGATATTGTTTAATTTATATAACTGATTGAATCCCTTGCCCTTGATTTTGACATTTCTTTGCTTTTTTTAACGTATTTTCATGACAGTAATTGTTAACATTGCTTTTGGGGAAGGGTAATTTGTGCTGATCATATTAGCGAGGAATCTTTTTTCACAAAGGCCTTGTATAGAAAACATAATCTTACTGCCATAATGATATCCAAGACTATTTAAATGTTTTCTTGGCGTATTTGGTTTCTTGGCTTGCTTTTATATACGATCATCTAGCTTTGGCCCATTAAAGTAATTGATTATATGTTTATTGCAATGGTTCACTTTAACTTGATAATATGTTCAGTAAAACTCAAGTGGGAATTATTTTGTTATACATGCCTTTTGAATCTATACTGACTTCAATCTTATTTTGGCCTTCGTGTGACAATATGAATTTTGAGAGCAAGCAATGGAAATTTGGAAATTCATGTGAGGAATGGAGGACTTTTGAACCCATGGGAAGAAAGGAAGAATGGAGTTACGAATTGGTTTTTTCTCTTTTGTTTAATTTTATGATATAATCCATAAATTAATATTATTGAGAACAAAGCACACACCATAATGAGCTGACACTCTTTTTTATTTTAAGAATTGTTGTGTAAGCTTTGAATTAATAACAGATACATAAAGTGTCAACTAATAAACCGTGTGTAGACTTTTAACCTACTACAAGTACCAACTCTCGTTAGGTCATATTTATTAAAACTGGTTTCCAATGACCCGTTGATTTTTTTTCCATTTTTAACAATTTAAAATTATTTAAAAAATTCAAAAAATAGAAATATCGCTTTCTTCAAATATATATATATAAAAATATTTTCTTTCAAAAATCCAAAAAATAGAAAATTATTTTTCTTCAAAAAATTGAAGATATTTTTTTTGTTCAAAATCTTAAAAAAAAAATAGAAAATCCTCTTTTAAAAATTAAAAAAAATGAAAGATAAGTTTTTAAAAAAGTAATGGTTTCCAAATAAAAGCAATCATACTACTTTTTCCTATCAAAATAAAAATGACATTATACAAAGGTTTTAAGAATTATCTTATGAAAATTGTTCATAGATATAGGTGTTGTGAAGTGCCTAGCACTTAACACCTTCTCCACACATAATCGAATTTCGAACCCTAATTGTTTCATATGCCATGGTTTCAAAAGGTTTTTTTTTTAAAAAAAAAAACACTTACCCATTTTAAATAAATTTTAGTGGCGACTCCATTGTAAAAAAGCTTTTAAAATATTTTTTAAAATTATTTTATTTTCAAATCTATTTGTGTTCTCTTGCAGAACAGGTATGACAATTATTTTTACATTTTTTAATAGCCAACAACACATCAATCATTTTCAAAGAAACCTTAAAAATAATTTGTTCCCAAAGAAATATGCCTTAAAATATTTAAATTCAATTTATAATTTGTTTTTAAATAATAGGAAGTTTATACAACTATTGATTAGTTAATTTTTTTGAAAATAGTCTAATATAAAATTTTTTGATGATGCTATTTCTTTATATATAATAGTAGTTATTTACAAAAAAAAAAATTAATGCAATAAATTATTTTTATTAAAAATAAAATAAAAGAGAATATGACATGTATAATTCATATAATAACTTAATTTTGTAGAATTTTTTTTTTTTTTTGAGAGTGACATTACCGGTGGTTGCTATTTTACTCTATATATATTGAATCAGACATTAAAGTAGTGAAGGGAAAGGGTTATCAAATCATTGATTCAATTATTGAGTTGATAATAATTAAATTGATTGAAATAATTATTTATAATTAAAATTAAAATATATTTTAAATATTATATAATATATTTAGAAATTTTTTTATTAATATATATAATATATTTCATTTTAATAAATAATATTCAATATATAAATATAAATTGATAAAAAAATTATTATCAAATTTATAGAATGTAATGATATAAAATTTAATTTATTAAAAAATTAAGTCCGGTCTAATTGAATAGTTTTGAATTACTAGTTTACTAATTTCACTATTAAGTTTGAACTAATCTGATTTAATTTGACAAATAATCTCATTATTAATTTGATGCCGGCATCTGAAACTATGGTTGTAACCACTTGCAATGATAAGTCAAATTAAATTCTTACCGTACTATTTTTTAATTAATTTTGAAGGCCATTTATTACTACTACTTAAATTGATCTAGCTAAAGTTTTCAATTATAATCATTTTAAAATATATTTTTGAGGCTGTATCATCTTTTAGAAAATATTAAGAAAAGTTTTATTAAAAAAAATAAATTAAATAAAAATTAGTCTGATAATTAAAAATAAAAAATTAATTAATTTTTTTAATAATTAATATTTTTTATTAATTTTATTTATAATAAATTATTATAACGTTTTTTAATTATATAGTTAATTTTATTTAATAAAAATAAAATTTTGTTACATAAAAAAAATTTGTGTTTAATTCTAAAAGTTATATAATAATAATAGTATAAATATAGTATATATAATTATACATAGTAATCGTTTCACTGGAGCGCAAGTCTTTATCATCTTAAATAAAATACAGCTAGCTTATATGGCGCGATGGTAACATTATTTAAACTTTCTGAGCAAGCAAGCATGCCTGCATGGTTGGCAAGTCCAATCCCCCATGTCGCCATCCTTAATTTATTGAATTTGGTATAAATTAATTAATCTTCCTGCTGCTGATGTGATCCTCGAGCATGTGCAACGGCTCAAAATTTGAAGGGTACTAAATTAATATATAACCATATTAAAAATAATTAACTGTTCATAGAGGTTAACTTATCAAAAATACTTGGTGTGTAAAATTTAAATTTAGTTTTTATTATTAGTAATTTTATTTAATAAATAATGTATAAATATTATTATAAATTTTTATTGAAAATTATAACTTTTTTTAATCTTAAAATTAATAATTTTTTTTAAATAAAAAATAAATCACACTGGAAAATATCTCTCACATGTTTTATAGAAATCTCAAAATAAACTTGACGTGTTGAGTTATTTCAAATAATTAAGCTTATATATAAATAGTCTATATTTCAATCCAACTTTGGGATAGTTAAGCTGATATATAATTATTCTATTTGGAGTGCTAGCTAAGCGTTGCTTCAATCGAAAGGATTTTGAACTTCTAAAACACTTTATCTCGGATTTGATATTTAAAGTTGTGTGTACAGAAAAAATAATTGTTGAGAGAAAGTTTTCATTTAGCATATGAAATATTTTTAAAAAAATTGGGGCATGTTTGTTTTCTATTTATAAAAACAGTTTTTTATTTTTAATTATTTTTAAAACAAAAAAAAGTTATTTAAAAGTTGTTGTTTTATCGTTATTTTAAAAATAAATTCTAAAAATAAATTATTTTTAAAATAAAATAAAAAATAAAAATAAGAGAGAGTAGTTTTTTTATTTTTGTTCTCAAAATATTCAAAAATAAAAAATAACATGTTTTTAAAATAATTTATTAAATATTTTTTGTGATATTTATTTTATAAAATATTTTTTAAACATGAATTTTGTTTATAAGTGTTTTCAAGTATTTTTTTTAAAAAAAATTAAAAAACAATGTTAAAAAAAATAAAAAATTTGTTTAAATATAAATTTTAAAAAATAATATTTAAACTGCGTGATAGTTAAAAATTAATTTTGATAAATTATTTATAATTTAATATAATTTTTTTTATTTTAAAAAATAAAATAAAAATAATTTTATACAAAAAAAATATTTTTTGAAAACTATTTTTTGAATTATACTTTTACAAAATAATTTATAAAAATAATATAATAAATAATTTTTTTTATTTTTGTAAAATAGAAAAACAAAAAAATTATTTTAAAAACAGTTTTTAAACAAGCTTATAATTTTTTAAAATAAATTCTTAATATTTTACCTATCAAACAAAAAATACTATTATTATTATATAATAAAAAAATTGGAGCAATAGCTTTTAGTCCTAGTCACTCTAAGCTCTTGATTCCACTAAAATCCAAGCTCATACAAGCTGGACCCTCATTGACACCTTCATTATTTATTCACAAGCGACTTTATTTGTCTCTTCTTTGTGTGGTCACTAATGGTTCTAGTTAATCCTACTACGTATGCCCTAATTAAAGAACTCACATTTGTACCTCTAAATTCCTTCTGTCCAGAGAATCATTGAAATCAAAACCACAAACTGCGATTTTTAAAATTTTTCTTTTAGAATAAAAGACAATTTATAAAAGTTAAATTAAATTAATAGATTTTTATTTATTTATTAAATATTACTTTTATCAAATTAAAATTTTTTAATTTATTTTTTAATTTTTTTAAAAAAAATTTCAAAACCATCACCAAAACGTCCACTTCCTATTAGAAAATGTAGGAGTTTCAACTTGCCCTGACAAGCAAGAAACCCAAGCAAATCCTATCTCTTACCAGCAACTTTAATCAAAAGCGAGCTGTATCTTGTAGGTGGTGGCAATTTTTCATAAAATTGGTAAAAAAAAAAGAAAAAAAAAGTGACATCTATGAGCCAGATCTTTGTGATGCATTTGGGAACATGAACAAAGCAAAAGGCAAAAGAATTCCAACACTGAAAGCACTCTCCACTTTAATGCATCAGCCAGCATGTGTCTTGCATGCAAGTGTCGGCATTATCGGTTTAGATGTTGATGATAAATTTACAGAAAGAAAAATACGGATTGTGGTATTTATATAAGAATTAGTAAATTTTATTTATTTATTATTAATTTTTTAAAATTATATTTTTTAAAAAAATTTATGTGGTAGAGTTTTTTAAAAAGTTTAAAACATTCAAATTCTATGAGTTAGTAATAAAATGAAAATTAATGATTCAAGGTTTTCATATTTATTTTTTGTTAATAGTAAAATAATTTGCTTTTTTCTAATAATTTTTTATTATTAAATAATTTTTACGTATGCCCTAATTAAATAACTTTTGTTAATAATTTTTTATTAGAACACATGACAGTTATAATAATTCATTTGCTTTTTTCTAATGAAAAAAATAGTATTTTTGTTATAAAAAAAACTGATGTCTTCCGATTCCTAATGGACAAGTTGCAAAATATTTTTCTTCATAACTTTGTTTCTGGAAATTTTCTTTCAAGAGGGAAAAAAAAATTTGGGCATTTTTAGAGCGATTAATTAATAAAAAAGAATTATAAAAATTTACTTTCTTAAGCAGCCTTGGCGAAGAAAAATAAACAAAGGCAACGAAAAGAAAGTGCTTTTGAAAAAGCACAAAAAGATTAGACGCGTCCCCACCATGATTCAGAGTTTCGCTTCTCTAATTTGGAAATGTCAGTCTCAAGGATTTTCAACAGACATTTTGATGACACTGAAACCCAGCATGCCTGGCAGGGCAAGTTAGACGAAAGCTGAAAGCTAAATAGACAATGACCTGCAAAATCTTTTACCCACTTTTCTCATGCAAAAAATTAAAAATATATAAACTTATGAGCTTAAGATTTAATATTTAAAATTCAGAATTATCAGCAAAATCCTCTACTTAGTTTTTTCATACAAAAAATAAATAAATAAACTTATGAATTTAGCTAGATTATTGATGCAAAAATTGAAGATGAATAGATTGCCTTTCATTTTTTTTTTTTATCTTATTCATGCTAAACTATTTGATTTAGCTTCTTTAAATAAAATAAAAAAATTTGATTCATTGTTGGTAAATAAAATTTTTTATTAACGATATTCATATTATTATCATAAAAATAATATTTTTTAAAATTATATTTATTATATATCATAATTTAAATATTATTGATAAATAAAAAATTATTTGATTATTATGAAAAAATTGATTTTAATGGTTGAAATTTTTTTATAATATTTTAAATTGATAAAAAAATTAAAAAGAGACAGTTTTGATATTTTAAATAAAATTAATTTTATATTAAAAAATATATTATATAAAAAAAAAAGTACCAAATATCTCTCGAATTGTTACCAACGTAAACGTTCCATTACAATACAAAGGTACAACTAACACAATTCTTGAACCCAATGAAATATCCTCTTTGACACTGTCAATCAAAATAATTCAAACTCTTCAACCTCTCAATGATGCAAAATAACTGTGACCATTGGTGAGTCATGCATTGACCATTACGCGCCGCGCATAGACAAATTAGCGTACGATATTTGACAAAACGGGGATGGACTTGCCTTTCAGAAAACTTGCCCCAGACCCCTGTAGCCTCGACCGCACGATGTCAAACACTCCACCAATGGTCCCGTTTTTGAGTCAATTGCACAAACGCGTAACCTGCGATTTGACATGCATAGGTATATTTGTCTTCCTTTCGTAAGCTTAATTTTTTAGATAAAAAATAGTTTTTATAAAAATAAAAATAATAATATAATAAAAAATCCCAATTATTTAATCGTAGAATTTTTATTATTTATAAAGGATCTTTTTTATCTTAAAATAACAAAATTCATAAATAATATTGTTACGCTAAAATTGTGAATTAAAATATCAAGAATGACAACAATGATCAAAATTTAATACTCTCTTCTTTTTTAATTAATATTTTTATTATATATATATATATTTTATAAATAAAAATAAAATATTATCTCTTTTCTTAATTAATATTTTTATTACAAAATAAAATACTTTCTCATGCCATTTATGAAGAAAAGACAATAAATAATTATTCTCTCAATTTTTTTAAATTTTCAACTAAAATTTTAAGCTAATAAAATTAATATTTTAATAGTCTAATCTACTTTATAATTATTTTAAGAATAAATAAATAATATTAGAAAAATAATAAATTAAAAAAATTGTAAAAATACTATTTTATTTTATTATTTATTTTTCTTTTATAGAAGATTTTTATAACACTTGAATTAATTTGTAACATATTTTATAATAAAAATAATAGTAGTATAATATATACATTAATTAAAAAGGGAAAAAATTTATTCAGTATTTTTTAATTTAAAGAAAATTTAACATATATATATATATATATATATATATATATATATATATATAATATTAAATATATTAGTAAGAGAAAAAAATAATTTATTTTATAATTTAATAGACTAAACTAATAATTAATAAATAAATAAACATATTAATATATTTCTTGATGACATTCACTTCTACTGTACTTACGTATTAATTAATAATTTATTTTACAAATTCTTTACCAGTTAGATTTATCTAACATTTTAACTTTGCTGGTCATTTCAATAATCATCTCCTAAAAAAGAAGAAAAAGGAAGTTATTAGAAGAAAAGCCTTTGCATGATTCTATCATATCTAACAGTCCTAGATATCTTTCCTTTCCTCGTTTCTTTATGTTAGTAAAGAGGATATTATTTTAGCCAAAGTTAAATAAATTAAGAAGAGAATAAAGTAAAAAGAAAGAAGTTAAAAGGGAGTAAAAAAAAAAAAAAAGCAAAAAAAGAAAAAGAAAAAAGAATTGATGATGGAAGCCTCTCTCTTTTAGAAGAGACAAGTGATGAGTGGGATTCCCTTCCCTATGCCCACCAAAAATATTACAGACTCTCCCATCCACTTGTCCCTCTTTTTTCCACTTTTACACTTTTTCATTTCCCCTTCTTTCTTTAAAAAATTGCCAAAACATCATAGCTTTTTTAAAAATATATCAAAGAGACAACAAAACATGACCCAAAACCCCAGACTTCAGCTTCCCTTGCCAGTTCCACTGCATCCAAATCGCGTGAAGATCACCTCCCATGTAACGAGAAATTACTTAACGAGATGACGCCACAACCGCTTCCATTTTCGCGTGGGCTCGTGAGATCTTGGAACTTGGAACAAAAAATGCGAGTTAACTCGGGTCGAGTCCCCCGTGGGGATGAATGTCTTTCAACAAACCCAGGACCTGCTGCATGGTGGGTCTCTTCGTTGGTGACTCGGCCGTACACAAGTACGCGACTCGGAGGCTCTCCACCATCTCCTTCTCCGAGTCGCGGCCGAGTCCCAGTCTCTCGTCTAAGGCGCGCACCCCGTGCCCCTCCCTCACTAGCTTCCTCGCCCACACCACCGTCTCCGCCGTACCGGATTTCCCCGTCAATAACTCCATTAGCACCACTCCGAAGCAGTAAACGTCCGTCTCTGTGGTGCAATTCGGGACATTCTGCTGTCCGATTTTTCGGAACCCGAAATCGGCAATTCGGGGCTCGAAGTCGTCGGAGAGTAAGACATTCGAAGTGACTAGGTGGCCGTGCACGGCGGGTTTTGATCCAGCATGGTGGAGATACGCTAGCCCACGGGCTATCCCGACAGAAATACGGTGTCGTGTTAACCAACCCATCTTTTCGGGAGAAGATGCCTGGGATCCGACGCCATTTTGAATCTCCCACGTGTCACCACTCCAATCCTCCACGTTAGTCTCCCCCGTTGGCAGCTCATGTAGCCATCTACCCAAGTCGCCATTTGACATAAACTCGTACAAAACCAGCTTTTCCTTACCTAAAATTGCAATAAAAAATCATCAAAAATTAATTTCGGCAAAAATAAAACTAATATTATTAATTAAATAACAATTAAAGATTTGTGATATTAAACTCAAAACACATTTAATTACGTTGATATTATTATTATTCAAATTTATTAAAAATTAATTATAATTCATATTTTTATGCAAATTACTCATCTATACAGAACATTAAGTAAATTTTGAGCTTATACATAAAAACTGATTAAATTTTATATTCTAATTTATTAATATTAATAAAAATCAATTACAGCATTAAGTGCAACTAATATATGAAAAAAACTATGGATGGTATTCTAAAATATTTTAATATATCCAATTAGATTCTTACAAAATCTTTTTTATATAACTTAAAAGAAAAATATTATACATAATTTTACAATCGAATAAAATAACTACAGAACTAATCAAGAAAGTTAATTTTTCAAAAATATATTTTAAAACTTGTAATTATTTGAAAGATTTAAAATATAATTTTTCAAAAATGTATATAGAGTTAAAGACTGTCTAAAGTACAAACACGAATTTCGATACGTAATCATACCCAGAGATGGATTTAGGGAAAATGGGTACACAATAAGTTACTGAGTACGACATTATGAGATTAAAACCCGTGAAGGCAATTTAATGTGAGTAGGTTCACTTGAAGAAAGGACTCTGCTGCAAAAAATAAAAATTTGGAACCACTTGAAAACCCAGTAAGGTACGATACCTGCAATGCAGTAACCGGAGAGGGGCAATAAATTGGGGTGCTTTAGCTTGGAGAGGTCAACGAACATGGCCACGGCGTCATCATAATCGACGTCTCTAGCGTTTTCCAGAACCTTGATTGCCACGTGGATGTCACCGGGTAGGACGGCTCTGTAGACGGGCCCACACCTGCCCTCGGCGAGCTGCGAGTCCTTGCCGAAGTGTGACGTGGCAGCGATCAGGTCCTTGAAACTGAGGTTCATCAGGGGCTTCTCGAACATGATAACCGGTGCAGACGATGGCTCCTTCAGGTCAGCGACCCATGAGGTTCCTGACTCTGTCTCGAACGCGAATGGCCCAGATTTCTCGAGCTTGATGGGCAATGGGACCGGTTTCGAGATCGCCCATTTGTTTCTTTTGGCCAATTGCTTCTTTCTGTAGATGCAAAATACCCAGATAGACAATAGAACAAGGACAAAAGCTGAAGCAGAGGAAACTGCCACAATCAGAGTTTTGGATTTTGAATTGGGTCTTTTCACGATGGTTTGTTTGTGAATAGGTTTCTGTTTTCGGGAGTGAAATGGCTGATGCAGAGGAGAATGAAGAAATGGCGTTTTGGATGCATTGTAATTGAAATTGCTACCAGCGTGAACGAAAGCTGACTTGCCAAATTTCCTGTACTCATCTAAGCCAACTAATGCTCGGAAGTTATTATGAGAAATGTTCAAGAAATGGAGGCTATTCAGACGAGGGAAATCAGAAGGGAAACTACCATTCAAATAGTTGTTTGACAAGTCCAAGTAGTTCAACGACCGCAGAACAGAAATGGGTTTTACATTTGCGTTGATACTGCAGCTTGAGAGGTCAAGCTGCTGTAGCTTGGTGAGGCTTTGGAACCCAGAGGGTAGAGTTTTCAGATTGTTATGAGAAAGGTTAAGGATTTCTAGCTCTGGAAGCCCAGAAAGATGAACCAAATTGGTGAACCTGTTGTATGAGAGGTTGAGTATTCGAAGGGATGAAAAGGAGCCATTTTCCGAGATGGATTTGAACCCAACGCTCCCTCCAAACTTGTTCTTGGAAAGATTGACTTCTCCTAAGCTCGAACTTGCCCAGAACCAGCTTGGCACATGCCCCTGCAGAGAATTCCCAGAGAGATCAAGAACCTGCAACTTCGACATGTTCCTCAGAAACCCCCATGAGATAGTCCCACTAAGATTCTTGGATGGAAGCGTTATTGTTCTAATTTGAGCATTAGAACAGTTGGAACCCACTGTCTGGAACCAGGAAACGTTGAATCCAGAGACTGATTTGAAGGCCTTGAACACCAGGTCTCGGTCTTCACTACTGTTGCATGATGATTCAGCAAGAGCAACCAGCGCCAGAAGAATCAAGAATCTGCAAAAGTGTCTCATTTTCATGGCTCAAGAGTCTCACTTTCGCTGTCCTATATAGTATATACCCCGTTTCTCTGAGATACTTTGAAGGGGGGAATGGAAGGGAGAAAGAAACAAAGAAAGGTTGGCCTATAGTTGTAGGTGAAGTGGAACAGTTGCGGCTAATAGTGAAGTGGGAAGCAACGACGTCATCTTTGACGGATAAGTTAACGGCGCGTGAAGATCGACGGTGAAACTTGAAATACAATTTAGTGAAAGTCTATTTTTTTGGTATTAACAATTTAGTGAAAGTTGTACAGGGAAACAACAGAGTGTTGACTGTTGAACCTCAAAACAGTCAACACAGCCTTAACGATAGGACGAAGCTATTACGATTATTATTTTTTAATGAGAAAAATACATTTTACAAACTTTAAAATTATACAAAATACTATAATTTTTTTTATAAAAAGTAAAAATATTAAATACTATTATTTAATTTCAAGATCAAATATTTTATAAATATTTTGTCATAATATAAAAATCTGATACTTAATATTTTTTTATATACAAAATTTTTTGACGAGACCAGTGTAAAAATAAGTTCAATTCTAAAATTAAATATAAATAATTTTACGTGAAATTAAATTTTTTTTATCTAACCATATCTATGACATTTTGAAACTAATTATAATTTTAAAACTTAAATATATAAATACCAAGTAGAGGCTTCAATATCACTTTTATTATTATTTTTGGTCAAAATACAGTATCACCACCATTAAAAGTTAAAAGTGGTAATAAACTAATTGAGTTAACGCTCTTAAAATAAAAATTCAAATTCGATTAAGAAAACCCGACAAAAGAATATACTATCACTCGATTGAATATAAACGTGATCAATTCCTTGAAATTAATTTAAAAATTATTTTGAATCTCTTAATATTTACGCAAATGATTTTTTTATTAAGAGGATAAATTGAAGTTTAATTAATTGAGACACTATTTAGCTTCAATACTTAAAAATTTTAAATATAAATAAAGAATTATTCAATGAAACAATTTAGTTAATTATTATTAAACTTAATTAATTGTAAATTTAACTGTAAATATTTATAAAAAGGTAGTTTAGAATATATTTTTTGCAGGTAAGATATTTTTGAATTAAAATGTTCTAAAATAAGTAAAAATAATTGGCAGTGCCGCTATATTCAACTCTTAATTAATGCAAGGGGCACAACAGTGTCTAAGGTGGTGAGAATAAAGATGAATTTCTATCCTAAGTAAATTTTAAAAAAAAAATATACAATTTGATATAATTTAATATGTAATTAATAAGTAAAATTTAATGATTTTATATAAATTTCATAAATTTTATTTTATTTTTTAAATTTATTTTGTAAATTCTTTTAAAATTTTTAAAAGATCTGACTCCAATAAAGATGGTGTTGTTAGTGTTTGAATGGGGAGAGTGGCAGGTTTGAGGTGAGATGGCCCCAAAATAGATTTGAAGGTGACTTCGCTGCGCTTGAAACTCATGGGGCCCCAGTTCTTTTAATTCGTATTCAGAGAGTTATAAAGATCATGTAACAGATGATGTAATGCTAAAGTAGTTCTGATCGGCATACAATAAATTGGACAGACGATAGTTGACAACACATTCTTCACCTGCAAATTTTTTGATTTATTAATTTTTTTTATACATTTAATATATATTTTAAAGTTGTTTCTCATAATATTTTATTTTTTTATTAATTTAAAAATTAAAATATAATTTATGTTATAAAAATAACTTAAAAATAAAAAGAATAATAAACAAAATAAAAGAATAAATAATATATTTCATTTATATATAAAAAATATTTATATTAAAAGAATTTTAATAATGCTATATAATTGTAAGATAATTTTCAAATGATATAATTATTTTTTAAATAATTATTAAAGATAATATTTTTTCAGATAAAATAATTAAAAGATCAAAATGATAAATTTTTATATAAAATATTCATAACACATTTTTTTTTAAATTAAATTTATATATAATTTTGTATCAATAGTTTCTTGATATATTTCAGCATAATTGGATGACTAACCTTAATTGACTTAATAAATTCAATTTCTCTATTTGAACTCATCGTAGACTTGATTACAAAGAATTCAAACCAAAATATTGACAAATGAAGGATATCTTATTAGAGACCACACGAACAACATCGGCACAACTCTTATACAGAGTGACAGTGTAATCATTCGTATAAATCATATCTATTTAGTAGAGTCAATTACTAACTTTACATGTGTCTAACGGTGATAATTATTTTAGAAATTCTATTTATAAAATGTACTCTTCCAACCTCTTTGTATATGAATTTTTTGACTTATTTTCTCTATTACTTCTCACATATACTAACTTAAACTTTGGAGTACCTTCTGTAAGATATTTCAATTCATTCTAAATCTTGCAAAAGACCTTGGTTGGAGGTCTAATGGTAAAAAAATGCTAATAAAAGCGAAAAATTGCATGAAATGGCAAGTTTAGAGAAGGTAAGTTTAGCCTAATCTAATGTATAATCTAAAATTATTTTAGACATATTTAAAGAAGTTAGTTTAGTTTAAAGAAAAAATAAATTTTTTTAATAGACTTGAGTTTAATTTCTTTAAAGAATATTGTCAGAATAAAATTTTAAAGTTAACATGAATTAGTGTATTTTTAAAAAAATTTAAAGAGAAAATTAGTTTAAAATCACTCTAAAGAAAATTTTTAGTTTAAAATTTTTAATTTTTTTGTATTATAATACGGTGTATCTTTAAACTTCGTTTTAGCTTGAAATTTTAGTTAAGAGTGTATTTTTTCATGTTGATCTAATATATTTAAAATTTTATCCACAAGATACTTCAATTTATTCATCATAGAACAATATTATTAGTTTGATTAATGGAGCTGTTCCATTTAAGTGCTTCATAAAGCAAGGGAGCTTTGACGGATAGACTATGACTGATTGGTTGGTGTTTGGAATGAGAGAAAACAAAAGAAAATGGGTCGATTGCTATGGCTAAGGCCTAAGGAAACAATACAAAATAGTGAAGGAAAGTGTGGGGAGGAGTCAAAGCAAAAAGTGGGATATTCCCATCCATCATCTAATTGCTTGGAGAAAAACAAACCACATGCAAACGCAATGACCTTGACTCAATAATGGCCAGTCTTCCACTTAAATTTAAAGCCTAAGTAGTCAAGGAATTGCCTTTTTGGTCCCCCACCTCAACCCCTATGTTTTGGTAAACTAATCTTCATGTAATTATAACTTGCACTTTAGAAACAAAGTTGTTTGCAAGTAAAAAAAAAAAAAAAAAGCAAAATTAAATTATAACAACCACTTTGGTGAGGTTCAAGTAGTTGAGCCAGTAAAGATTTAAACAAAGACTTCAAATTTAATTCATGATAAGGACTTTTTAATAGTAGTATATACAGATTGTCAATTAAAAAAAATTGTTGATAGTAAACATTAAATTTAAATTTTATAAATAAAATATTTGGAATCTTATCGGTTAAATCAATTTCTGTACTCTCTTAAAAAAATATTATACTAGTGTCTTTCATTTTTAGTTATTTTAAATATAATGGAATAGACAATATTTATAATTTTTAAATGATTTAAAATATTATCCAAAATAATAATTTTTTTTTAATATTTTATATATTAATATATTAAATATAAATATAGTTTAGATATTTGATCAGATTCAAATAAATACTATTTGTATCTAATGACTCGTTAACTTTATCCATAAATTTATAAAAAGTGATAAGTAAATTTAAATTCAACAGTTAAATTTTTTTTATAATATTAAAAATTTAACTCTGTAAAAAGAAAAAGAGAAACAATTTTAATATTTTAAATAAAATTAATTTTATATTTAAAGAATATAAAAATACCCATATCAAAAAATAAAAAATTGGTCGTTAGATTTCACATTAATCAAAGGAACTTATTCTCTTTCACAAAATGACAAATTACAAGCCAATGCCTCATTAATCAAACTTAAACAAACCAAAAGAGAAAATACATATACAGGTAAAAGCGGTTCAAGACTACACACTGCGATGGATTTGAAGTTAGCAAGTGACTTGCTCCACAAATTCCAAATGCTAGTGGCCACCCCACCTGCTCTAGCACGTGATATTGGCTTCTACCTCTTGATCCTATCTTCATTTTAATTATGCTAATAAAATACGTTTTGTAGGGCACATTAAGTGGATGGCATCAGCTAATCCATAAGCATACCTACAAAACCAAAATTCCAAAGAGAATGACAGCTCAGATTTAGATTATTAATAATATTAAACTTAGAGACTGAGATTTTGGGATTATTATAAAAATAGTTTAACAAGGATTGGATTTAGTGCTTCTATATATAATACTATAAAATGAAAATTAAATTAAAAAAATACAGTGTGTGGTTTTAGGAATGAGATTCCATTTTATTAATATATATAGTTTGCTATAATTTATGATAACAATATTCAATCTGCACATACATTAAATTAGGGATAATTAAATAATTTAACGTCTCAAAGTTTTTCAATTAAAATCTTTTCTTTTCACCCTAGTAAGTGGAAATGAAATTTTCAATTTTCAATTTTTAATTTTAGGTATTCTTTATGTTTATGAATGATAATTTATATTGAACGTAATAAATTTTTATTTTCACTTTTTTTTTTTGCGAGAATCTTACAACATGTTTAGTAACAAACTTGTTCTATATCTACATGTAAATTTATTTTTGCTATCTCTAAAAGTGAATGGTGTCTTAGAACTAAATTTATTTTATTAATTTTTTGAATAAATTACATTTTTTTAAATTGTTTTTCAAAATTACAGTCACATTATTTTAAATTTCAAATTGAGACAAATTTAATTTCAGTCTTGATATTTATAAAACATATACTTACATCCCTTAAATATTTAAATACTTACACTACCTTTGTTTATTTTAAATTTTTATAAATATTAATTTAATATATTAATGATTTTATATTATATTGAATTAGAGTATTTATAAATTTTTAAGAGAAAAATATGTAAAATATAACCTTTATTGACAATTTTGTGAATAATTTTTGTTATAAATTGTAACTAAAAATAGTGTAAGTATTAGTCTCAATTTTTTTTTAAATAAATGTAATTTATTCTAAGTTATTAAGTATTAAGTGTGATTTAATTAAATATTCCATCATATACCAATCAAAAAAAATTTCTATTGTCACAGGTCCTTTTTGGCAATCTAATGCTTTTACGGTCAAAGTCAAAATTTATATTTGATTAAATTTTTTAATTAATTTTTTTAATATTTTAAAAGTCACGACTGCTTTCAAAAAATACTTTAAAAAATGATCTTAAAAAGAGTTGAAACAATGACTAATATTATTTAAATTAAATATTTTTATTCATGAATATCAGAATTGTTCAAATTTGTAATAGTGCAAAATAAAATTATAATATCCATTATTGTCGTTTTATAGGTTTACCACAACTTTCAAAATTTTTTACCAACATCTTATCAATCAATTCTACTTTTAAAGTTGCTATTATAAAATTTTTATCAAACATTAATTTTACACTATTTTAACATCAATTATTTCACATAGAGTCACAATTGTACGGAGGATTGAAATCGCTTCAAGATTTAAAGAAAATTAGAGCCCGTTTATTTTTTATTTTTAAAATAAAAAAAATTATTTAAAAACTATTTTTATTGTTGTTTGAAAAATAATTTTTAAATATAAGTTGTTTTTCAAATAAAAACAAAAAATAGTTATTTTTGTTTTTTATTTTTATTCTCAAAATACTCAAAAGCAAAAAATATGTTTTTAAAATATTTTATCAAATGAACTTTTTTAATTTTTATTTTGCAGAATAATTTTTAAATATAAATTTTAAAAATAATTTTTAAAAACAAAAAATTAAAAATAGAACCAAACAAACTCTTAATTTTGCAACAATACTTCTAGAAATACCATTGGCTCTCACAAAATTTTTTTTGTTAATTGCTGAATACACGAGACACAAATTGAGATTCTCTAAAAAAATTTAAAACTTTTATAAAATAAAGTTGAAGAAAAAAAAGGAACAATATGTGAGATTTATATTTAAATCATTAAATTTTATCAATCTGTCTTTTTTTCTTCAACTTTATCTTATAAATTACTTGAAGATTCAAATTCCACTGGACACCATATATATTTATATATATTAAATGTTAAGCGTATGTCTTATTATTAGAAATCACAAATAAAGCTTATTGTTGATCCCTCGATACGAGTTTATGCTTTTCAAATAACCATTCAGTGCTAAAAACAGAGCCGAGTGACGCCGAGAGAGAGACTTCAACAGCGAAAGGGAGAGAGCCGACAATGGTAGCATGGAGGTGGACGGTGGGAATCAGTCAAGGGAGGAGGTACAAAAAAACAAATTAGTGTCCGAATAGAAAGGTAAGAAAAATAGGGGGTAAAGGATGCCTCCGCATGTTTGAGCATTGGATGGAGGGACCATCAGATGAGTTGCCTTGTGATGCCAATACAAGGTTCTACCGGGATAATTTAACGAAGAGTCAATAACCACAACTATGGTGGGAATGGTTAAAATTATTAGACTTTATTGATGGGAACATTTTAATTTAATAAAAAAAGTTGAATTTTAATACAATTATATGAATTAAATATCAGTTAATAAGTGATCCATTAATTAAATTTTATTTTATTGAATTTTAATTTAATGCAAATATAATAGATTAATGTAAGGTTAAAAAGCGACTATTTATAATGGATAAATAATATCAGTAATAAATAAAAAATAATTGAACTCTCCAATTTATCAAATAATTTATTTTTTATTTAAAAAATTACAGTTTTGTATACACGTTAAAGGTTTTTGAATTAATGGAAATTAAATATAAGTTATTATTTTTTATAATTCAAAATTAATTATGATGTTTTAAATTTAATATATAATATATAATAATTTATGTCATGAAATTCATTTAAACCAATTTGACAAGGGTTTGAATTTGGGGAAGACCCGTTGCATTTTAATCTTGATGATCAGAAAGGAGATGGCTATGTGATTGAAAATGCTACTAGCTTAAAGCCCAATATTAAGATCATGGAGGAAGAAAAAGAAAAAGAATCATTTGCTTTTCCTGTAGTGCTTAATTGTCAAACTCTTAGGCAAATAGGTGAATACAATTTTCTAAAAAAGAAATTAGAGCAAATGTGGGCTAAAGTAGGAAGATTGATCTTTGTAGACGCCGGCAATGGCTTCTTTTTAGTGGAGTTTGAGGCAGTGTATGATTTCCTCTTTGTTTTAGAAGGGAGTACATGGCTTATCCTTGATCACTATTTACGATGGAAACCTGCCTTCCAACCTCCGTAAGGTTGAAAATTTAGTTGGAACTAGAACCAAAATTGACTGAATTACTGCTTTACAAACAAGAGGGCGTTTTGCTAGGGCTGTGTGTTTAATACATTTTAAAAAAAAAATTATTCAGACACAATTTTTATATAAAGTTGTGACTTTTTTAAAAATTTATATATGTTAAAATTTAATTTTAAAATAATTTTCAAACTATTTTTTCTATAAGTGTTGAGATTAACTATTGAAATATTTTTATATAGATTTTTATTTTATTAATTATTAAGCTCAATACAGATTGAGCTGTTATAATTTTGTGTGGAATGTTATAGGTGGATTATACAAGAAAATTAGACAGAGGCCCAACTTATAATTTTTTTTATTGTCAATTTTGTTTCTATCGAAAAGCTAACTTAGTCAGAGAGAAAAAATATAATATAATTATATTTATTAATTTATTAATTAGTGATTAATTTGACTGATTCTTCTACCCTTTAAAACAATGTACATAAGAATTAGTTTATGAGACTGATAATTTTACCACTTGACTATTATCTGGATTGTTCTCTCTCTTTCTCTGAAAGCTAAAAGAGTCCAGTAAGTTGTAATTCTACTTTTTTAATCTATGAATTTTTCAGATACGCTTTCTTAATCTATACTTGATTACTCTGATTTATTTATTGAAATATTATAACACTTGGTATCAGAGCATCGTTGTAATATCTCGGATTAATTGTTGAGATGAAAAGCTATATTTGAATATGCTATGCAATTTCCCGTAGAATTTTCTGTTCACATGTCAATTTAACTGGAAGAGAAACTAAGTTTTCATTCTTTGAATTCACGCTAAATTCACGTTCAATACCTTCTTTCTTGTACAATTCATGCTTCTGATTTTAAATGCTCTTGTCTGGTATTACCAAATGCTTATCTTGCGATGGGGGGGTTTTAATCTTTTCCCTTGGCCATTTTTGGTTCTTCAGAAGCGTTCATCGCAGATATAGAAGAGAAGTTAACAAAATTAGTTTTGAGAAAGAAAATTAGTTTAAGCCTTTGATTATATATGATTATCCTGCTTTTCCTTTTTCACTGCGCCATTGTTGCATTCCTATCACACTCGAAATCCTATTAAGCATTTGATTTATTCATTCAAATGGGTGCTGCGAGAATCATCTCTTGCACCCATTGCAACTCGCACTCAAACCCAAAAATGCAAGCTCCAGCCCCAGAGATTTACGCTATGTTCAGACTGTTGATGTTAAAGGGTGGTCGATGGTGGTTGTAGCCGAGAATCTTTTTCCAATTGCCACTCGATTAATGGTTGCTTCATCGTGGCCTAGAATCATGGATGGTGCCGGAAATCTCGCCTGGAAACGCTGGTTCATGGCGCCGGGGATTTCTCCCTAGATTTCTCTGGCTCGCGGCGTGACAACGGGTCACGATGTGCAGCCGGTTCGGGTCTTAGGGATCCGACTGGTGAGGAAGGAGTCATGTGTCTGGGTTTGGGTTGGGCCCAGAATCTAGACTTGGACATAAGTGAAACGCATCATTTTACTTAAGCAGAGTTCCAGGCTATTTTTTGGGCCAGAGGTGACTGGGCCAAATACAGGCCCAGTCCAATTTCAAAAACAAAAAAATCTAGGCCAAGTGACAGGCCCAGTCCGGTTCAAAAAAAAAGATTCAGAATTATAATTTTACCCTTAGATACCTCTTAATTTTGTATTTATTCACCTAAACTTTTCTTAATTTTTAATAAATTCTAGAGACTCATGAAATTTATTTAATTTGTCTTAGAGATTATGAAAATTTTATAATTTGTCAAATTTAAAATCATATTGCATTGATGATGGACATACCCCATAAGTATGACATTGTTAATGTAATTTTGAGGGTTTGGACTTTTAAGAATAGGTATAAATATAGCACTTATAATGTATTAAATATTTGTTGTACCCTATAGGTAAGGAAATATTGAATATATTTTGTATAGATTTTTGTGTGAGTCAAATCTTAATGGTATAAATTTTGTGTGTGTGTGTGTGCTATTATAGTTGTATAACTAAAATTTTATTTTGAGAATCTTGTATTATAATTATGTTGAGCATGTGCATAATTACTATTTTCCATTTTTGTTGTTTATTTCAGTTTCTGCTTTTGCACAACTATCATTTGTGAAAACTCTTAATGAGACTAATTATGATAATTAAAAAGAGTTTCTGAATATGTATCTTACCATTTTTGAGAAAGATTTGACTTTGAGAGAATTCAAATCAGAGGATCTCACTCCGCAGTCTAATGCTATTGACAAGACTTATTACAAACAATGGTTTGAGTCCAACCGAATCTGTTTGGCAGTAATTAAGTATACCATTGAAAAGGAAATTATAAATTTTTTATCAAACTTAATTTTACACTATTTTAACATCAATTATTTCACAAAGAGACACAATTGTGGGGAGGATTGAAATCGCTTCAAGAGTGAAAGGAAATTACGGATTTTTTTTTCTATTTTTAAAAATAAAATTTTATTTTTAATTATTTTTAAAATAATTTTTTTTAAAAAAAATTAATTTTTATTATTTTTTTGAAAATAAAATTTTAAAATAATTTGTTTTTAAAATAAGAAAAAGGATTATTTTTTTTTTATTTTTGTTCTCAAAATATCTAAAAGTAAAAAATATATTTTCAAAAAGTTTATCAAATGAATTTTTTTATTTTTATTTTATAGAATAATTTTTAAAAAATAAAATATAAAAATAAAATCAAATAAACTCTTAATTTTGCAACAATACTTATAGAAATACCTTTGGCTCTTACAAAAAAAAAATTGTTTATTGATGACCAATACACTAGACACAAATTGTGTAACATCCCTAAAATTTAGTAATTTTTTTTATTATGATGAATTATTAAAAGAAATAAATGAGTAGGGATGTAATTGAAAGATTTTAAAAATAAAAATAAAAATTTGTTAAATTTTTTTGGGTCAAATTGTAATTTTCTAAAAGTTTAAAGATCAAAATATAAATAATAAAATTTATAAGGATTTCCTCTAACAATTAACAAATTTCTAATTGGTCCTCCATCATTTATTAAAAAAAAAAAAGAGAGACGAAAGAATTTCGAGATGAATGAATAGTGATAAATAATACTTTCTCTCTTCCATTTTTCTTTCTAGATTTGGAGTGCCTATTGACTTCCTATCTCAAAATTAAGGGTACCACTGGATTCAAGACGAAGAGTACTATGATTTTGACCGAACAATTTTTCAAATCAGCTGTAGAAGTAAAAAATCTTAGAAAAAAGTAAATTCTAAAACTCTTATTTAGAGATCTCAAATTAAAAATTTGATACCGTAGATGGATTAAGGAGATAGATAAACTATAAGATATGAAGTTTCACAATCATTTGACAATTTTTGGTGTCATGAACAGTAACTTCGGTCGGTATAAATAGTAATTTCTATCGATGAATAGTATTTTCCGATTGTAAATAGTACCAAATAGTTGACCAAATTTCTTGAAGCCAAATTTCGCGATTCTGGAGTGATTTCTTAAGTTTTTAAACCCTTTTGAACACGTTTTTGAGATTTAATTGATCAAATTCGGATTGAAAACGTATTTTAAGGCTGTCCAACTTGGAGGCTTACCTTGTGAGTAGATAATTCTTTCTATGACTTAACCTATTCTCTTCTTGATCTTAAAATCTATAATTGGTTATATTTACAATTTATTTATGCTATCGTAAGTTTTTGAAATGTGTTAAAATATCTGTTTTGCTTATGAACTTGTACATAATTTAAGAAGAGTATGGTTTTACAAATAGATTTTAAAACTCATTGAATATGTGTTTCTAAATGTATTTATCATTATTTGGTAAAGTGAATATTATGTGCATGAGGCATTGATTTATAAAACTATATAGTTGCTGATTATGATTGAATGGTAAGCGTAAAGTTTATAGCGAGTTGCTTGATAATTATACATTGCATTTGATGAGTATGCATTTATATATATGTATTTATATGTATGGATGAATATCGACGGGTTGTATGGCTTGTGACGATATCGAGCAAGAGAAGTCCTATTAGCCTGAATGAGTTAAGGGGGGACTGCTCCAACCGGATAACAGTGGTAATATGAGAAAGCAAATGGGTGATGACCTTACATTTTCTTATCACTATTGTGACTGTAGTCGATCGGTCACTATTCGTATAGCAAATGAGTAAATTGAGTGTATTGAGAGCTATAACATGCTTGAACATTATGTAAAAAGAATAGATTTTCGATGCATATATAGTATGTTAATTATGTATAAATAAAAGTTATGACTTTATCTCAAAAACTTAATATTGTACTATAGCTTATACAGCTGAACATAACATCATTTGTTTAATGATCATATCGTGCTGCATATGGTTTTAGATATTTGAATATCATTTGATTTGAACATATTTAAAATACGAATCCCATATGGATGTACTTTTGAATTGTATTTTCTATGTGACAAATTTTAAAACATGAGTACATATATATGTTGATCTAAGAGGTCATATGAGGTATTATCTGCTCACTGAATTGTCAAACTCACTACACGATATTTTCACATTTTTTAGATAAGAATACATAGTCTGATCCTATAGATAGGTGATCAGTTAGGTGACATATTCTCTGGATGAGTTTACGTTGCTTTCAAAACTAACAGTTTTGAATTATACTATGTTTGTATTTTAGAGTGTGCTTTGAACGCCACAGGTAAGATCTCTGCTCCTATTGTTATTTTGACATTTATAATTTAATTTGTATAATGTATATACATAAGAGAACTTATATATATATATATATATATATATATATATATATATATATATATATATATATATATATATATATATATATATTTGTGACAAAGAATAGTACTATACATATTATGGTAAATATCTGATTGCGAAAAAAATATATTTGTTTCACATATCTGTAAGTTGGGAGTGTTACAAATTAAGATTTTAAATTTTTTTTTAAATTTATTAAATAAAGTTGAAAAAAACAAGAAACAATATGTGAGATTTATATTTAAATCATTAAATTTTATTAAATATTAATTTTATCAATCTGTCTTTTTTTTCTTCAACATTATCTTATAAATTACTTGAAGATTCAAATTCCACTGGACACCATATATATTTTAAATATTAAGCGTATGTCTTATTATTAGAAATCACAAATAAAGCTTATTGTTGATTCCTCGATACGAGTCTATGCTTTTCAAATAACCATTCAGTGCTAAAAATAGAGCCGAGTGACGGTGAGAGAGAGAGTGTTCAACAGCGAAAGGGAGAGAGCCGACAATGGTAGGATGGAGGTGGACGGTGGGAATCAGTCAAGGGAGGAGGTGCAAAAAAACAAATTAGTGTCCGAATAAAAAGGTAAGAAAAATATGGGGTAAAGGATGCCTCCGCATGTTTGAGCATTGGATAGAGGGACCATCAGATAAGTTGCCTTGTGATGCCAATACAAGGTTCAACCGTGATAATTTAACGAAGAGTCAATAAAACAACTATGGTAGTAATTGTTAAAATTATTAGACTTTACTGATTGGAGCATTTTAATTTAATAAAAAAAGTTGAATGTTAGTCCAATTATATAAATTAAATATCTGTTAATAAGTGATCAATTAGATAAATTTTATTTTATTAAATTTTAATCTAATACAGATGTGATAGATTAATATAAAGTTAAAAAGTAACCATTTATAATAGATAGATAATGTCAATAATAAATATAAAATAACTGAATTTTTCAATTTATCAAGTAATTTATTTTTTATTTGAAAAATTACAGTTGTGTATACATTAAAATTTTTGAATTAATGACAACTAGATATAAATTACTATTATTTATAATTTAAAATTAATTATGGTGTTTTAAATTCAATATAGAATATATAATAATTTATGTCAAGAAATTCATTTAATCTTGATGATCAGAAAGGAGATGGCTATGTAATTGAAAATGCTAATAGCTTAAAGCCCAATATTAAGATCATGGAGGAAGAAAAAGAAAAAAAAAAAAAGAATCCCCTTTTCCTGTGGTGCTTAATTGTCAAACTCATAGGCAACAGTTTTCTAAAAAAGAAATTAGAGCAAATGTGGGCCAAGTTAGGAAGATTGTTCCTTGTAGACACTGGCAATGGCTTCTTTTTAGTGAAGTTTGAGGCAGTGGATGATTTCCTCTTTGTTTTACAAGGGAGCCCATGGCTTATCCTTGATCATTATTTTATCAATTAAACGATGGAAACCTGCCTTCCAACCTCCATAAAGTTGAAAATTTAATTGGAACTAGACCCAAAATTGACTGAATTACTGCTTTACAAACAAGAGGACGTTTTGCTAGGGCTGTGTGTTTAATACATTTTTTTTAAGATAGTTTTTTAATTTATCAAATTCTTTTTTTTATTAAAAATTTATTCAGAAAGTTGTGACTTTTTTAAAAATTTATATATATTAAAATTTAATTTCCAAATAATTTTAAACTATTTTCTCTATAAGCGTTGAGATTAAATTGACAAAATCCCGCAGAGCAGGTTACTGAATTGAGGGAAGGAAATGACTATTGAATAAGAAGGTCTACACGTAATTTGTTTCCATTGTGACAAATACGACCGAGTTAAAGAGTTGTGTTCTATCCTTAAAGCTAGCAAATGTTTGGGAAGGATGGGCTAAAGTAATAACGGTGGCAAGGGTATTAGTATGACGGTCGTGTTGTAGAATGGACAGGAGGAAGCCCATTTTGTGGATTGGATGATGAAGCGAAGGATTCGCTGAAGAAAAGGGAGCAAATATCAGGAAGTTGACAATACGTTGGATATTGGTATGGCAGTCCCTTTCCTCTCTTCCGCTTCTTCTTTTTATTTTATTTTATTTATTTATTTTTTATAAAAAAAATTCTTTCCTTTCATTATAATTTTTTTTTCTTTTATTAAAATTTTATTTTTCTTTAGAATATGTTAAGAACTTATAAACTTTACATTTTCTTTGTTCAAATTTACAGCATTGAATTTATATTTACAATTTTGATTTCAGATTTGAACAAAAAAAAACTAAATTTACGACATTGTACTTGTAACGAGTAAATGTTTTTTAAAATGGTTAACTTTAAAAAAAATAGAAAATATATTACTTCTCTAATGATACATCTCTTTTTTTTTATTTGTTTATTGTAATAACTGTATTTTTATATATTGAGATATAATATTTAATAGATTAAAATTTGAGATGTGCGTTGCTTCTGTACTTTCTAATCATAGGCGTAGTTTTTTATATCTTTTTATCTCCAAAAATCGTAAGATTTGTTTATCCTACCATTATTTTTTGTTTGTTTGACTCAGTGTCAGTCTATGTATGAATAGTAATATTTTACTTATTAGAAAAAAGCAAAGACAATACGTTGGATACTGGTGTTTCAAAATCAAAGAGAGTCTCAAAGATTTAGTGATTGAATCCACACTTGCTGTTTTTTTTTTGCGAACAAAAAAAGAGCAGAAAACTAGTTAATCAACTATGAAAGCAAACACCTCTCATGTCTTTAATACAAAACCCAGAAGGTTGAGTAAACACCAAGTCTTCCCTTGTCATGAAATGAGATTGATTTGTCAACCTGTCGGCTACTCGGTTACCTTCTCTAAAAATGTGCACAAGTTTGATATTTCAACTTCTCTTAAGAAAGTTTTTGATACTATTAATTAAACTCGATAATGAATATCCTGCCTCATAGCCATCCTTAACGAGTTTAATTGTCATGGATGAGCCAGCCTCAATTACTTCCAAGCTATCTTCAATTCTGTGTGTAGAGCTCGAACTCTACTACTACTAGAGAGTTCCCTGCTTTGACAGAGGACAAGAAGGATAAGTGGATAACTAGAAGGATGATATTAAAAATGGGGAACCCAATAGAGAGGCTGTTAAGGGGACAAAGGAAGTGGGCCAAGGCAATTTACCCATTTTGGGGAGGCTAAATGAAGTATGAAGGGGAAGGAAACATCTTCATCAATTTTAAAAGAATAGCAAGTGTGGTATAGCAATATGGGTCAAAATAAAGAGTGTAATTTGGGCTCAAAAGGAGTCGAACATAGAGAATTTAAAAGTACGCTCTAAAAGAAGTGAGAGGAGCAGTATTAATAAGGGGCCAATGTGGTCTAGGGAGGTTGGGTTGCACTATAATTTGGTTTAGTCTCGTGCGCCAAAGGTAGTTCCACAATAGGGAGATAGTTTTATAGCGAGTTAGAGTCCGTTTAGAATTCTCCAAAAAAAAAGAAACCAAAAGAGTTCGTTTGGAAAAAGTGTTTTCGGTGCACAGGACTAGATGAAACATTACCAAGGGATGAAAATAGAGGAATGGACAGAAGAAAAAAGACATCAGAAGAGGTTAAAAAACATATTACAAGATGAAGGAAAGGAGGATGAAGTATACCTGAACCAGGATGGTAGTATGGCTGAGGAGGCGGGCCTTACCACGCCCCACCTGTTTAAATGACAATCATAACCTAGAACTACCGAGGTGTGGGGGTCGCCTTGATAGTTTGGGATCTTCGAGACTTATGTCTCAAAGAAAGACCCTCAATTCTGTTCCTTATGGAAACCAAAGCGAAAGAGGCAAAGATGGAGAACTTGAAGAGAAGGCTGAAGTTTGACGAGATGATAGTAGTAAACCCTATTAGAAGAGCTGGGGGGCTGTATCTTTTATGGAAAGATGGTTGCGAAGTAGAAGTATTAGAGAAGTGTCAAAGCTACTTACACACAAGAATCAGAATAGAAGAGGAAGAAGAGGATACTTTCAACATTTTCCTCTATGGAAACCCGTATTCCAGAAAAGGGAGTCAGTGGAATAACATAGTTGCCTTGAATCCTGGTAAGTATCAAGCTTGCAATGTTTTGGTGATTTAAATTAGATTTTATTTCAGTATGAAAAAGAGAGTGGTAGGCCACGTAATAAAAAATAGATTGCTTTCTTTAGGACTTTTCTAGTAGAAAATGATCTTCTTGATTCCTCTATAAAGGGATGTAATTTTACTTGGTGCAACATAAGGGAAGAGGGAGGAATAAAAGAGAGAATTGATAGACACTTAGTAAATGATAAGTGGCTAAATAGATATAAAAAAAGCTAGCATAACTGCCCTCCCTGCAGTGGGTTTAGATCACAGCCCAATGGTCCTGATCCTCAAACCCCCTTATAATAATAGTGAAAAGTCTTTCAAATTTGAGGCATATTGGGCAGATAATGAGGATTTCAAAGGAGAAGTGGAGATGAGTTGGAATAAAAGTAACTCTACAAGTGAATTAACTGGACTAGCATCAAAGTTAAGTAATACAGCAGCGAACCTAGTAGACTAGAAGAAGAAAACTTTTAAAAGGGTTGATTTTCAGATTTCAAGATATAAAAAGGGCTGCAGTAGTTGCAAAACGGAGGCCATAATAGGGAGACAGTTAGAGAGGCGAAAAAGATAAAGGAAAATATGAACAATTTATGGAAGTAAGAAGAAAAGTACTGGGCACAGAGAGTTAGAGTTAAGTGGCTAGAATGTGGAGATAGAAACACCAAATTTTTCCACAAAACCACTATACAGAGAAGAAAACAGAATATGATTTTAAGAATTAAAGATGGAGAAGGAAGGTCGGTAGAAGGTGATAATAATATACAAGAAGCCTTCCAAAGCCTCTACACTAAGCTTTTTGAATCCTCTGGGCCTAGTGACATACACAACCTAGATAATGTGATCCCTAAGTGTATCACAAGAAAAATGAATGACAGACTCCTTAAAGAAGTAACAAAAGATGAAGTGGAAAGGGCTGTCTTTAACTTAGGAGCCATGAAAGCCCTTGGTCCTGATGGGATGAATGGCATTTTCTGCCATAAGGCTTGGGAGGTCGTGAAGGATGATGTTTTTAAAGCTGTCAAGAACTTTTTCGAGGTAGGATACCTACCTAGAGAAATTAATGAGACTCACATAACTCTAATTCCAAAAACCCAGCACCCAAAAACAGTGGGATAGTTTAGGCCCATTAGCTGCACCAATTTCAACTATAAAATAATTTCAAAAATCATGGTTAACAGGTTGAAACTAGTCATGAATGGGCTGATTTCAGAAAACCAAAGTGCTTTCATAAGTGAAAGGCTTATTCAAGATAACATTTTGTTAGCACAAGAAGCTTTCCACACTTTAAAGCACAACAAGAGTAAAAAGAAGAATAAAATGGCCCTCAAGCTAGATCTGAATAATGCCTATGATAGGCCGGAATGGAATTTTTTAAGTAAGGTTTTAGAGGCTACGGGATTCGAGTATAGGTGGATAAGGCTGATCTTGGAATGTGTAACATCTATAAGTTACAGGATTAAAATCAATGGAATCCTAGACCCAACTTTCCACCCACAAAGGGGGTTGAGGCAAGGGGACCCACTTTCCCCTTACCTTTTCATCATGGCTACAGAAGTTTTGTCAAGGAGAATCACTAAAGCTATGGAGCGCAGGGAGATTCATGGGATCAACATAGCAAAAAACTCTCCTGAACTATCCCACCTACTTTTTGCTGATTACTCAATAATTTTCATGGAAGATAAAGAACAACAAGCAAGAATTTTGAGAGAAATCCTAGATGAACACTCTATGTACTCAGGCCAAAAGCTAAACCTAGATAAGTTAGGGATTATCTTCAGCAAAGGAACACCCACTGATGTTAAAAACCTAATCCAGAGGAACCTCAACATACCTATATGGGAAAATCCAGGTAATTATATAGGAATGCCAACTGTCTGGGGGAGGAAAAAAAAGCAAGCACTTAATTGGGTGATGGATAGAGTGAAACAGAAGCTAACTGGCTAGAAGATGATGTACTTGTCTCAAATGGGTAAGGAAGTTATCATAAAAGTAGTTATACAAGCCATCCCCACTGTCACGACCCTAAGTTAGGAGTACGTAACCGGCACGGGTATTGAGAATAATCTCGTCCCGTAAGTCTTTAATACAATATATATATATATATATATATATATATATATATATATATATATATATATATATATGAATTCCTCACAAATAATATGAATTATAACCAAACTCATAATTATAAATTCATTTGAGATCTTTACTTTCTATATTATATAATTTCAGTTATATCAAAATATACACAAATATTATGCAAATGGAAGTTAAGATCCTGCCTGTGATATATAGAACAACTCTAGAGTGTAAAATACAACATAAGCCAAAAGTTAGGAGCCTTGAAAATAAAGTAGGTTCACCCATAAAATGTGTCACTTAACTGACCAGCTATCTGTAGGAGAGTGATCAAACTCTGTATTCTTATCTGAAAAATGTAAAAATATCGTGTAGTGAATTTGACAATTCAGTGAGCAGGTAATTCTTACCATAACGGAAACAGGACAAGTAGGGCACGAGTTTTTTCTTCACAAATAAAAATTTAATGCAAGGAAAAAATGAATACCATATGCATCATCTGTTTGAAAGATCAATAACAAGATAGTTTCAATATTAAGAGACATAAATATTAATGTTACGATATGAAATAAATAAATAAAAATAAATTTAGAGCTTTTCATAAATTGAAGAACTCTCTCTATATTAGAACCACAGCCATTTCTCAAGCATGTAACAAAGGAAATGTTCACCATCAATCAGGGCAAAAGCCTGTAATCCATTGGGCAAAAACCCGTAATCCATCAAGTAAAAGCCCGCACAATTCATCAGACAAAAGTCCGCATAATTCATCAAGCAAAAGTCTGTTACATAGAACTCAAGATGCACTAGAGTTAACATTCATAATTGTTAATTTGTAATGTTTCCAATTTAGGTTCCTCTGTATAGATACATTAAAGAAATAACAAGAAATGCATGAGCTAAATAAAAGATCATGTCACTTCCAGAAAATCATATCCCTAATGATCAACAATAGCCATAACAATACCAACTTAACTTGCACATTTATATCCATAGGCCTACACATGTGTCTCATAAAATCGTTTATCAATTCATGTGAAATATTAACATCACCATGATTTAACACAATTTTTAGGTATTCTCAATCAGAATAAATGAATATCAATAGAGAAATAAAGTATATATGATGCTTGTCCTGCATCCTTATAGTTTAAACTAGGAGTCATGCCTTGAAATATATGTTCATAAATAAAAATGAGTTTCACATTAGTAGTAATGTCTCATATGGATATATTAAATGAACAACACCTAGTAAGAGCTCCAAGTTGGACAGCTCAAAAATATATTTTTCCAATCTGAATTTAATCAAATAAATTTTAAAAACGTGTTTGGAGGGTCCAAAAACCTAGGAAATGACCCCGGGAGCTTGGTCAATGTTGGCACTATTCACGATAGAAAAAGACTATTCACACAGGCAGAAATACTATTCACAATTACTGTTTTTCCGAGAAATTTTTCATGATTTAATCCTTCAAATCATGCTATCAAGCCAAAATTTTTTGCATACAATGATTATTCTATCTCCTAAACATGATTCTAAGCTCAAAATCACCAGAAAATATCAAAGAGTTTTGAAACCCGAAGTTTACCCATCGCAGCTGCTGTTCACCATTTTTGGCAAACTTTTGGCAACTTTTCGATAAAATTGATCGGTGGATTTTGAAGCTCTCATCGCCACGAATCCAATGGCCCAAATGGTTCGTCAATTAGAGGTCTGTAGTTCCAGTTATAAGGGTTTAAAAATGGGAGAGGAAAATGGTTGTGGGAAAGGGTGTTGCTGCTGCTGGTTGTTTTTGGGTACCCGTATGCCTATATGCGCAATGAGCTACAGTAAATGCTATAGTTTGTTTTTCATTGAGGGTCATTACATTTTTCCCCTCTTAAGAAATTCGGCCCCGAATTTTAACTCATCCTATCACAAATAGGAAATAAAGTCAAGGCATAAATTACAGTTATTAACCCCATTACTCAAGCAATTAGGAATATTTCTTTTTTTTAAGTGATTTTTCCATATAACTTTAGTCATAGAAATTTCCTTCAACCATAAGTTCTTCACTTATCAATCAACAATAATCATCAATTTTTTCTCATAATTAAGCCAAGTTTATGTTCAATTGAATTTCTTGAAATCCGATAACATAAGAAGAATCTGATAGGTACTTCTTTAACATTGATGCAAGAAAGACTGTATCTATATTATTTAATCCTGAGGGCAAGGCTAGGCAATGTACTACTATGCCTACTTTGTTCAAGTTTTTAAAAGAGTCTATATACTAAATCTTAATTTTTTCCTTATTTTTAAACCTTATTACCTCTTTAATTGGTGAGTCCTTCAAGAATATATGGTCACCAACTGATAATTTTTAGTGCTCAACATTCACGGTCCTTATAGACTTTTGGCCTGTATTGAATTGTTCGTATTTTTTTCTAATCAACTTCACTTTATACAAAATACTCAACATATTATATATATACATATAAAGAACTCTTAAACCATTGTGTATCTCATTCCTTTATATCCTCAAGCTCGCATACATAAATTTATAAGTCGATATTAGGAAACATACACATAAAAGAACATATTCTTATCCATATTGGGTAAGTATCTTTTCTTATTTCAGACCCCTATCAAGTCGTCTTTGAGTCTCACATATCAACATCCTCCCATAAATATTATCATCTTAATTTATCATATATTTTTATCATAAAATCCATTAATCAATATGTTTAACATTAATAAGGGAAAATACAGTAGAACAGACAAAAAATATAATAGAGAACGGTGCCAAAATAGAAGGTCAAAAATTTGGACAAAGCATTAAAAAAAAAAAAATCGGTGGCCACAATTCTTGAAAATCTATAAATAAAATCTAACTGTTGTTTCGGAAAAAATTGATGGCCGCAAGTTTTGAATATATGTGCCAACATCTACTTTAAAACTGTTGATATTCGATGGAAAAGAAACATTTTTGAGTTTATAAAAGTCTGTAAAAAATAAAGAATACATAGTTAACTGGTAGGATGTAGTTGATTGCTTCAAAATAGATGTAATCAATTAACTGTAAAATAAACCAATCCAAATTAAAAATTCTTAAAATAGCTAATCGACTTAATAATACCGATAGTCGACTGGTAACAGCATTGAAAAAATAAAATAAACCATTTGATTGTCCCTTTTCAATAATTAACTTGTTTGCATTTTCATTTTTTTTACACCTACCACTTACAACTTTCTCTACAAGAATCAAGACATCAATGTTTCATTAAGGACAACAAGGAAAAGACAAGTTTCTGGTGATATCTTAACCATATTCTCTTTATGTGCTTAATGTGAACCACGATCACAACTACTATACATATACATGCTTGCCGTTATTTTTGAAATTTTTACTTTCAACTTAGCTGATATCCACCAATCACTCACATAGTTGTTCTAAATATACTTAGCCTATTCGCATAGCTATCATAAGTATGCCTTTCTCTGAGTTCTATAAATATACATGTTAGTATTTTTACTTTCATACTCAAAGTCAAGGTGTGTGCAGCTATGGAAGGAATCGCATTCTATCAGTTTCGAAATATTTGTGTCTTTTGTGGTTTCAGTCTTGGAAAAGATGGAGAGTATGTGAAAGCTGCACAAAACTTAGGTATGGTGCTGGCCAGAAGAAAAAGTCATTTAGTCTATGATGGAGGTAACCGTGGGTTAACGGGGTGCGTGTTTACAGCTACACATGTAGGAGGATGCCAAGTTCTACGTATTATTCCTATAGCTCTTGCCGCATCAAACATCATAAGAAAAACAATTGAGGAAGAATTCAAAGTAGCTTCCATGCATGAGCGCATGACTAGAATGATGAGCAATGCTGATGTCTTCATTGCCTTATCAGGGGGTTTTAATACTTTAAAACAGATTTTTTAAGTAGTCTCCTGGGCGCAACTGAATATCCATCACAAACCGATAGGTTTGTTAAATGTAATCATTTCTTTGATGGTTTGTTGTATTTTCTTGATCAAACTGTAGAATAAAGGTTTATCTTACACTCAGTACGACGAATTCTCATCTCAGCTTCAAATGCTGAGGAGTTGATTGATGCTTTACAAGTATATGTTCAGGTACCTGATCCAACTATGACTCGCATAGATTGGAAGACAGACAACCGTGGAAAGTGCAAGTTAGATTTGGATCTTCATCTGTAACTGTAGTAGGACGTACCATTGTTGTACTGCTTTTACTTTCTTAGGGTCAACTTGGATACCATCCTTACTAACCATACTCCCTTAGAGTTGGTAAAACTATCTTTAAATGTTGCTTATGATCCTTTGTATTCTCAAAACATATTAGTATTTCATTAATAAAGATAATTATAAATTTATCCAAGAATAGTTTAAATACTCTATTCATTAAGTCAATGAATGCAGTTGGGGTATTTGTCAAACCTAATGACATCACTAAGAACTTAGTGCTCATACCGAATCCTGAAAGCTGTTTTCAGAGTATTCTCTTCCCTTTTACTCAATTGATAATACTAATATCTCAAATTAATTTTTGAAAAACATTGAGCATTCTATAACTGGTCAAACAGATAATCTATACGAGGTAATGAGTATTTATTATGCACTGCCACTTTATTCAACTGTCTATAATCTATGCACAACCGCAGTGATCCATTCTTCTATTTCATAAATAGGACTAGAGTACCCCAAGAAGAGTACTAGAGCGTATAAATCCCTTATTTAACAAATATTGCAACTAATTCTTCAATTCTTTAAGTTCAGTGGTTGTCATTCTATATAGGTATAAACACTGGTTGACTTCTAAGAAGTAAATTAATACCAAATTCTATTTATTGTTTTGGGATAATCTTGAAAATTTCTCAGGGAACATATCAGGAAATTCTCTAACCACTAGAACTTGATCTATATTAGTGTATTTTATATTTATATCTTTGATCACTGCCAAATATCTTTGGCTTTTTTTTATTGACTGCTAAAGCAGATATTATATTACTGAGTACTTCACTACGGTCTCATTGTACCAAGAAGAAAAAAAAATGATTCTCTCGTCTCAATCACTGTAGCACAACCTACAACAATTCTATAAATGAGATATTATTTCATCTATGATACAGCTTTTAACAATGGATATACCATTATAAAAAAAAATCTTTAATTCTACCGTGTAACAGAGAAATGTTATGAAACATATCCAAACAAGTGCACAGAATAAACATCATATTTCATAGCCAAAATAGCTTTATGAACCAAGTCATTCCATACAAAAATTCTTAACCATTTAATGCAATTTTTCAAGTATAAGCATATACCATATTTAAGGCATATATTATGTTATAAACATGGCATATAAGCCATATCTCATCAATATAATGCATGATTGTTTTATTGTATCATGCAAACACCATATCTCAACTAACTCGTTGTACATTATTTCATAACTTTGTTTTTTCATCTCATGGCTATCTATTTTTTTTTCTGTGCTATAACTAGGTCAGTATGAACATGCTTGCCATGTGACCTTTTAGCATCATCTTTCCTACTTTAAGGATCATTCCCCTTGTAACTTTTCTTTTCTTTCTTATAAATAGCTGGGATATGATGTTAATTTTTACAGCTAGTATACAGTAACATAAAATATTGAGTGCAATTTGTTACTGATATCATGCATATACTAGTACAAATTATAATTGTCACTAGAATATACGTTAATAACTATAAACTAAACAAACACAATTATGCCATGATATTGTATAATACACATTAAACAAAAAGAATCATTGATATATAATGTTGGCCATCACTTTATTTTTAACTCTTTCATACTATTCAGAACAATTCACAATTGAAACTATTTTTAAACCATTGACTTATGACACAACAGAAGAAAATCAACTCTGAATAGAAGGAATTTTGACATCCTACAGAATCCCCCAATAGCACCCTGATTATAAATATGTCCGGCTCATATCCATATTCAACGTCCTACTAAAGAATTCTTTGCTTCATTAAACCACAGGGAAACCTAGGTCTCTGTTACCAACTTTGTCACGACCCCAAGTTAGGACTACGTAACTAGCATGAGTATTGAGAATAATCTCGTTTCGTAAGCCTTTAATACTATATATATATATATATATATATATATATATATATATATATATATATATATATATATCTAAATTCCTCACAAATAATATGAATTATAACCAAACTCATAATCATAAATTCATTTGAGATCTTTGTTTTCTATACTGTATAATTTCAATTATCTCAAAATATACACAAATATTATGCAAATGGAAGTTAAGATCTTGCCTGTGATATATAGAGCAACTCTAGAGTGTAAAATACAACATAAGCCAAAAGTTGAGAGCCTTGAAAATAAAGTAGGTTCACCCATAAAATATGTTGCCTAACTGACCAGCTATCTATAGGAGAGTGATCAAACTCTGTATTCTTATATGAAAAATGTAGAAATATCGTGTAGTGAGTTTGACAACTCAGTGAGAATGTAATTCTTACCATAATAGAAACATGACAAGCAGGGCACGAGTTTTTTCTTCACAAACAAAAATTTAATGCAAGGAAAAGATGAATGCCATATGCATCATATGTTTGAAAGATCAATAACAAGATAGTTTCAGTATTAAGAGACATAAATATCAATGTTATGATATTAAATAAATAAATACAAATAAATTTAGAGCTTTTCATAAATTGAAGAACTTTCTCTATATCAGAACCACAGCCATTTCTCAAGCATGTAACAAAGGAAATGTTCACCATCAATCAGGGTAAAAATGCTGTAATCCATCGGGCAAAAACTCGTAATCCATCAGGCAAAAGCCCACACAATTCATCAGACAAAAATCCGCACAATCCATCAAGAAAAAGTCTGTTACATAGAACTTAAGATGCATTAGAGTTAACATTCATAACTGTTAGATTGTAATGTTTCCAGTTTAGGTTCCTCTGTATAGATCCATTAAAGAAATAACAAGAAATGCAGGAGCTAAATAAAAGATCATGTCACTTCCAAAAAGATTATATCCGTAATGATCAACAATAGCCATAACAATACCAACTTAACTTGCACATTTATATCCATAGGCTCACACATATGAAATCGTTTATCAATTCACGTGAAATATAAACATCACCATGATTTAACACAATTTTTAGGTATTCTCAATCAGAATAAATGAATATCAATAGAGAAATAAAGTATATATGATGCTTGTCCTGCATCCTTATGTCTCATATGGATATATTAAATGAGTAGTTAAAAATTATGTTATAGTAAGTATTATCTACTCACCTGGTAAGGGTTCTAAGTTAGACAACCCTAAAATATATTTTTCCAATCTAAATTTAATCAAATAGATCTCAAAAACGTGTATGAAAAGTCGAAAAACATAAGAAATGACCTAGGAAGCTTGGTCAACGCTGCCACTGTTCACGACCGAAAAATATTATTCACGCCAAAATACTGTTCACGGTTATTGTTCATGCAGGCAAAAATACTATTTACAGTTACTGTTCATCAGAGAAATTTTTCATGATTTAATCCTTCAAATCATGCTATCCAGCCAAAATTTTTTGCATACAATGATTATTCTATCTCCTAAACATGATTCTAAGCCCAAAATCACTTGAAAACATCAAAGAATTTTGAAACCCAATGCTTACCCATCGCAGCTACTGTTCACCATTTTCGACGAACTTTCGGCAACTTTCTGATAAAATTGATTAGTGGGTTTTGAAGCTCTTGTCGCTACAAGTCCAACAGTCCAAAAAGTTCGTCAATCAGAGGTCTGTAGCTCTAGTTATAAGGGTTTAAAAATGGGAGAGGAAAATGGTTATGGGAAAGGGTGCTACTGCTGCTAGTTTTTTTTGGGTACCCATATGCCTATATGTGCAGTGAGCTACAGTAAATGCTACACTTTTTTTTTCAATGAGGGTCATTAGACCTTCCTATGCAATGTCAAATATCTTATTCCCTAAGAATTTCTGTGCTAGTATCTGTTCAGAGATTGCTAAGTTTTGGTGGAAGAACAGAGGGAAAGAAAATGGCATTCACTGGATCAGATGGGAAAAATTGACAATGAAGAAAAAGGAAGGTGGCATGGGTTTCAGGGAGTTTAGAGAAATGAATATTGCTCTTCTGGGAAAACAAGCTCGGTGGATTCTTGAGAGTCCTAATTCATTGTGGGAAAAAATTATCAAGCAGAGATACTTCCCTAATTCCAACCTCAGAAAGCAAAAAGGGGGAGATGCAGTTCATGGGGCTGGCTTAGTTTATGGGAGGGTAAACAGTTTCTGTTTAAGCATGGACGGTGGAGAGTGGAAAATGGGGAAGACATTAACATATGGGAGGACAAATGGCTTCAAAGTGAGGAACAAATTGAAAACACCACAAATAGTAGCCTGGAGAATGTAGCAGACTTTATTGACCACGAATCCAAAACATGGAGAATTGAAATTATTAGAGAAATGCTCCCAATACATCAGCTCAAAGATGCCCTTGCATTACCTATCCCCCCCACACCCAACCAGATAAGCTCATTTGAACTTTGACAAATGATGGGCAGTATACGGTCAAGAGTGGGTATGAAACAGCTAGGGACTGGGAGCTTAAATCAGGAAAGAGCAATCCCTCAACCTCTGCTCCCACTACTACAAACTCCTGGGGAAAAATCTGGGAGTCTCCACTTCCCCCAAAAATTAGAGTCTTTATGTGGAGAGTACTCCATAATTCCCTACCGTGTATGGAGAATTTGCACAAGAGGAAAGTTATTCTAGACCCTATGTGCTCTATTTGCTACAATGCCCCAGAAACAATTGAGCATATCTTCTTATAGTGCGAATGGACTAGGCCAGTATGGTTTGGAGCTGACATTCAAACCTATACGGGAACCAATGAAGGTCACAGGATAGGAGAATGGATTGAAGCAAAAATTGAGTCCTGTGCTAAGGCACGGACAGTAGACACAAAGGAAGTTATAGCTAAGTGTTTCCTAATGATGTGGCTTATTTGGAAAGAAAGACAAAAATTGACCCTAACCAAACCATATAGAAAGCCTTACACTGGATGACTAACTTAGCCAGTGTTTAAAACAAAAATGAAAATAGGAAGGAAAAAACCTGAGAAGGGGATCAAGATGAAGGGGTTAAATGGATACCTCCACTAGAGGGATGAATAAAGATAAATACAGATGTAGCCAGTCCTTTACACAGTTCAAAATGTTACCTCGCAGCTGTTGTAAGAGATGAAAGGGGAAAGATTCTAACTGGCCAAGCCAGAAAAATCCTCGCTCATTCGGTGTTGGAAGTAGAATGCAGAGCGGTGGAAGAAGCTTTGCTCTTGATCAACAACCTACAACTCAATTGGGTAATAATTGAGTCAGATTACAAGCAATTAGTGGAGAACTGTAACAAAATACGGCAGATCTGGAGTATAGACTACATTCTAGGTAAGATCAAGGAAGTTACCGTAAGAGACAGATAGATCAAGTTTTACTGGATTCAACGCGAAGGCAACGAAGCAGCTCACACCGTTGCCAAGCTAGGCGCCAATTGAATACTCCAGTGGAACTGGGTCACCAACCCCCCGAGGTCTCTCAAGAAAATCCTAACGTTGGAAGTTGGGTTTGACACCGACGGCGTGGTTCCCCCTCAGTAGGGCTACAGTCATCTGAGTTTCCCATCGAAGAAGTTTCTGGGTTTTTCACGAAGTGTGTCGCTTTGTTGTTCTTCCCATCCATGTGTAATTCTATTGAATTCTCTGAGAGCCAAACTAGTACATTTGCCTGGCAAATTGGGTCTCCCGTGTCTCTCAACATCTGGGCTTTGGGCCTGTATTATATTTGCTTTAGGCTTCGGCATACGTCCAAAAAAAAAAGGAAAAAGTGTTTTCAAAAACAGTTTTTTAATTTTCAAAAACACTCCTCCGCAAACCCTAGCACCCTTCAGTAAAATAGCGTTGCGCAGTGAGATGGCTTCCATAGGCAGCTATCTCCCCCCTCCCCCCTTCTCACCCTTCTCCTTTTCTTCTTTTAATCCTTTTTTTATTCCTCATTTTCTCTACCGTTTGAATTTCTTTTCTTTTAAAAAAATTTATTTTTGTCTTTAAGCGAGTGATTTCTTCCTTTAAGAATTTTTTTTTCTCTTGTTGTAGAAGAGGTATCAGAGTTTCAAAGAATACATCTTATTTGTCTAGATCTATAGATTGAATTTGAATCTGAGTAAAAGAAATTAGATCTACAACACAAAATTTGCATTGTGTAGAAGATATTTGAAGAGAGTTTGAGATGTGTGTTACCTTTCTAAGACGTGTCTCTTCTTCTTCTTTATTTGATTATTGTATCAGTTGTATTTTTAATTTTTAATATGTAATATTTGGTAAATTAAAATTTAAGAGGCGTGTTGCATTTTTATTTTCTAGTCATAATACTAGTTATTTGTTTTGTAGTTTCAGAAGTGGTAGGATTTTCTATCCTACCTTTGTCTTTTGTTGCTAGTCCCAGTGATCTTGTATTAATGTGATCTTTCAACTTGTCCAAAAAAAATTTTTAAAAACAAAAAACTATGTTTGGCAGTAAGGTGAATTTTAAAAACAATTTTCAAAATTCTGGTTTTAAAAACACAAAATTAGAAACACTTTTATCTTGTTTTTGAAAATACTTATTTATAAAACTTTTTTTTTTCAATGTAGCAATATTGTAAATATGTGAATTCATTATGATATTTTGATAAATATAACACTAATACTTAGAAAAAAAAATTATAAACTTCAAATTCAGAACCTCAAATTATAAATTTCAAACTCTAAATCTCAAAATTTTCAAAATCTCAAACTCTAAATATCAAAATTTCACATCTCAAAACTTAAAACACCAAAAACACTTTAAGTTTAGAGTTTAAAATTTTAACATTTATGTTTTGAATTTTAAGATTGGAGTTTTTAAGTTTAGCATTTGATGCTTAGGACATTATAGTTTGCAAGAGGTATTAAAATTTAGGATTTAAAACTTGGTATTTGAGATTTTAGAGTTTGAAATTAGTTAGAGATTTAAAATTTAAAATGTTTTAAGTTTTAGAATTTAAAATTTAGAGCATATTACTTTTAAATTCGAAGTTTTGAAATTTGTGTACCTTTTTGTTATTAAATTTATCACAAAAGAAAATATAAAAATTTTGTGCCATATTTTTAAAATGTTAAAAACAAATTTGTCAGACAGGTTTTTTGTTTGTTTTTATATTATTCAAAACTGTTTTCAAAAATTATTTAATAAAATTATTTTAAAAATCAATAAAATAAAAACAAAACCAAGGAGCTCTTAATCTCTAATAATAAGATGTCAAGAGACAAAGAGAACCAAAGCACAAAAGTCAACTCCCAAACCCCCCACAAGCACAGGAGTTAGTGAAGTGTACGTAATTCAGATAAGTCAATGTGAGAAGACGATTCGATCGGAAAGTAAATCTTCAAATGAATTAGTCATGGAAACAGAAGAGGATGCTATGCAGTTATCTTGGGTGAAAATTTTTCTTATCTTCCATCCCTTTTTCTACGAAGATTTTATCTTGGAATTGCAAAGAATTTGCTAGCAAAGGCCTAGAGCTTTTAAAGAATTAATGCTTATTAATTGGCCTAATTTAGTGGGGACAAAGCTATCAAAACTGTTAGGCGATTAGGTTTTCACTGCTCCATAGTGGAGGAAGTTAATGGTTTTTCAGGAACGATTTGGTTACTTTGGAACAATTCCAACTTGAAGCGTCAGTTAGAAAGGCGGGATGCTCAATTTTTGCATGTCGGTATTACACATTATAATGGGCTCAAATGGTGGATTACGGGTATTCACGCTAGTCCTCCAGAGCAGAATCTCAGGCATGTTTGGTAGACTATAATGGGTCGTTTGGTAATTAAAATAGGATAACAGTGAATATAATAAAATATTAAATAAGAGTAAGGTTTAAAATTTACGAGTATTCATATTCTATTACGTTGGTCCATCAAACACAAAATAATAATATGATAAAATAAATTATAATATCCTATTTCTTTTATTAGGTGCTCCAAAAGGGCTCTACAAAATTTTGAGATCACTATCACACTCGTCTTGTATGAAAATTATGCAATGTTAATAACAAAATAAAAAAAACATTTTGAAAATCTATTTTCAATGGATTTGTCACCAAAGATTTTTTTAAAACAAAATTTTTTGAAAAAAACCTTTTAAAAAATAAAGTCTTTAAACCAAATAAAGTTATGAAATTGATTGTATGTGTCGAAAAAGCACCCCATGACATGTGTTCTTCAAAACGATTACTTTATAACACTACAAGAAGTTTGACTTTCGGTGGCGACTTTTTTCGCCACTAAAAGTTAAAAAATCGCCACTAATACCTTTTAGTGGCGACAATTCGCCATCAAAAAGTCGCCACTAATACGACCGTCACTAAAGGGTTTTTGTGGCGACAAAAACGAGTCGCCACCAAAAATTATATCTTCAGTGGCGACTATATGATGCGCCACAGAAACTATATTATTAGTGGCGAAATAAGTCCCCACTAAAAGAAAAAATTAACATCAAAATATAAAAAATCGTCACTAAAAATTGGGTATAAGGTGGCGATTTGTGAATTTCGGAGATTCAGTGGCGACCTAAGTCACCACTGAAGGGTTTCAGTGGCGACATCCTCAGTCGCCACTGAATGGTTTCAGTGGCGACCTCCTCAGTAGCCACTGAAGGGTTTTAGTGGCAACCTTCTTAGTCGCCACGGAAGGGTTTCAGTGGTGACTTTTATAGTTGCCACTGAAGGTCTTCAGTGGCAACCTTTCTAGGTCGCCACATAAAACCCTTTAGTGGTGACGTAGAAAAGTCGCCACTGAAACCCTTCAGTGGCGACTTTTTGATATCGCCACTGAAAACCATTATGTAACGACATTTCCAAATCGCTATTGAAAGACATATTTTAGTTGCAATATTTGTCGCTACGAAAAATAATTTTTTAATAGGAACAGAAATTATGGTCGCTAGTAAAGCCATTTTTTTATTTTTTAAATTTGTACAATTTTAAAATTGATAGTATAAAATTATATTTATTTTTTTATTTTATATTCACACTATATTTTATCATAGAAATTTGATAATATATAACAAAATCAAATGAAAAGTAAAAATTATCCAAAATATTTTTTTTTAACATTTATGTATAGATAAAAAAGATCCTTTTATACAAAATAAAGTGAGTATAGATACACCCTGAATTACATAAAGAGCACAAAACAAACAAATTATCATACTTGCCAGGAATATGGTTGTAGCATAGAAAAAAACAAGATTAAACATAGTTTAAATACAATAGATACGCAATACATGCAAGTTCTGTAAAAATAATACAAGAGACTAAATCCAATACAAATTTCATATATACAATGCATTTACAAAACTAAAGGTTTATACATATTCCTTCTCTTCACTAATAAAGTTGCAACTCTGTAGTATTATGTACAAATCACTTGCTATTGGTGCTGTTGTCAATATCTTCTGGGACATGATAAGTTCAGAGAACAAATGTGTCATGAATTTTTTTATAGGAACCTACATCACAAGATAGATAGTGTAAGACATGAGACCCTAATTATAACAATATTGAATATGAAAAAAAATATTTAACTAGATAAATCAACATGCTAATGTGCAAACAAATTTGAGAAACACAAGTAAATTAAAAATTGACCTCATAACCATCAAATCCATATGTGATTGATTGCAAACTATCTCAAAAGTTAGAACATAGCAAGAGTGGCTAGATAAAGAAAAGTGGGTGACAACATATAATAGTAGAATAATTTCTCACCCTTTTTAGATACGTTTAAATCATACAAATGATGGTAGAGGTGAATTTAAATTATAACTTCTATTTTAGGCTCAAATTCATATTTGGTTGGAGCATACTCTCAATCATTTTCTCAAAATAAAAAAAATTTAACTTCTCAGGAAACATACAGGTTAGTATCTCCTTCCCTAAAATCCATACTCATAAGTTATGTTTAAGAAAACTCTAAAATTTCAGCATTTCATAAATAAAATCGGACATCTGAACTTCAAAATACAAGGTCAAGGAGATACAACGTACCTCACTTCTCACTACAACTCTTTCCATAGCCTCATACAAATCATCTGTTTCCTGAGCACAACATTGCATAGTCAGCAACATTTGCAGTGATCACAGATTCCTGTCACAAAAGATATAATAACAATGTTCCTTAATAATCTAGAAGCTCAATTCTATGACTTTTTTTACTAAAATTAAACTTAAGAGATTACAAAGATAAACAACAGCAGTACAGCACAAATGCCTCTATCAGATAAACCCTTCTCAATAATAAACAATGAAAGTAGTTGAAGATACAATATTGAAAGGATCTCCAAAGAACAACACATGCCATAAAACACTTTATAAGTAGTAGTGTACCTCCACTAGCTATCCATCCACCACAAATACATCAAGGGAGTAGCCATCAGTTATGGAAAAAACATGTACTTCCTGAATGTTAAGCCCAATATCAAACAGCAAAACAGACAGTTAAAACAAAATAATTATTTGTCAAAAGAAATCAATCATAAACCAATAACCAAAATTCAAATTACTGGTGCACATAATTAATTTTATTGGTACCATGTAAGTATTGGCAGGTTCTATCAGTGACATAACATGACTGGTTTCAAAAGTCAAGTCTGACAATTCAGCGTCAATCTCCACAAGTTTCCACCTGCACTCCCAATGCAATTGTAACTGAACATGAGATATACAAAGACAGGATATTTTCACATGAAAGTTTATTCAACAGGCATATGACCTTAACAACCTAATTTTATACGACTCCAGTAGAAGGACATATGATATTAAGAGCAGAAATCATCATAACAAAGCATGCCAGAAGTACTCTTGTAAGTTAAGTACCTTATTGGATGAGCATGAACTCAAACAAAGAAACACTTTTTAACCCTTAGTTTTCCTCAACAATTAAAAGATGAAGATTTAAATTTATCACTAATGCACCCAGTACATGCTTCATGCAGGTAAAAACCAATATAATGAAGCACATAGTTCTAATTATAAGAATCATAATGGTAAAAAAATACTTGATACCAATAAATATGTGGTAGCTAATATCATGCAATACATGGTAATAAAAAAAATACCTGATACCAATTGCTGCTTGTAAAATTTTTCTGTCACCAAATATATCAAAAAGAAAAAGATTAACAATAGATTCCTTAAAAGTAAACACCTAGTTGGTGGACCAGGTGCAGTTATGTCTAAATTAGTTATAAATATACGAATGAGTTACTCTCCTACAATGCCGTAGCTTGTTGTTCATCTTCTTCCACCTCCATTCCCACTAGTGTCTTAACTTTCTCGAAGGCTTTGTTCATATTTTCTATTATTTTCCCTTTCTTTTTCAAGAAAATTGACATATAAAAGATCTATAAGAAATACGATAATAAAACTTAGGTTCAATTTTCAAAAATATTACAAACATAGACAAGACAATATCTCTCTACTTTAGTATACATTAACATGATTTCAAATCTAACAAATATTTAAGACAAATACCGTCTGTAAATAAAAACCAACACACATAACAATAAAGTGAAATGAACCAATCAAGTTGGTGGTTCTCTTGGAGATGTTTATGTTGTATTAGCTGTAGATCCTGGTGCAGCACTACCAATAAGACTTAATGGAATTTTCCCTTATTCACAGACAATAAAATTATTTAAGCGAATTAGGATAAAAAAATTATTTATAATAATATGAAAGCATACATGAAGATGGATTCAGTTGAACCAACAAGTTTAAAACTACATTTATACAGAAATACAATCACTAGAATATAATTGATTCATCAATTTGATTTACAGTTTGTAGTTAAAATTACATAATGTAATTGAACCAAACAAATCTTATCAAGAAATACATGTTGGAGAGATGCGATAAGAGAAGCCATCTGCAATTGTAGCTTTTCTTCAAACTGTGCCTACAACCTCTCTTCTCGAACTCTCATCTCTTCACGTACCTCCGCAATAACTTCTTCACGTAATTTCCTTTTCTGCTCTTGAATTTCTTGAGGTGTGATTCGATCAGTGACTCTCTTAGAGGGAGGTTTCACACCGTATCCTTTACCGCAAAAGAACCCCGACCTTTGACCAAGTACTTGAGTCAAGATTTCATCATTGCTTAAACGTGTCGTGGCATCTTCTTGAGATTGCTTGACTATAATCTCTTGAAGTTGACCCTACAATTAAACAAAGCATACATTTGAAATAAAAATACAAATATAAATTACAATTTCTAAATAGTAATAAATGTTGCAGTAATTATACATGAACTTCTTGAGATTTTGCATCGGACTATACGACATTGCCTTCTTTAGTCTTACGTGTATGTTGCAGCTCCCATATTTGATCAATTGGTGCCTTCTCTCCAGTTTTAGGATTTCTCTATTATAAAACATTATTGTTACTCATCATGCACATAAATGTATACATGAAAGTACATTACTCTAAAATTTCACCGTTGATTCCTCAACTTCTGCAAATGACCGAGAATCGCACGAATGCTTTGTTGTTTGCTTAGGCCTATTTTGTGCATTTGTTGAGCTTTTGTCCAGCGTTTAACATAAAATAAGCTTAGTGCATTTGTCATTGTACGTGCTACTAAAATGTGTTAATAGAAACTACCTTAAATTCATCTGAGTCAAAATAACTGATATCAAATGCCTCCAATCATCATCGTGGACTCCAGGAGGAAGATTCGCAAATCTTTGTTCGTCAGTGTCGTACAAGGAGTAGTGCTCGTGCAATTTTGTCCTCCAAGTTCTATAAGACCTTTGTGCAGTGGCATGAATAAATGCATCAAATCGTCGCTCTGGAGTTCTTCTAACCTCAAATTTTTCCTATAATAATAAACCCAAAGGTGATAAATCTATGAAATGTATACTAACAATAGTATGATAGATAAGTATACTAGTTGTTACCTTCACTCTAATCAAAATCCCTTCTCCATATCCTTCCCAAATATCGGTCCAATTTCTCACTTTCAATGGACATATGCATCGTGTGATATACCCAATATAGTTGACGATATCCCTCGATCCTTCTCCTACGGCTCGAAGGATCTCATCGGAGATTTCAACTACAATTTTCTGTCCATTTTTTGTCTTTTCATCGACAGTAAGGCATTTATAACTTCCCCTAACCTTTTTAGATGCACTGCAAGAAGCTGTTAATCAAGTGATGCTTGTTATTATTTTTATAATTATCAATTTTAAGTAACACGTGTTGAGTATTCTATATCTATACCTGCACCACTAATCGGACATCGAGAAGTTGGTGTGGCGGGCAATGCCTGGGTCTCTTCATTGTGAGACTGTATAGATAGCTGTGGAGGATCTTCATTTAAAGGGCCTTGCGCAACTACTTTATGTCCACGACCACCACGACTACCTCGTCCACTTTTTCCTCTTCCCACCATCATCAAACCCACCTGTTGCATATAAATAGAACATGTTGTCATTTCCACACTTAAATATGACATAAATGATTACAAAAATATAATAACTGCATGCAAATAATATAAAACAACGAGAAATTAAGCATATGTAAACATTTTACACTACATGACGTTTCACATTGAGTCTCCAGATAAAAATTCTCCTTCATCGCTTTCTTCATCCACAGTCTCATCTTCCTGATTGTCATTGATGAAATTAACTTCTCTAGCACTTATGCCCTCATTCTGATGGCTGAGTCTTTGAGGTTGTATGTCATCCCTTTATAACACCACTGCAATATCATTTGTGTCCTCAATGTGAATAAATAAATTATGTTCAACCTCCTCTTATTGGTAAGAATCTTCGGCAGACAATGATTCACCCTCATTATCTTGACGAGGCATGTTAAAAAGGTCACGGGGATTTGTTTTCACAACAACAAGCCAATCTTGATCGACCGTGTCATCTAAATAAAATACTTTTTCTACTTGAGATGCCATGACAAATGGTTCATTTGTATTCAACGAACAACGAGTATTCACACTTGTGTATCCATATCTGTCAACTTTATATCCTCTTCCTAAGTGAGTAACATCCCACCAATGACACTTAAAAAGATATATTTTCCTTTCTCCCAGGTAAGAAAACTCATAGATATCCTCAACGACACTATAATATTCTTTCTCAGGATTTGAATCATCCCCCTTCACTAAAACTCCACTATTTTGAGTTTTTCTTTGAGATTCTCGATCTTTTGCATGGAACCTAAATCCATTTATCAAGAATGTTGTGTACCTACATACAACTCTTTGAGGACCCATAGCTAAGCTAACAAGCTCATTGTCGCCTCGCCAGTGTGAATCTGGCTTCATAACCTATTGAAAATTATAAAACATCTAGAGGTTATGACACAACTTATAACATATTGCATTGTAGGTGTAATTGAAAGACACTTACTTGATGATTAAACCATTGAGGAAACTCTGAGATGTGTCTTGAATTAACATTTGATACACGTGCTTGAAGCTCATTTTTGTGCTCTCTACAACATATCATTTCATCAAATGACTTTAATCTAGTAACAATTTAATTGCTAGTAAAATATTGTATACTTACTCTATGAATGGCCAACCATTTTCGTAATTTTGTAGTACGTATAGACATGCTTGATCAAATTCTTTATTAAGTAAAGTAATCGATTTGGCAGCACCTCTCAGTTGCCCACTCTGGTCAAATATTGACTCCCCATAAGCTGTCATGTTCCCATCATCATTCCTTGGAGTTTTATTAAACTTTGTTGGGATATTGCTCAAATATCTTAAGCAAAACGTGAGACTTTCATATGCTAAATAGCCTTCAGTGATTGAGCCCTCGGGACGAGATTTATTACGAACATATGATTTTAATGTATGTAGATACCTGTAAATGTGAATTGAAATAACTATGTTATCTACTAACAAATGAAACTAAAGCCCAAGTATATGTCACATTGTTATCTTTCAATTGGATACATCCATCGGTATTGAACAGGTCCAGCAATCCTTGCCTCTCTTGCCAAATGAACTGGTAGATGAACCATGACATCGAAGAATGCTAGAGGGAACACAGTTTCTAGTTTGCACAAGGTTATGGCAATTTGTTTTTCTATGGAATTCAAATCTTCCATTGTTAAACACTTTGAGCAAAGAATCTTGAAAAATTGTGCCAACTCTATTATACGATCACTCACCTCCTTAGGCAACAACCCACGTATTGCAACTGGAAATAGTTCTTGCAGTAATATATGATGATCATGACACTTCAATCCAAATATCTTTTTCTCTTCGACATTGACACACCTCGAAATATTTGATGAAAATGCATCGGGAACCTTTAATTGGGACAAAAATTTACACACTTTTAACTTTTCCTGTGGTGATAGCACATAAGATGCTGCCGGTAGAAAAATTTTGTTTCCATCATCAATAGGATGCAAGCCAGGCCTTATTCCCAAGTCCACTAAATCATATCGACTCTTCACTGTATCCTTCGTCTTTCCAGCCATTCCCATTACTGTAGACAAAATATTATCCGAAATGTTTCTCTCAATGTGCCTGACATCGAGATTATGTCGAAGCAAATGTGTTTTCCAATAAGGCAATTGAAAGAAAATGCTCTTCTTCTTCCAATTGTAAGCAACATTAGATTGGCTGCGCATTCGCTTTTGACCTTTCCCAAATGTCACATTTGATAAGAGTTCTAATTGTTTAAGTGTTTCTTCACCTGTCAGATATGTAGGTGCGACTTTATTCTCCACTTTACCATCAAAGGCCCTTTTATTTCGACGCCATGGATGATTGGCTGGCAAGAAACGACGATGGCCCATATAGCATAATTTGCTTCTCAATGATATAGAATGAGTATATTTGTGGAAACAAGGACATGCCAACTTCCCTTTTGTTGACCACCCAGAAAGATTGCCATATGCGGGAAAATCATTTATTGTCCACATGATAGCCGCCCACATACTGAAGTTTGATTGTGAATGAGCATCATATGTCTCTGCCCCTACCTCCCATAATTCTTTTAACTCCTCAATCATTGGTTCTAAATAAACATCTATATCATCGCCTGGAGACTTAGGGCCTGGAATAAGAAGTGTCATCATGAAGTATGGCTGTTTCATGCATTTCCAATTGGCCAAGTTGTATGGTACAAGAATAACTGGCCAGATACTATGGTTGGCACTCATGTTTCCATATGGTTGAAAACCGTCGCTTGCTAAACCCATCCTAACATTTCTAGGATCAACTGAGAAACTAGGATATTTCTCATCGAAGGATTTCCAAGCAATGGAGTCAGTTGGATGTCTTAATACACCGTCATTAACACGTTTATCTTTATGCCACCTCATATCTCTAGCAGTGTGTCTTGCCATATACAATCTTTGCAATCTAGGTTTTATTGGAAAATATCGTAACACTTTGTGTGCTTGTTTCTTACCTTTCTGCCCATTTAATTTCCATCTGGATAAATTGCACTTAGGGCACGATTGTGCATTAGCATATTCTTTCCTGTAAAGAATACAATCGTTTTTACATGCATCTATTTTGGTGTAGTCTAACCCTAAGTCTTGAATTATTTTCTTGGCCTCATAGTAAGAATTTGGTATTTGAGCCCCAGCTGGCAATACTTCTTTAAATAAATCCAACAACATGTCTACAGATTTATCGCTCTAGTGATTAAGACACTTCAGATTAAGTAGTCTAACAATAAATGACAACTTTGACACTTTATCACAATTTGGATATAGACTTGTTTCGGCATCTTCCAATAATTGGTAAAACTTCTTTACTTGCAAATTTGGCTCTTCGTTATTTTCTACAAGAGTATTCATATCCTCTGTGTTAGCAACTCCATATGCATCGTGTATCATTTCAGTTATATCATCCTCTTCAACATTATTACCATGAGGGATAGTTGAAGTCGTCACTAAGGCTTCTCCGTGAAGATCCCACACCTTGTAAGACTACCAAAAACCATTTTGCAACAAGTCAAACCGCACTTCGTGTCTCACTTTGAATAATGTGTTTCTACATTTTTTGCATGGGCACCTAAGTTTGCTACCAGCTCTTAACTTACTGTATGTCCACTCAAGAAAATTATCCACTCCTTGTATATATCTTCGATCAGCTCTATTTCCAACATTCAACAAACTTTTATCCATAATATTTCCTACAAAATTGATTGAAGTAGAAGTGAGCAATTGAAATAGAGAGTGAACATTGTATTTGGACAAATCATATTAATGTTAACTTTCATACCATCAGGAAAGCTGAAAACAAAGGAGAAGTGCAGCTCAAAATGGATATGATGTTAATTCTGGGATTGGTGCTACACATGCAAGCCCTTGAAAGTTCATTTCTCAGGTATTTCATTCCGTTTACTCATTTTTCTCATCATGTTGGCATTGGTAATTGGTTGAGGTTTTGGGAGAACCATTGGTTTAGGAGACAAAGCTATATCATGTCTTTGAATTTGCAACATGTCATTTGTGTTAATTCTACTGAGTTCACTGTTCAAATGAAAGATTAATTTTTGAAGGAGCTTTGATTTCCAAATGTGTTTTTCAAGAAGAAATACTTCCCTAGTAGAAGAAGAAATAAGGAAGTAAAAGTAAGACATAAAAGACTACACACTAGAAGGATTATTTTTTTGTTCACTTTAAATTATTATCCTTTATGCTTTTAACCTTTTTATTTGATGTTAGTATTAATTTTTCCTGTGAATTTTGTAAATATTTTGTGCATTTATCTCAATTTTTACTTGTCCATAGAATAATCAAGATCATCCTGTTTGGGGTCAAATGGAGAATTATGCCATAGGAAGAGAAAAATGGAGACAACTACTTTTAATGCTATGCCAACATGAGGCAGATAGGCTTGAGGTCTGGGCACAGCCGACAAACACAAAGTATATACACCATTTTAGCTATTGTAAAAATGAATTTATTGTATCATTCTTTTCGTGAGCTTTCTTGTATGGTTGTACCTGGTGTATAATTTCAGGATCACTCATTTGCGACTCAAGATTATCTCAGATAAATGGATAGCATATGCTAGGACTGCCTTCTCTGTCGATCCTAGGATTGCTTTATCCTTGGCCTCGAGATTCCCAACGAATGCTTCTTTGAAGGCTGAAGTCACTCAACTAGTTCAGGTATGTTTTCTGCTGATAATGAATATTGTGAACTAGAATTCCTAATGAGTTGAGCTCTAAAAATGGGGAACTGATTAAGTGGGTCAGAATATACTTTTATTTTGAATAATTGTTTTGTTCTTATCTTGAAGGCTGGGAAAGAGAAAAAAGACATGTTGGAAATTTTGTTAATAGAACTCCTGATTACTTTACAGAAGAAAATTATTCAATTTCTTCTCAGATCTTGCCGGGCCTGCTACAAATCTTGGCATATTAACAATAATTTTTTTTGTTATACATTTGGTTTCAAAATATGACATAATAGCCTTTTCTTTTTAGGCACATATATTGGATGTGCGCAATATACCAGAAGCATTACCTTACTTTATCACCCCCAAGGCCATTGATGATAATTCAGTGCTTTTGCAACAACTGCCTCATTGGGCTGCTTATTCAATCACCCAAGCTCTAGAGTTCCTTAGTCTAGCATACAAGGGTCATCCACGTGTCATGGCATATGTTCTAAGGGTCCTAGAATCCTATTCACCAGAACGGGTAACCTTTTTCATGCTGCAGCTGGTGCAGTCATTGCGATATGATGATGGGGTTAGTTATCTACTGGAGTTTAATTTCATGGTTTATCAAAGTAGTATGTTTTTCCTCCTACACTGTTATTTAAAACTTGAATCTTCATTTTTTCTCCATCTAACATCTTCAGTATTAGTAAACCTTGTGTTGCAAGTCATGTAATCAGATTTATAAGAATTTTCGAGAGATCATGTTGGCTTAAATTGGGAAAGATGAGGAAGATGAGTTGAACTGTATCAAATGTCCTGGGATTTCTCATGTTGAATCTCATTCACTTCATTTGGGCATGGGTTTTCTCATGTTTCAAGGTTATTATGAGAATTTTGTTACTTGCATTTTTCAACTTCTCAAACTCACTAAGCATTTTAGTATCTTAATTCCATTCCTTTCTCCAAATTTATCTAGATGGGTTATATGCTTTTTTGCCCTCCAGTTGAAAACTATGGGTCACAAGTCTTTTACATAATATAACATGAATTAAGCTGCTGGAGTTATGATGGGAAATCCTATTTTTGGTTAAACATCTTGTATTCATTTGGCTTATACCAAGTTTAATACAAACTTATCCTCAAAATGTTTTTTAAATTAATTCTCTTACTGATCAAAATAGCATCAGGCTGCTGTTATGCCCTATGTTATGTAAACCGAGATTCAACATAATTTTTACTTAATCATCTGATTCATATATTGTTGTATGCAGAAATTAGTAGAAGGGTATCTACTTAGAGCTGCTCAAAGAAGTGACATATTTGCCCATGACACACTTTAAACCACCTAGAGATCTACAAACTAATTGTCAATCATAGGATAATAAATTATAGGTTATCCTTACTGATTATATAAACTTTCCTACTCCTTCAAATTATACCAGCAAATTAAAGTTAATTCTTTTGAAGTTGAAGAGAAGAAAAATTGAATACCACCAATCACAGAAATAATCAGAGAATTGGTAGAGATGTTGATGATATGAGAATAAGAAGGATACATGGTGTCCTATATGGGGCCTTCTACAAGGGCAGCAAAACTGGATTATAGAGTATCATGTTTTGGGTGCTGTCAAGGTTTCTTTCTTCTTGAGGTTGCATTTTGGGATATATATAAGGATACAGAGGTGGTCCAATCTCAGTACAATACCTTAATCATAGGCTAAACATTATCCTCTCAAAACCAAAAGGATCCTGTTTTTCTTTAATTTGATTACTAATATTATTTTCAACATTTTGTAGGGAGACAAAGTTGGCTTTTAGTCACTATTGTGTCTAACACTTATCACATCAGCCAGGTATCAAGTATCAACAGCTATATAATAAACCTAATTAGAGGAAGAGAATCAGTGTTGGAATAAATCAGTGTTGGAAAGTAAAATTACATACTCTTTGGTTAAGAAGCTTTTAAATTTTTTCTCACTTTCTCTATATTCACGTTGTTGAACAAATTCATTCAAGTTGTTAAAGAACTCAAAACTACACTATACTCTGATAAAATTTCTTTATAATTGTTTTTGCTTAAAATTTAAATTGACAAATATTTATATAAGATTAACAAAGTTTAAAAATTAACACATGATTAGATTTACATTTATACAGAAACTAAATGAAATATAATGTGATTGATATTTGGGTCCTTATTCTAAAAGAGAAAAATATTTATGAGATGAAAATACTTTCAACATCAATAGCTTTCTTTATAATATACATTTTATATTTTGCCTGCTAATTCTATTTTTTGTCCAATATAATATACTGAAGTCACATAGTTTGTTAAGCATTTTACAAGCCCAGATTAGTACATTAGCTATCAAAGAGGAACATTATTCAATGGTTCAGATAACATTGACAACAAAAAAACAATTAAAAAGGGTATATTATTCATATTTACAATACTTTTATTAACTTAAGACAAGGGGAAAAAAAGAAAAAAAAACATACCAAGTTAAAACAAGCAACAACTATTTGCTTCTCTAACAGAGCTCCTGGCAAAACTGATAAAATCTGCAGAATGGACAGGGAATAAGTTAAACCAACATACAATTGTAAAACTTTTAGACAAGCAACACAATATAGTTACACCCACATCATTATATTTTTACTTCAAGAGAAAACAGCCATGTAATTCCTCATTCCCATTACGAATGCCAAGTATGTTCTGACCAGGAAACTACCAACATACAATTGTAATTTCTTTACCACATAGTTCCAAGATAATCCCATTCCCACTACTGCTAGCTCAATGACAATGCTAAGTATGTTCTGACCAGAAAAAGCTACTATTTCAGGACAAGTATATTTACTCCAGGAAAATCAAACATGGAAAAGATTGAGGGAAAAAATAGATTATCACTACGAAGATCTGAAATCAAACTCAGCAAGAATTAGCACCTTAATGCTTCTTGATCGTTTTACTTATAGGATGAAAATAAGCAACATTAACAGTAGTATAATACGAAGGAGCAATCGAGCAATCGAGAATAGAAGGTAAAAAACGAAGGAGCAATTGAAGGTAAAAAATGCAGAACCAAAAACGAAGGTAAAAAACGAAATCTCCAGCAAGAAAACCAAATGCAGAACAAGAAAACCAACAACATGAATCCCCCAACCGAAATTTCAAAACCCCCAAACTGATTAAATAGAAGGTAAAAAATGAAATCTCCAGCAAGAAAACCAAATGCAGAACAAGAAAACCAACAACGTCAATCCCCCAACCGAAATTTCAAAACCCCCAAACTGATTAAATAGAAGGTAAAAAACGAAGGAAAAATCGAGCAATCAAGAAAACCAAAAACGAAGGTTCAAAACCCCTAAACTAATCAATCTACCTTGGATGCTTCAAGATGAAATCTCCAGCAATATTGTCACCCACGAAGCTGTAGATTAGAGCTCCTTTCACTCGCGAAGAACCGAAAATGGCATGGAGAGAGTTGAGCGCAAGAAAGAAAAGAAGAACCCCGCTCTGTTTTTCGTTTGGGTGCGGGACACAATTTGCCAAAATCAACTCAGTTTATTTTACTTAGTCACCAACATTTTGTGAGAAATGAAAAAGCAGAAGGAGGTCAGCTTTTACTTTTGGATAAAGAGAGCCGTTGGGTCAAATCCTGGTCACATCCTTGCAGAAGGAGCTCATCCTTGTAGCCGTTGGGTCAAGCTCAGTTTTTATTTTTTGTTTAGCTACAATTTTTAATTTGTTTTTCTTTTAGGAATTCTACTTCTTGTAGAACATTTTTTTAAAAAATAAAAATAAAAATATAAAATCTTCCACTTACCTATACAACACATATAACAAATTATCATTTGTTTTTTCTTTAATATTTATTAAAATTACAATAAAAAGATTCAAATTTACACGCTATTTCAATTATTTTATTTTATTTATTTAAAAATAATTTTTTTTTCTTATGTAATAGTTAAGATATCTTTGAATTAAACTCCAAATTAAATCCCATAATATATTAAATATATATTATTTTATATTGATTTAATATATTTAAAATTTATTTTTTAAAATACATTTTAAGGCAATCAATTCTATGTTGACAAGAATTAATCTCATTTTATCAACACTTTTAATATTTAGAAAGATTTCAAATGCAATTATTTCCCCAATATTATTTGAAGTACAGCTGCATTCTATTTTATTTTTTTCAATAGATTATTTTATTTTTCCAACAAATTATTCCCATATTTTATTTTTTAAAATAATTTATCTAAAAAATTATTATCTCCTGAAAACTATTCCCACTTTTGATTTTTTCACAAATTTTTAAATTTTTTCAACAAAAATTTTAAGATAAAATTATTTTAAACTAATTATATTTTTAAATGTTATTGTGACTTGGGATAAGCTCTTGCGCACAATGGCTTTCCCTAAAGTTGACACTTTATGTTCTATAAAAGTAAAATGGATATTTATGGCTTTTGATCATTGATTAATAATATTGCCTTTATCTAGCATTCAGTTGAGAGAGTGATAATTTATTGTAATTTATTGATTGAAAATAAATATCATGCTAAACAGGTTATTATTCATGTTTTTTATTATATTTTTTTGACTTAACTAATAGATAGAATAATAATTTGCATCCATGCTAATTTATTTATTGTAATTAATTTGCATTCAGTTGGCCCTATTGCAAATGTCCACAAGTGAAAAATTACAAGGAGAAAACAGAGAAGCTCAAAAAAGCTGCTTGTGTTAAGCTCTGAGGACTCATTAATGAGGAGAAGAAATTTTTTGAAAAAGTTGTCTCAACCAAGTGACGTTAGGGGTTTAATTTAAGAAACTTGAAGGATTGGGAAAACAATGACATTGGGGAAAGGAGGGAACTTTGCCGTAGAGAAAGAGAATTCATGTATCCGTTGTTATACTTAGTCTAATTGTAGTAGTTAGCTTCATTTGTCCCATCAAGTCAGACATTTTCAGTTTGCTACACAACATAAAAATGCACAATTTTTGCCGTTGGAAAAGTTGAGAGAAACGAATAAATTTTTGGATTACGGGGCTCTATTTATATATAATTAAATAAATAAATAATAACAAAATTTAAATATATATATTTTAACATATATATAATTTGTCCCATATATATATATATATATATATATATATATATATATATATATATATGATTTGTCCCATCTGAAAAGCATTTTTCACGTGAAGTCGATACTTAGATTGCGAAATATGAAAATAAGTTTTTATAGTTGAAAGAGAAAAAAAAATTGAAGAGAAGCTAATAAAAATTCTAACTACTTTACGTGACTCTATGTATATATAATTAAATAAGTAAATAATAATTAAATTTATATATTAATAAATAATTAAATATATACAGTTTAACATATATATATATATATATATATATATATATATATATATATATATATATATATATATATATATATATATATATATATATATATATATATATATATATATAGCGCTAACATAATTAATTAACTAATTTATTGCTAACACAATTAATTAACTAATTTAACATAATGTATTCTATTATTATATTCTAATGAAAATTATAAACCAACAGTACTTCAATTTTTAAAAAAAAGTTAAAAAGATTAAAAAATTAATTATTCTTTTTTTTTTTTGTATATAAAAAAGTTATTATTTATTGTATAAAAAAATTAAAATCATAAAAATTATTTACCAATATTGACCATATATATACAAAATAGACAGATTCATTATTCATATAATAAATGGAAGCACTCAGTTAATGTAATAATAAAAAATTAATTTTTTTATTACACAATAATTTTTTTTTCTATATTACGATTAATTTGATTTGAAGTATTAAAATTATTTATCTCTAAAAATATTTTTAGTAAATTTTGACTATTTATATTACAAAAATCTTTCAATCACAGAATTTTTATTTATTTATACTTTAAATCATAAGTTTATAAATATGGAATAATAATATGTTTTCTACTTTCAATTATTTGTATGTATTTTATAATTTTTTTTTTAGATTTTTTTTAAAATAACTGATACACTGTGTTTGGCCCCACTTAATATTTATAAAACAATAAGATTATATTGGTGAGTAAGGTATTGAGTAGACATTCATTATCTCCGATGTCTGATGGCAATTTAATAAAATTTTCTTAAAATTATTGTGTGTTCTACACAATAATCTGTTAGCACCAAACACATGATAACTATCAAATTTATTGAAAGATATTTGAGGAGTGGAAATTGTACTTAGAGGGTGCTCTGTTCTAAAACATTTCATTTTTGCTGAATTTTGAATTTTTTATTTTTAAATTCATTTTTAATATATTTTTAAAAATTAAAATTTTCAATAAATTATTTAAAATTATAGTGTAAGGACATATTCCAATTTTGTTTTTTGGAGATATAGTGTAAAGATGATTGATTTATTATACACTTTTTTTTTCATCTTAGTTACGATTATTTTAATTGTTCCATAGTATATATTATGTGAAATTGGTAATGGGCTTGACATTGAGTTCCAAGCAAATTACTGTTTAAATTTCTCCAATTCTATTACATCATATATATATATATATATATATATGAGATGATCTTAAGTTCATAATTCTATCATTTTATAACATTTTTTTATTACATTTCTTCTACATTTTTCTAGAGATTGAAGACATGATCTTGTATAATCAAAATAAATTTGTTTGATTTTAACTTGTTTTTTTCTTGTATGAGGTTGGTATGCGACTTAAAAAGGAAATTAGAAGAAACTCAAAGAAAAAAAAAAAAAAAAATAAATGACTAGTTAGCTGAAAGTTTAAAAGTTAGTTGAAAGTTTAAAAGCTAATTTTTAGCTGAAAGCTGATAAGTTAATTTATTGAATTACAAGTGTTTGGTAAAATTATCTATTGAATTAGTTGATAAATGTAAAATAACATAAAATGATATACTTATATAAAATTAATCATTTTTTATTAGTAATTATACTTCATTATGTAATCCCAAAAAATACAAAATAAACATATTATATAGTGTTCCACAATAAATTAGTAATATTGTTACGAATCTCTTTTATCTTAATGGATGTCTCTAAATTTTTATTTTTTGTGTTACTATCAATAATATATGGAAGTTCATCATAGGGTATATAATTTGAATGTTGTTTAAACATAGTAAAAAAAGTGACATCTTATAAGTAGGATAGTGTTGAAATTTAAATAAAATAATAAGGATAAAAAAGGAATAAAATTATAAAAGTTATTAGCAAAAAGCTATACGGTACTTAAAGTAGCGTATGATAATACGCTATAAGCTACTTAAATAAGTTTGTTTACCAAACACCTTTAATTTGGTCAAACAAACTTATAAGTTAGTCAAATACGCTATAAGTCAACTTATTTGACTTGTCAAACATACTTTATATGTAAAAGTGGCTTATCATATTTAGCAAGTTATGTTAGTAGAATGTTCATATATTATTCCTAGCAACTTTTTTACATGTATGTACTTTTGTACATAACACATTATATTCCTTCTTTACATTTCTTATATGTTGTACTTTTATGTATTTATACCATGCCTTTAAGTTTTACACAATCATTTTTTACAAAAGAAGAATTAGAAATCATAGTTGAAATTTTAGAATAAGCAACAATAATTTCTATTAAGGCTGCGCTAGTGATATTATCTATTAGAATTTTTAATAATAATTTTACGAGAAAATATTGCCATCTTTTCATGAAAATTGATATCTTGTATTTAATACATGAACTATTTTAAATTTTTTTAATTATTAAAGAAAAAAACGAAATATATTCTTAAAATATATTAATGGATAATCAGGTTTTGCATATTTCATATATATATATATTCAACTTTATTTTTAAAAATTTACCTTCATCAATTTAATCTTTTAAGAATTAATTAAATTAAAAAATGTCTTCAAATTTATTTTATTTATAAATATTTAAAAAAAATTTATAATTAAAGCAAAGCTAAAGTTTAGTTAAAATTTCATTTTAATTAGTTACAAAAATTTATTCAATTTCTATTAATATAGTTAATGCACAATTATTTATACAAGGAAAATAATTTTTTAAGTAATATGTTTAAAAATTAAACTTCAACAAAATTAAATTCAAAATATATTTTTAATAGATTAAAATAACAAAATGATCTTTTAACTTAAAATTTTTAAATTTTGAAAATTTTTGATGATTAATTAAAATTGAAACAAACCCTTTGTTATTTAAATAAATTAAATTAACAAAAAAAAGATAGAACGTGACAACAACGTGTATTTCACATCTTTTCTTACTTAGTATAATTAAGAATTTATATAGTTGAAATAAATATATAATTATATTAAATTTTTCTCTATATTAATCAAATTTCTTTTAACACTCTCAACAAAACAATCTTTTAAAAAATATAAATTTTTATATAATTTATATAAAAACTTTAAATTTTATGCATATATTAAAAATAAATTAAAGATAAATTTTTTTTAAAAAAATTAATTTTACCTTTCAGTGGCGATTTATTTTAAATCGCCACTAAAACCTTTCAGTGGCGACTATTTGTCGCCACTGAAAGTAACCTTTTGGTGGCGATTTAGTTTAAATCGCCACTAAAACCCTTTTCGGGGCGACAATTAGGCGCCACTGAAGCCAAGAGATTTAGTGGCGACGTCACAGGTCGCCACTAAAACCTTTTCGGTGGCGAAAAATAGTCGCCACTGAAGCCAAGATTTAGTGGCGACATTAAATGTCGCCACTGAAAGTGTATTTTTTGCCGAAAAAAATTATAAATCAGTTTTTACCCCCTTTTTTAGTGGCGACATTATTCAAGTCGCCACTAAAAAAGGGAGTTTTTGTGGCGACATTCTTGTGTCACCACTAAAAGCATAACTTTCAGTGGCGACCCTAAATGTCGCCACTGAAAGTAGCTTTTAGTGACGAATTTAAAAGTCACCACTGAAAAGTCGCCACGAAAAATTAAATTTCTTGTAGTGTTCCTTCAACTTAATTTTTTAAGTTTATTTTCTCACTTTCCCCTTTCCAATTTTTTGGCTAGCTCACCATACCTACCTTAAATTCTCATTTAATATCACCTAATTTGGCATCATGTGATGATATAACTTCTAACTCAATGCATGCATAAATTTTAACCAGCCTTACACCATGAATAACAGAATTTATCTTCCAATTTCTTGATGTCAACCTTGGCTACTCAATTGACACCAATACTTCTCCTCCTTTCTCTTTTTTTCTTCTCTTTTTTCTTGTTTCTGCTTAGTTTTTTTTTTTGTATCCCTTGGCCTAAATATCTCTCAGCAGAATATATCCCCCTTAATTAACTAACTTGCTCACCAAAATACTAGACATCATGATTGCCTTGTAATTCCCATGTTTCCATTTGATTGCATGCTTATATTTTATTTTATTTTTCCTTTGGCCAAGATATCAGCGGATGTTCTCCCATGTTCACCTTAGAGAAATGGATAAGCATAAATTAAATGTTAATGATTACTTTTCTTAATGCCAAACTTAACCTTGTAACTATTATATTAATTCCTAACAAGTTCCATCTTCTTTTCCTAAAGTGTGTTTGAATGTCCATCATTTCCTCCTCTTCCTTATTAGATAATGCTAATGAATTTTAAAAATGTATAATTAGAGTAATCATGGTTTAATCCCTTTCTCCAATACTTTTCACTTTATTTCTTAAATAAATTTAATACGAATTAAGTTTCTAGTCAAATTTCAATTTTATGGCTTTATTCCCTTTAATATATTTTAGGTATATATTTATTTAATTTCTAACAAATAGAATTTTTGAGGATGTTACACTTGATTTTATAAATCTTAAAGAGTTTGAATTATTATTTAAAGCAAATTCAGAATTTGGTAAACTTGTACTATTTTTAGTCTTTCGTTAATTTGATTTTACTTACCTTTACTTGTCAAAATGATTATTTTAGCCTTAACAATACTTTCTGTCCCATTATTTTGTGAAATGTCATTTAATTAGGAATAGCCTAAAAAAAGTATAAATTCAAGGGTAATCACATCTAAGTATAAAAATTATAAAATGAGTTTGAATTTAGGAATGAAATTTTTTTAAAAGATTTTTAAGAATTCGGATATGGATTTAAGTATTATAATACCTATATATATAGATATTGTGTTTTAATACTATAAAAATTCTAACCAAGTAACCACTATTTAGCAAGAATGTAAATGAAAATTTTCAAATTATAATATTTATGATTGTTGTTGTGTTTATGAAATTTGAAAACAATTTATGATATTTTAAATAACTATTTAGAGATAATGTGGTTTAAAATAGTGTTTAACAATTTAGAATTACATGTATTTATACTTTTAAATTATATTAATGTTATTTTTGGTACATTTTCATTTTTATTTTGATTATATAAGAAATATATCATATAAATTAATAAAGAAAATTTTATTTTTCAAATAAATATATCTGAGTATGAGAATTTAAAAATTCAATAGAGATGAATTTTAAATTTTCTATTCATCTGTTCTGAATCTAAATTTGGGGCTAATATGTTTTTAAGAGTTTGGGTTTGGATATTACATATAGTACCATACCCACACACTATTCATTGTTGTTCCTACATACTCATGTGATTTGAACTATGTCATTCAACCTTTAATAGTTTGTTACATAGTTATTTAATCATGTAAATATTAAAAGTCTGTTGGTCACTGAAAGTCGCTTTTAGTGACGAATTTAAAAGTCGCCACGAAAAATTAAATTTCTTGTAGTGTAAGAAGACCAAATTACTCTGTTGGTCACTTATTTTATTTTTAGTCTCCGTTTTGGTCCCTCAACTCAAAATAAGTTTCAGTAAAAAATTTTAACTTTTAAAATATCATTGCTAAAATCCATTTTTGTTAATTCTATTAAACTATTTTTAATAATGTTGCCATGACAAATACTTTTATGAGTACTTTTGGTTGTTCTTTCTTTTTTTTCCTCCTATTAGACCTTATAATGCACCTAAGTTAGAATTTATGTCTATCAAATATATTTTTCTTGGATGTAATTCATATAACAAAGGTTACAAATGATTTGATCTTGCTATAAGTCGATTATATGTTTCCAGATATGTTCTCTTTAACGAGTTCTCTTTTCCATATAAAGAGTTATCTATCACTTTAAATTCTTACAATTCACCTAAGAGTGCAAAATGTCTATACTACACCTAAATTTGATCTATCTACCTCATTATTTATTGATACTGATATTGGTTTAGCATTTGTATCTTTAAGTAACATATGGGTTTGCAAACAATTGTAATTGACCCTACAACACTAGAAACAATTAGGTGGCTCACAAAAAGTCTCAAAAGTACCAACTCAGAGTTCTAGCCATAGTATGATTACTAGAGCCAAAGAAAGAATTTTCAAGCTAAGAATTTTTGCAGCCACAGCAGAACCAATGCTTGTTGAGGCAGCTTTGGCACACCCTGTACCATTTTGTAATTTTTATTTTTAAATAATAATATTTTGCTATAAAAAATATGTTTTTATTTATTTAAAAATGATTATATTCTACTAAAAACAAGTATACTTTTAATTAAAGTAATTATTGTTTTGTTTAAAATAATTACATTGGCCTTTAATAAATTTTTGTTTTATTTTTAGAAATATTCTTTCTTTTATTATACATATAGATATTTATTTTGTACTTTGTTTTATTAAAAATTGTATCAAGAAAAATTATGATTTAAGAGTTTAACTAAAGGTTTATGAGAATGTAAATTTTTAGAAAATTTTGAGATGTTTTCGGATGAAAAATGGTATTTATATGAATATATATGAAATAAAATAAAATAAAAATAAATATTTAATTATTAAATAATAATAATAATAATAATAATAATAATAATAATAATAATAATAATAATAAATGAAAAAGAGAAAAGGGGGAGGGGGAGACGGAATGCAGAAAGATAAAAGCAGAGGAAGAGAATGAACAGTGAATAATGTAAATAGTATCTTCATATTTTTTCTCTAGATCTGGGGTGTCTACATTCCTTTGATATCAAAACTAAGGGTACCGCTGGATTCAAAACGGAGAATACTACGATTTTGACCGAACAATTTCTTAAATCAACCGTAGATCGGAAGTAGAAAATTTCAGAAAAAGGATAAACTCTGAAACTTACTTAGATATCTCAAATTAAAAATCTGACACCGTAGATGGATTCAAAAACTAGATAAACCTTAGAATATGAAAATTTTCAGCTATTTGACAACTTTTTGTTCTTGGTGAATAGTATTTTTCGGCGATGAATAGTTTTTTCCGGCCATGAATAGTGACCAAATTCCCGAAATCATTTTGTTGATTTTTGGATCCTCCAGACACGTTTTTGAAGTCTGTTTAGTCAAATGTAGATTGAAAAAGTACATTTTGGAGCTGTCCAATCTGAAGCCCTTATCGTGTGAGTTTATAATTTTTTTTATGACTTGCCCTATACTCTTATTGATATTTAAACGTGTATTTGATTATGTTTATAAGATATTTACACTTTTATATATTTTTGAAATGCATTAAAATGATCTAAATTGCTTACAATTTTGATTATAGTTCAAAAAGAGTATAGTTTTGAGAAATTGATTTTTGAACTCATGATATATCTGATTTCACATGTTTTTCTCATTAAATGGTGAAATGAATATTTATGCACGTAATATTGATTTATAAAGCTATATGATTGCCTCGAGAAATGGCATGTATATGTGATTTTAAATGTATTTATCATTATTTGACAAAATAAATATTATGTGCATGAGGCATGTGGGTTGACTAAATCGCCGAATGAGGCAGGTCATTTTAAATTGAGTTGACCATATTGCCGAATGAGGTAGTTCATTTTTAAAGTTTATAATTTTATCTCATAAACTTATTATGTTACTATAGTTTATACAGCTGAGAATAACAACATTTGTTTAATGATCATACCGTGTTGAATATGGTTTGGATATCTGAATATCTTTTTATTTGAAAATATTTGAAATACGAGTCCCATATAGATGTACTTCTGAACTGTATATTTTAAGTGATAAATTTTAAAACATGAGTACATCCATACGCTGACCTAAGAGGTCATAGGAGGTATTATCTGCTCACTGAGTTGTCAAACTCACTACACGATATTTCCACATTTTTCAGATAAGATTACAGAGTCTGATTCTATAGATAGGTGATCAGTTATGTGACATATTCTCTAAGGGAGTCTACGTTGCTTTCAAAGTTCACAGTTTTGAATTATGCTGTGTTTGTATTCTAGAGTGTGCTCTGAATGCTATAGGTAGGATCTCTTCTTCTGTTGTTACTTTGACATTTATAACTTAGTATGTATAATATATATACATGAGAGAACTTATATGCATCTATTTTTATGGTAAAGAATAGTGTTATGCATGTTAAGAAAAATATCTGATTGCGGAAAAATATATATTTGTTTTACGTGTTGTAAAATTGGGGGCGTTACACAACCACAACGGAGAGCTGCTATAAAAGAGGAATATAATGCCCTAAAGGAAATCAAACCTAGACCTTGGTTTACTTACTGAAAAATCTATAGGTTTCAAATGGGTCTTCAAAGTGAATGAAAACCCATATAGGACTATAAGAAAATATAAGACTAGACTAGTAGTAAAAAGATTCTTTTAACAATTAAGGTTTGACTAAGGATTCTATTAACATTTAAGGTTAGACTACACAAAGACGTAGTCCTATAGTTAAACCAATTACTATTAGGCCAGTATGGCCTTATTTAACAATTAGTTAATAAAATAATTAGATGTAAATAATGCATTCCTCAATGGCTCATTAAGTGAGGTAGTTTTCATAGTGCAACCTCCAGGTTTTTAACATCACAAGAAGGAATTAGTTCATTTTGGTTTTACTCTAGCTAAGGGTGGTCTATCTCTATTTGTCAAGATTACTTTTGAATCTGCAACTATGTTCTAGATTTTGTAGATGATGTAGTCATCACAGGAAGCACCTCAGTTGAGATTACGTATTGCTTTAATTTTTTGGCATTCAGGTAAGGTTAACTCCAAATGAAGGTTTGCACTTACCCAAAAGAAATTACGTCAAGGATCTTCTTTATAAATCACACCTGGTAGGAACAAAACGTATGAAAACACCTGATGTTGCAGGCTTAAGACTCTCAGCTAATGGAGTTGAAGAAATGCCAAGTCCACAAATGTACAAGTCAATTGTGGGAGCCCAACATTTTTTGACAGTAACAAGACTAGTTATTGCCTTCATTGTTAACACTACAAGAAAATACGCTTTTAGCGACGACTTTAGTCCCTCTAAAAGTCTAAAAGTCGCCACTAAAGACTTTTAGTAGCGACTTTTTGTCGTCACCACTTCGTCGCTGATAACTTCGTTGCTGAATGTTTTTAGTAGCGACTTTTGGGTTGCCACTGAAAGTATACTTTGAGTGGCGACTAAAGTTGTCACAAAAGACTATAAAAATTGCCATTAAAATGTTAAAAGTCGCCATTGAAAGTATACTTTCAGTGGCGACTTTATTTGGTCACCACTAAAAGTCTACTTTTAGTGACGATTAAAGTTGCTGCTGAATCTATTTTTGGTGGCGACTTTTTAAGGTCGCCACAGAAAGTGTAGTTTTAGTGGTGACTTTAATCGCCACTAAAATTTTAAATTATATATTAATTGATACATTTAGTGGCGACTAAAGTCGCCTCTAAAAGTCTAATATTCAATTTCTTTTATATTAATTTTTTATTATTAAAATTTATATATGTCAATTTTTACGAACAAAATAATTAAAAAAACAAAAAATAGAATTGACATATTAGTTATCTTGCTAAAAGCAAATTAAAAAAAAATAGAAATTATTATTTAAAATTATATTCAACTACAATTAGTTCAAATATAAATAGTCAAAGTAAATAATTACATTTCAAGAAAAAAGTAACTATTTACAAACGAAATTAATTAATCATAACACAATGAAAAAATATCATTAGTGCTTCTATTACAAACTATAAAAATTTATCAAAAGACGTTGGTTAAGACCAAGTATATTTGAATTTTCCTTGCCATATTCTTAGCCATACTCAATAATAGATATCATGTCATCAACATTGTCGTGTCATACATGTATACTATGATTGGCATTTTGCAAAAGAGACCTTCTATTTGTCCAACAAAAAAAATGTGTATAAAAAATTTGTGTTAAGAAAGTTACTAAGATATAAAAAAATATATATAACTTTTACTCATAGTTAATGATTATTTACCAAAAAATAGAACAAAGAACCCATACTTTTATGGAATTGTGGCAATCTTCGACAATGACGAACTTGAACTGCATTTAGAATCTGATAAATATGCATGATATTAAATATTCAAAATGTCAAATTCAAATTAACTCATATTAGCAAAGCATCATAGAGACCTAACACTAGTTGAGTGGAGCTTTACTGTATTCACATTTTCTGTGTCCTGTCCACTCATCAATTACAAAGAAACATTTAAAATTTTGTAGTTCCAACACACTTGAAATTTTAACAGCCATTGAGAAAGATGACCTCAATCAACAAATCTTTTAAGGTAATCAAACCAAGCATATGAGAACAGGGAAGAAAAAGGACAAACTAAAAGGGTTCCACCAAGCAATACCTTATTGGCTTGGCTTCACCTCTAGAATCAGAGGGTAAAGGATTATGCTGGAAATTAACCTTTGATTGCAAAATTACCAATAAATGACTGCACAAAATAAACAGACATAGAACTTTAGTTTCCACCAATGCAAGCTTTTGCTTACAAAACCAAATAAACTAAGACAGAAGCCAGAGAAATTCAACATGCTCACCTACGAAGAACTAATCCAATAACAAATGGTTCTCCACTTCTAGTTGTGAATGGAAGATCTAGTAGTGAGGGATGATCTCATATCTACAATAGCAGATTCGTCAACCCCTAACTTGATGGCCTCTTTGCTGGCTCTAATGAATCTTGAAACTGCTCCCCTCACATACTCATGAGCTTCCTTTACACTCATCTTGTTGCTCATTTGCTCAGGGAAACTGCTCAGGAAGTAGTCACTGTTGAGAACAGCAGCTAGTTGGACCACCTCACTCTGAAACTTAGATAACCCACCATCTTCTCTTGCTTCAACGCTCCTTAGGGGTGTCACCTCTGGCAAAGTCACTACAGCACACATTTCAAGTTAACAATTTTGATTTCATAAGAAATTATAAATTCAACAAGTTGACATGAAAATGGAGAATGGATACCTGGGCAATCCGTTCTGGGTGAAGTTAAGTCCCCAACAACATGCTCAAATGTCCCAGCCCACGTATCTCTGTGAGTCAAGAAGTTAGAGGAAAGGTTGAACATCTTCTTAATGGTGGATGGGATAGAAGAGTGCTCAAACTTGGAGTTTTGAGCTCCTTTGGGGGCACTTATCAATGCCAAATTAGATTAACAAGTAAATTACCAGACATGTAAAACCAAAAAGGAAAAAAAGGTTGAAACTTGAGAATCCAAACATAAGTACCCAAAAGATTAGGTAAAACAAAATGATTACAACCAATCCCAAGTTGATTGCAAAAAATAGTCAAAGTCAAACAAAACACAAGAAGAGATCATATAAGAGCTATAAACGTGCAGGATAACCATTGTGTTTGTTGCTCCGAAGAATAGAAACTAAATTTGCAACCTTAACAACACGAGGTAAAGAGATCACCTGCAAAAGACAGAGTCAACCATACAATCCGTTGTCAAAAAAATTAAAGCAAGAAGCATGTGGAGCATAACGCAATTAGGGTGTAGTCCCTATACTCATAAATTATACCTGATCAATTCTACCTGAAACATACCACCACTGACTTTAGCATAAGTCAAATAAATCTTATTAAATCTATATCTTTAGTATGCCATTGATTAGAACCATGAACCCAAAAGAGTGCTTAGTCAAGTTGTTGGAAATCTTTATAGTGACTGAACACATAATACAAAGTTGGAAGCAAAAAAAACATATGATAAATTGATCCAGAGATAAAAGGTTCCATTTTATCATTTGTCTAAAAAAATTTTCCATCACCACCAAATATAAACAAGCAGAAGAAAACATAATTGACTATCCTATTCTTTCTAAAATGCCTTACTAAAGGAGATGAAGCGAAACAGAGAATTTTATGCCATAATTGCTCAAAAAGATACAAAATCAAGCCAACAGAGATAAACAGCCTATACTTTATACAAAATCAAGCCAACAGAAATTTTTAACAACCGTTCAATGACCTTGCGATCAACATGACTATCATTAATGGCAAGAACATCCAGTTCCCCATCACCCGAAGGCGATTTCTTATTCAAATAGCTGTCAATAGCCAGGAATCAAATTTACAAAAACTTTGAAATTAATGTAACAGAAAAAGATTATCGAAACAAACCACAGGAGAAAGTGACGAAATACAGCAGAGCAACAATTCATCACCAACAACGGTATACCAAACCAAGAACCCTAAATCCCAAAATTTCCTTAACATACTAGCTCCCAAATAATCCTATTTTTGCAGAACAAAACCACACATTCAGAACTATTTAAGTAATTTTCAGAGAACCAAACAACATTTTGAAAGCTAACCTGTGGTAGAGGTGGATAGCTTCAAACAAAGATGCGCGCAATGAGGCAAAGATTTCGTTCAGGTTCCTTCTTTGTTTCAGCGTGAAGTAGGCGAATCCATGAGCTTTGTTGCAGGGGCTTCGATGGTGAACCTCAGTTGGCAGCGCGAATTGTAACATCCCGTAATTTTTTTAGATATTTTCCTTACAAATTCTTCACCTTACATATATGCATAGAAATGTTCTAATATTAATGGAATAGGTAAAGAAAGAAAACCTAAGAGGAAATATTAGAAATAAACATGTTAAAGAAAGGTGAAATTCTTAGGTAAAGAAAGATAAATTTTTGTGAAGTAAGTAAAGGTCTTAAAATTTCAAGGAGATCGGATTATGGTAATTTTTCTTAATTTAAGAGCAAAAGTTACTAAGTTTAGTATCTCCACCCGTAATTGGGCTTTAACCTATAGACACTTCATATAGAGTTTTTCTACTTCACATGAATTTTTAGCAAGCCAATAGGATAGCCCAAGGAAGAAATAAAACATAGACTTGGACTAGGATATAGAAATTGGACCGGTAGCCCAAAAATCATGAAAATGTGACCAAGCCCATTATGAAAGGAAGAATTTTAACCAAAGTAAGGAAAATGGGCAAGAATGAGCCCAAACCCAAGAGGAAAAATAAAAATAAAAATAAAAGTAAAGTGATGAAATATTGGTGTAATCAAGATTAAGTGACATGGCATTAAGACAAAAATTTAGCAAGTGGTGTGATTCTACATTCATCATTTTGGCAAGTGGCATAATAATACAAGGCTTTAGGACAAAAACATCTATATCCTACATTCGTAACTTTAGCAAGTGGGTAATAATACATAGCATTATGACAAAACATCATTATCCTACACAAATAATTTTAGTTAAGTAAGGAAAATTCAAGGGCTAGAAATTTGCCACTTAAAAAGGCAAATCTATCATACTTGATTAAGACAAAAGAAAAAGGAAATGAATCCCTAAATCAAATGGATCTTGCCCCATATCTTGAGAACATATCATCATAATTTTCAAAATACAAATCTCCTTTTTCTATGCATATCTTGACTAAGGAAGAGGAAGACAAGAACATAAGTTGTTTGTTTTCCAAAAATTCAATAAAGTGTATCCTAATTGTGATAAGGTAGACCCATGATCATGAAAGGTGAATTATTTGGTGGTCTATATAAGAAAATCCACCCTTACAACATTAGAATTTTGTCCAAGTGAGAGAGAGCAAAAATAGAAGCAAGGTAGTGCGAGGAAAGGAGAGGAAGAAAGGAAGAAAGAGGAAGGAGAAGTCTAGGGGACTAAGTGCTCCAGGTAAGTTTAACAATATTTCTTTTTGAAGAAAACTTTTGAAACTCATAATATTTATATGAGATTTTGATCTTAGAACTTTGATGATTGGTCATGGATGTTGCTATATCATGTTACATATTGATCTTGAATGTGATGTATGTTTGAATACTTAGGTTGGTGTAGATAGTTCTGCATGGGTATGGCTATGGTGGACAGAATTTTAAGTTTCGGTATTTTAATTTCTGGGAACAATCTATAAGGAATTAAAATAAATGGTTAACATAAGAATTAAAGATATATGTGTCACAGATTTTCACCCACTGGAATCATTCCATTTGGAGTCCATATGAGATAGCTATGGTCTGATTAGTAGTCAAAAGTCAGAAAATGAATCATCAGGGAAGAATATGTTAGGATAGTTTCGGTAATTTAATTTTTGGGAATTATTGGTAGGGAATTAAAATAAATGGTTAACATAAGAATTAAAGATATGTATGTCATGGATTTTTAGCCACTGGAATCATTCAATTTGGAGTCCTCTTGTGGTAGATATGGTCTGATTAGTAAGCCAAGGTCAGAAAATGGTTCATCAGGAAAGATTATGTTAGGACAGCTTTTGTATTTTAATTTCTTGGAATTATCTGTACGAAATTAAAATAAATGGTTAACATGAACGTTATATATCTATGTCTCATGGAAATATACCCACTGTAATTATGCAATTTGGAGTTCATATGAGGTAGATATGATCCGATTAGTAAGCAGATGTCAGAAAATGTTTATTCAGGGAAGAGTATGTTATTAATGTTTTAGTTTTTGAATTTCTAGGAATATTCTGTAGGGAATTAAAATAGCGCGCCAACATAACAATTATAGATATATGGCTCATGGATTTTTAACAACTGGAATAACTCAATTTGGAGTTCCAATTTGGGAGATATGGTCTAATTAGTCAGTAAAGGTCAGAACCTATCCGAGAGGAACTATTTTGTACTTTGAGGGAGTAATATCACCTTCGTTTCTTAATTTTTCGCTACAATGTTCAACATAATAGTTTTAGATAATTGTTTTATCTTGAAATGGACACAAAGATCACCTACATCAGAGTTAAATTGATGGAGTTATGCTCTGATTAGTAAGAGAAAGTTAGATAGGATGAAAACCTGCATCAAGAAAATAAAGAAATAAAATTAGTATTTAAAAAAGAAGATGAATCTTAATAAATGACTAGTATAGCCATAGCCATTGCCATTGTATGAACTTCTTACCATCTTAAGTGTGAAATTTTGACATGGAAATATTTTATAAAGTGATATTTGAAATGGTTATGTTCATGACATGATTACCAATGATTTATGGTAATAGTTATATTTTGATGAACATACTTGTTATTGAAAGCATATTTTTGGCTATCATCATGAAAAGAAAAGAAATGAGCACGGTCACATGGCAATCCGTGTGGTGCACCAGTAGGGGACGCCCTACCAACGGTTATGATCATGATAATGAGAAAAGAAAGAGAAAGTGGGCCATGTCAGACGGAGCGAGAAAAGCCCGTACCGGAGAGTAGAGGATACTCACCCTGACCGGGGTAGCTTGAAATGAGAATAAGTTGATGGCCATCATATGATATTTTGAAAATAGTTAATCATATCATACATATCATTACAGTATGATTCTTATGTGCATACATATAATGCATTCATGTGACCAAAGATATTTTCTGTAGTTTATACAGCTGATCATGACGTGATGAGCTTTACTGATGATAATTTATTGTTGAACTTACTGGGATTTAATTCTCACTATATTTCCATATCATGTTCAGAAAATTATTTATGCAGATTTTGTTTCTAAGGCTCTGGCTTTTAGTGCACATTGGATCGAGTTATTTTATGTTGGGCAGATTTCAGAATTAAATAAGATGTTTGTGGTCGAGTTGGCTCAGATTCCGGTGAAGGTGTAACCACCCGCACCTGTATCTCCGAAATTGGTCAACCAAAATAAACAAGATGTAAATATCTATGTGTTTGATATGTTATACGTCTGTTTTGATTAATGACATGTATGTGAACTCAATATTGTATAATAATAAAGGAAAAAAAAGGTTGTTACACGAATCCATGAGCTTCGATGATGGCGATTAGAAAAAAGAAAATAGGTGGGAAATTTTGGGGGCCGCGGGAAAATAAATTTTGGGGATTCTTGTGCGCGGGGTTGAGAAGCAATGCCTCCGGTACTTAGATGGCTCTGTTGTGCCTAGCTATGTGTGTGGGGTTTAGTATTCTGGGCACAACTGCTTCCAATTGAATTTTTTTTACGTTTTTATTTATTTATTTCACTTGTTTTATATATATATATATATATATATATATATATATATATATATATATATATATATATATATATATTATTTATTTTACTTTAAATTTTCTTAATATTTTATTTATTTGACTTTAAATTTTCTTAATAGTTTATTTATTTTATTTCTAAATTTTTTCAATAATTTATTTTTTTCAACTAAAGTACTTCTTTAGTTTGGTAAACTTCATTAACCTTGATTAAATATTGTAAAGTCACTTCTTTATTATATATCCATTTAAAAATTTATATTTAATTTATTTTAATAACAATAAAAAAATTTCCTTTATCATATGCTTTAAAATAAATAATTGTTTTATTTTTCAAAATTACATACATTTTTTATTTTATTTTTAAAAATTTTCCATATCAATTTGGTATTTAATTCAAAACTAACTTATGTTATAAAATTTTTAAAATTTTTTTTATTAGCATATTTTTTTTATTAACGTAGTTTAGTTAAATGTGTCAAAATATGAAAAAGAGAGAAAAAAAAAAGTAAATTTATTTTTTCTTTAGTGGCGACCCTAGGTTGCCACTGAAAGTCTTGATGAAATTTTTTTTATCTTTTAATGGCGACCTCCTTTAGGTCGCCACTGAAAGCTTGTTTTTTAGTGGCTTTCCGTGGCAACTTTGACGAGTCGCCACTGAACATTACTTTCTAATGGTAACTAATTAAAATCGCTACTAAAAGTAATTTTTAGTGATGACTTTTTTGATTGCCACAGAAAAGTTGCCAATGAAACTTTCATTTCTTGTAGTGTAAAAAAGTCTCTCAATTGATGTAAGGACCAACTAAAGTGCAGTAAAAAGAATTTTGAGGTATATTAGGTTCATGAAGTGTAAACATCTTAATTTGCAAGCCTATTGTGGTGCAGGTTGGGGGTGTAGACCTTGATGATAAGAGGATTACAAACAGGTGCATGTGTGCATCTTAGAGAAAATATAGTGTCTTGGATATCTACGAAACAAAATATGATCTCAGGATCTTCAACAGAAGCTGAATTTCGAAGTTTAACAAATGTTGTTGTTGAAGTAACATGGTTAAAATGTCTGCTTAGTGAATCAAGGATGCCAATTACAAAATCACTAGATGTGTTTTAGTGCAGTTTTGCTCGCTACCAATCCAGTACAACCTATTTTCTTCTTTTTGAAGTGAACGTGAAAAACATAAAATTGAATTAATAAATGAAGCAATAAATTGAAGGTAGGAGTTAACTGGGGGGTAAAAAATAAACCAAAATCAACAGTGAGAGAAAAAAGAGAGTACAAATCTTACTTGGAGGTAATGTCATTGATGGAGGTCAGAGAATGGAGGCTAACAATATTGAAAGAGGCTGGAGAAAGCTTCATCGAGCAGGGCCATAAGCATTGAGGGGGAAAATAGAAAGAGGCGAAATTTGTTGGAGCTCTGATCTAGAGCTCTTGTCATGATTCCCATTAGGTGTTTCAGCTCTTTTTAAATAAAATAAAATGTAAAATTACTAAAATGGGAATATAATTTATAATACTAATGAAACATTTTAAGAGTAGTTTAATAAATTAATTTATATTGGGGACTGTGGAGCATAGAGTTTGATCCTCGTTCTTGTTCCTGAATCCTTAAAGGGGAGAAATTTCCCCCTGTTCCTGTCCTTATCCTCGTGGGAAAAACAATTTTTCACCATCCCCACCTCATATGAGGCAATTCCTGTTGGCATCCACTCCAACAAGGAATTTTGACATCCTTATTGAAGATAGTACATTTGAATTGTGGTGTTGTCTGAGTAAAGATGAAACCCTTTTCTTAAAACTTACAAACTTGGGAATCCTAATAGAAGTAGGAATGCCAAACATAGGGACTACTCTTTCTTTTTCCTTTTTCTGCTTGTTAACGGTATGTATTACTCTGTCATTCTCCTCGGAATACAACTCGGTTACTTCGTAGAATTTTACTAGTTCAAGAATTCTTAGTGTATAGAGTTTCTTTTGTTGAAGTCACTTCTCTCTCATACTTTGTTAAACATTCTCTAGACTTTTTTTTGGTATATTTTAATTTTTCTATAATTTTCATAACAATTATCATTTTTAGTTTCATAAAAAGTGAAAAATATATTCTAAAAAGGCTTATATAAGTTAGTTTGTGTAACTATATTTTTATTGCTTTAATTATTTATTAATAATGACATTAGTAGAGACACCGTTTTTTATGGTACCTAGTATAGATTTTTTTTAAGCAATAAAGACTAGAATATTAAAAAAAGTAAAATAAAGACTAGTTTTTCATTCTATTTTTTTTTTATATTACATATTATCAATATCTATATGTATACGTGTATATATGGGCTAAAGTACCTTTTTCGTCTCTAAAGACTTGAATTATTTAAAAAGTTAAATCCAAGTTTCAATTTCGTCCCAAAATGCTTTTTGTTCAATTTTATCTCAGAACTTTCGAGAAGTTTCATTATCATAATTTTTTCTAACTTCTTTAATTTTATTGTCAAAATTTTTTTATATGGAATGCACGAGGCTCTACATTACGGGTTAAAATTGAAAAAAATTGAAGCCACTTAAAAACTTTTGCGAAAAAATTGAAACCTTTTAAAAGCATAAGGGATAATATCACACCGATTATTTACTGTTTGAATTGGAATTTTATGTACCTAATAGTTAATCTCTCTAATTTAAAACCACATTATAACTACAATGAAATGAGCCATAGACATGCAGGAGATAACATCCAAATTATGAGCTTCCATCCCACTATAAAGCTTAGCTTTCACCTAGGAGAAGGACCAAGCTTTCAAGCCAGCCAAGTGGAGTATCACAACAAAGCGCATTCGAAGGCTAACCAGCATAGAAAATTCCACCATAGGACTTAGATGTGAGCCTTTTAACTTGATATAAATTTAACTACACTTTTAAAATAAGTGATATGATTTTACCCTTTTTTATACTAACTAAGGCTAGATTGAAGTGCTTAGGATATTGAATGTTTAGACCGACGATCGAGGCTATGGAACTTAACTTTAGGTCTTATGTTGAGTAGCTATGCATACTCAGTCCTGTGTTGGAGTTTGTGATTGAGGGTCTTGATGCTTGGAAAGTTGTTATTGATGGCCAAATCGTACATCCACTAGAGGAAGCTACAGCTGCTATAAAAAAGGCTGGGTCCATTGTTGAAGTTGGGTTGTCATGATTCATTTATTCCTTCTGTTGGTTTGGTTACCCTGGAGGACCCCACTATAGTTGAATAGGCCTCTCATTTGTATATTGTTTACACGGTTGTTTTCATTTTGTAATTATGTAGCCCTTGGGCATTTTGTTTTTAATGAAAATATTTTGTTTATTTCCTATGTAGATTGGATATCTCATGCAATGAATTGTTAGTTTCATTATTTTGTTATGGTTGAGTGTGTTAGGTATTGAAACTTAGCCAATCTAGTTAAAATGTTAGGGAAGGTTGGTCGTCGATCGTTGTTTCTAGTCGATCAAAGGAGGTTGGGCTCTACTAAACTCCTTGCTGGATTATGTGGAGGGATTGATGTATGCTTTTAGAGTGGGTTGCCCTCTTCTAATTGTTTCGTTAGGCCATGAAGCCGATCGGTTGGGTGGTCAGTCTTGGGCTTTGTAATAGACAAATCTTTGCACAAACTTCATTCCTCCCTTCTAGAGATGTTCCTGCTTGATCGGGAGATTGACATATTCATCCCTTCTCACCTCTATCCTTTATACAAACCTTCCTAAGTATCCCTTCCTGATTAGTTATTCTATTTAATCCTTGAGGGTAATACATTGATCGATATTGTGGCCATAATCCTTGATTTTGTCTACGAGGCCTTTTATCTCTATATGTGGTGGAAACTTGAGTAATTGTGCGTTGTATACTTCCTTAATTAAGATTTAGGCTTTCGATATGTTTAAAGAAGCATATGTTGGGTGGCGACTCCTAGGAGGAGGATCTTGGTCTTCATTCCTTTTGCTCTCTCCTTATATGTCCTGTTGGTTGTCCTTTATTGCTGTGGTCATATATTTCTGATATTGTTTCTAATTGACTAGTCTCACTTTCAACTGTTCTCCTTAATATCCATATTTCTTTCAAGTTAATTTGCTTGATCATGCTAGTATATATGTCACTGAGGCAGTCAAAGGGCTTTTTAGCCAAGAAGGAGGCAAAGGTAATGTCCCTAAGATCCGTCTCTATATTATATACGACCACTCCTTCCTTCAAGTCCCTGATTTATAGTAATATGGTAATGAAACGAGCCAAGTATTCGTTCAACTTTCATTCTTCCATTTTTTGAAGTTCACCTGGGTGGTAGTTATCTTTCGATATATAGCTTTTTCTTATGTCGAAGTGACTAATAAACATGTCCTCCAGATCCTTGAAAACTACAAATGATGAGGTGAGAAAGGAAGGAGAACCACTGCAGAGTTTATTTTTAGTGTAAAAGGGAATGCTCAACACATGATGGGGGTAGTTGCCTGATAAGCATCGCTACTGAAGTAAACTCATTTAGGTGCTCGAGGGTTAAAGGTCCCATCATAATGGTACAGGTTGATTGGAGGTTTAAAGGAGAGTAGTAGTTTGATTTCCATGATCCTTGGTTTAGAAAAGGTATTGACTGGGTAGGTCTGTAGCATATCCTGTAATGTGGGAGCTTATGAGAACTCTTGACAGGGTCATTTTGTTGGTGGTTTAATTAATTTGGTGAAGGTTGCTGCATAGGTGGTTGTTGATAAGGCTGAAGATGCACACCATAAGGTGGTGGATAAAATGGTAGGTACCTCCAGAGTCCAGAATACGAAAATACTGAGGTGGTGGTAGTAACTCCAAGTATGTTTGGTTCCTCCAAGGTGGGACTTTTTGCCCTTCTGTGTGGATGGCTGGAAAGTTCCTTACTAGAGATTCAGGATTTTGGTTAAGGGGGATGGATCCTAGGCTTTTGAGGTAGGTCTTCTTGAGGGGTCACCAGGTCCTTCTATTCAACCGCGTGTGAATCCATGGTTCAAATTAACATGCTTTCCCTTAATCCACTTTATCCTCCAATTTCTTTGTGTAGCTTAGTAACCAAAACTTGGTGCAAGGAAATCGGGTCATACTGATATGCTACCTACCTTTGTTGTTCGACGATGATCTCTATCCTTCTTTGACATTCACCTCCTGTGCTACTATGCACTAACTCTTCTTCACTGGGCCTTTATCCTTCCCTTCTCAACATCCTTTCCTCGTCATCCATATATACTTTTCAATCCTATAGCATTTCCTTCACTCCTCTCTTTTCCTAGATTCCCTGGGGGTCTCAACCTTTGGTAGCTGCGTTTGAGCTTGTGGTCCTCCAAATCTTTTCTATCAACAAATGCGAATAAACTTATTAGAATAGAACTTTCCCATAGACGGTGCCAAAATGATAGTTTCTCAATTGACCAAACAATCTTTCGGGTCTTCTCTGAAACACGCCAACCCCAAACAGCCTCAAAAGTCCTTGCAAAGCTCAAAAAAACCACTGGAGTTAGCGTTTTAGCGGGGATTTCCTATTATTCGAGTACAGATAACGATATCAAGGCAAGAAATTAAACGCAGCTCCGTTTGCACCAAAATGAATCAGCATATTATTTTGGTGAAAATTATTTTTTTGCAGTACATGTCGACGGAAATGATTTAATTTTGGTGAAATGTTTAAAACGAATTTAAAAAAATAGAAAAGATGAAAATGCAAAATTGAAAAAGTTAGGAATCTAAATCTCTGAATTTACAGATATTCTCTAAATTTTACAGAGTCAAAAGCAAAATGTCAAAATTTCTTGAATCATCAAATATTAAAAATCTAAAGAGGAAAAAAAAGCTAACATTTTGTAGTTTAAATTTTGTTTCACTCCTAACTTCCAAGTCCCAAATAAGCATATTCAAGTATCTATTGTAGAGCTGCAAGTTTGTAATGTGCAAGAACTAACCGAGCAAGGCTAAATGCCATTGGTGTAAGGAGTAGTTGAGTCTAAGAAGCAAAGTAGATGAGGAGAGACATAGAAGAAGATATTTATGAAGAAGACGAAGCTGTCGCATGCCAAACATGTTCTTTCTCCTCTTCTCTTCATTTTCTAGAGCCACCAAATAGGTTCTTTCTCGTTTCTCCTCTGCTATTATTCTTATGGAGTATCTATTGTAGAGCTGCAAGTCTGCAATGTGCAATAACTAACCGAGCAAGGCTAAATGCCATTGGTGTATGGAGTAGTTGAGTCTAAGAAGCAAACCAGACGATGAGAGACAAAAGAAAATACCTATAAAGAAGACGAAACTGCCACATGCCAAACATATTCTTTCTCCTTTGCTCTTCATCTTCTAGAGCCACCAAACATATTCTTTCTCGTTTCTCCTCTGCTATCAGTCTTATTGAGTCTTCTCATTTTCTCAAACAAAAAGTCAAAAATATTGCATCATTCAATGGCTCTTTAGGAAATTAAAATTAATATTTTAATAATAAATATATTTTCCAGTCTCGAGAATGAACTTGCAATAATGCAATCTCACCTTCATTTTTTATTTTTGAATATTTTATTTATATAATATTTTTCAATTTATTTTTCTATTATAATTATTTAAAGCCCTTGTTTAAATTTTAAATAAAAAAATATATTATAATAAAAAATAAACGCTAAATTAAAAAAATTTACATTTTTTAAATCAATATTAATATATTTTTTAAATCAATATTAATATATTTTTTAAACAATGATTATTTAAATTTTTTTGTTAATATATTTTAAAGATAACAAATTTTAAACTTTCAAATAATTTTTATTGATCTTGTGTTGTATAATTTGATACTTTGAATACAATATGTAATATGTATTAAGTTTTATATATTTTAAATGTTATCAAATTTTATGAACATTAATTATATCAATGTTATATTAATGCAATGTTATTATTTAATACCATGTTATCTAATTTTATATATCTATACTATTAATGTTATGTTAAAATATTTTAAAGTTAAAAAAATATATTGTTTAAAATTATTTGAAATATTTATTAAAAAATCTTTTATTTCTATGAAATTTTTAAAAAAAATTTCAAAATGTTTCTGTTTTTAAATTACTGAAACGGTACTTCAAAATTAAATTTAGTTCTTTGTTCCGTTTCCACCCTATTGGGACATTCTACAATCACTTATCCTGGTCTTTTATTCAAACTGTCCTCACTAAGATGAATTTTCCTAGTATCTGAGTTCAATGTATTATGAATTTTCTGACTATCATTTCTTACAAAGTGCTGGTTAATGGTGATCCTTCTCAAGTGTTTTATCCCTAGAGAGGTTTTGGGAAAAGGTGATCCATTATCACATTATATTTTTATCTTGTATTCTAACATTCTCTCTTCAATGTTGATTCAGGTCACTCAGGAGGGAAAGGTCATAAGTATTAAATTAACCGAAATTCGCCTTTCTTTACTTACTTAATATATGCTGATAATACCATACTCCGTTTTCAAGGAAAATATTAAAGAATTCAAACAAATTAAGGTTGTATTAGAGAGTTTCAGTATTCTTCACGGACAACAAATTAATTTCGAAAAGTTTCTTATAATTTTTAGCCCCAATACACCACATAAGTTTAAGAAGTTAATGGTAAGTATTTTTCAAGTTCCAAATAAAGCAAGGTTGGGAAAATATTTGGGTGTTTATCTGGATAATCATAAGGAAAAAACTCAAATTTATTAGGAAATAGTTGACAAAGTTCATTGAAATTGCAAGGATGGAAGGCTAGTATGCTTTTTCAAGGAAGTCGAATTAATTAAACTAGCTAAATCTTCATTACAAAATCTCATTGTTTGTCCTTTAGTATTATTGCTTTGCCCTGGAAGTATCGCCATCAGATTGATAAGGCAACAGCTACTTTTATTAGGGGTTATAAAGATTAGAAGCCAGCGTTATATACGATGGCTTGGAAAAAATTGTTACCCAAAATGTCAATGGGGTTTGGGGCTGAGAAACACTAGTACATTTAATGCTGCTCTCCTTGCCAAAAATATTTTGTGTTTAGTGTATTTACCAAGTTCTTTATTTGGTCAAATATTATGGCCTAACTATGCCCCAAAATTTATTAAAGGAATTCTGACAAGGCATACTGCCTTTTCTTGGATTTGGCAAGGGATATATAAGGCAAAAGATATTATCCTGAACAAGCGTACGTTGGTGGAGAGTGGGGAATGGTCAAGCTATCTCTTTATCAAATTCCTTATGAAATCTTTCACCTATGAATGCAAATCCTCAGGTGACTAAAGTGGCAGATATCATTGACTATGATAATTCAATTTGGAATTTCCCTCTGATCAACCAATTGTATTCGAACAATGTGGCTCAGTCTTTGAGTCAGATCCACATATCATCTCGCAATATTGAAGATAGTATTGTATGGTATGGTAATGCAAAAGGAATTTATTTAGATTTCCAGTTTTGGAGGTCCAACTTGCCTCCTAGATTGGTCCTATTTATATGGAAATTAAGAAATAATGTTCTTCCTATTGCAGAGACTTTGAAAAGGCATCATCTAGAGTTAAACGAGAATAGCATTCTATGCAATCATCATCAAGAAACTAAGGATCACCAATTCTTAAGTTGCCCATTTGCTAGGGCATTATGGTTTAGTTGTGATCTCTCATTGCCTCCATTGGTTATTGGCTCGACCAATGGTTCAACTTGAACAAGGATTGTTCACAATATGTTTTTGAAGAAACTATTCTTTTAGTTTTAGTATTATATAATATTTGGTTTTCTAGGAACCTAGCTTTGTTTAAAGGTGAAACTTATAGTCCTTATAATACGTCAAGTCATATAAAGGGCATGTGGAGAGAAAATTTTCAGTTGAGGAGCATCTCATCTATTTTCAAACCATCGTTCAATATTGGGGCACCATTTAGTGGTCATGGCAGTTTGCAATTCAATGAAGGGCTTGTCATAGTTTGTTTCTCAAGCCATCGATCTTTTCATCACGGCAAATAGTTTATGTTCGTGGCTTGTATATGGGAAGGAAAGCATAACAAATTAATGGCAGATTTATAGGAAGTCTAGAAAGACATAAGATGTTAATTTACTGACCCTTAAAAGTTTGAGGTAGGTGCTCTTACTCTTGTAACGGTATGCCATAGTAGAGATCCAAATTGGGTGCCCAAATCTTATCTCAGAAATTTGATTGCAAGGTGTCTTATTAGTCATCCCTCTAATATAGTGATGCTGGACACTATCTATCTCATTAAGAACTTTGTTCACAAAAAGATCATACGGAGCCCTTTAGATGTTGGGTCTTGGATGGGGAGTTTAATTTCTACACATACAAGTTTGTACTCACCTTTGGATGGTTTGTTCATTAATATAGTTTGATTTCCATAAAAAAAAAAAATTAAACTTTTGTAACATAACCAAAGAGACTCTAATAGGGCATTTGGTTTGTGGATTTAAATCAGGATTCCTTCTAATAGGTTATATAGTTCGTGGATTCAAATCAAGATTTTCAAAATTTTCATATTTGGTTCAAGTTTTAAACAAACATTTATGTGAATCTAACGTTCTCAAGAATAAAATATAAGAATATATATCAATATAGTCCCAAGTTTTATTGTTATAGGAGGAGGTGAGAATGTTACATTCTAATAGGGTGGAAATACTTTTTATGAAGTTAATATATATATATATATATATATATATATATATATATATATATATATTTATTTATTTATTTTCTTCTTACTTTATTACTTTTATACTTAGTTCTAAATTCTAAATATCAATTTTTTAAAATTTAAAATTTCAAAATTTCAAAATTTTAAACTTCATAACTCCAAACCAAAACTCTAACACACTAAATCTTAAATGTGTATTTTTTTTATTTTTTAATATTTTTATTTAATTACACATGTATTATATATATTAAAAACTAGTAAAGATAATTTTGAAAAATTTTCAAACATTTTCAATAATATTTCTGTGAATCAAAGATAAGAATGATTTTTAAAAATATAGTAAAATATTCTCAAAAATATTTATATTGAACCAAGTATAAGACTACTGTATTAGTGGAAATGTGATTTTCAAAAATCACTTTCTCAAAAAATAATAATAGTAATTTGATTTTGTGAATCAAAAGTAGTCAAGTGACATATCATTGACTTTTAAGTGAAATCCACCATTAATTTACTTTTTTTTTTTTAATTTTTTTGGGTAAGCAATTTACTTTTATTTTATTTTTAAAAATTGTATCTAATTTTTTTTTTTCAGAAGATCATTGAGAGTCAACCTGTTGATTGTTAGGTTGTAAGTGTACTGCGCTCCCACTTCACCGTACAAGATAGGCGCATGCTTCTTATCCTATGAAGAAGGAAGGAAATAGTCATTGCTCAGAAGTCTCTGATCTGCACAAGTAAAACAAATTAAGTATAATTTTAAGAGAACCTAAACTAATAAAACTTGGTTCTAAAGATTGAGATAATATGGGTCAATAATAAACTTGATTCTTGAACTTAATTTAAATAGTAAAATAAAAATAAATTCAGAAAATATTGCGTACAAAAGTTGTTGCCTTCAGGGACATTTGTGATATTGTAAGATTAATTTTGTAGGAAAAAAGGGTAATTGTAAGACACTATGATTAGGACTGGAATTATGCTGGGATTGTCCATTTTGTTCTTTTTTTATTTAAGAAAGATGAATATATTTTTTAAAAGAAAAAATATATATTTTATTAGTACGAAAGACTGATGTAATTGTAATTTTTTTTTAATTTAAGCAATGTATTTTTATTTTTTTATATAATTATAATTCATCTTTTATCGTTAATTTTGACGTTAAATTTAATTTTTGAAGGTATAAAATAATTAAATTAATTTTTATTTTTTAATTTTGTTTTTTAATAAATAAAAAAGATTATATTTTTAATTTTAAAAATCCATTTCAATTTTTAAATAAAAACAACCAAGGCATCGTGTTCTCCTGCTTTTATCCTTCGGGAACCCCCAGCAAACAACCTAGCCCACCCAACCCTGCGTTCTTCTATTCTTCGAAACAACCCCAACGTTGTGAGCCATTGTGAGTGAGTGCTGTGCCTTGGTTGACAGCCACCGTTTTCTAGCCACTGGAAAGAGCCAACACGACAACGTGAAACTTCTCCCCCACCCATAATCAAACTTTTCATTTCCATCTAGGTAATGTTGAAGGTTTTTCTATGTTTTTCAATTGCTGGAATTGAACGCATGTTTGAAGTTTATGGTTTTAGTGAGAGTGAGATTTGTGGAAGAAATTGAATGCATGCCGAAATCCTTGTTCTAATAGATATTATGTGCCCACCCTTTTTGGTAAACCTAATTGGCTAAATCTCTAAATGCATCAATTTCCTTTCCGTGCTTCCCCATTATTACCATCCCTTTCTATAGAGTTTTTAAGAATTTCATTATTATAAATTAAATGACTAAACTCAATCTCTTGAAGGAATTAGAAACAACCCACCTGCTTGAATTGTTGAATGTTGAATGTTTGCTTTAGCAAAACTTAGACTATTGAATGTACGATGGTTTGGGTATGAAGGTGGATTACTTTTTCTTTTTTGCTACCTTTTTGGTCCACTAAGCTGTCTCGTACTAAGATGGATTTGATTTGTTGCAAGTACTCTCTAAAGGTGTTTGTGAATGACAATTCTTCCTTGTTTGGAATTGGGCATTCTTTAGTGTGACCTTCAAGTTTCATGTATAATTGGCAGTGTTGTTGTTCCTAGTGCAAATTTTTAATTGCCCGTGTATTTGGAATAAATTTAATTATTTTGAACATGAGGCAGTGTAATGGTTATTGAGAGCAATGAAAGATCTGATGATTTAATCTGCTTTTTGCTCTTCTCTTTTTGATTGATAATTTGGGAATTCTACGCACCATTGCTGTGACTAGACTTTGTCATTTGCATTTTGAGATTTGTAGGTATGAACTAATGCCTCTATTCTGTTTCATATATTATATGGCAATGAAACTCTATGCCTTTAAATGCATTACAGTATGAAGTAGTGAGAGGGAGCTTTTCATACTGACCTCAAAAAACCTATGGAAGTGACATCAGCACTCACAACCTCTTCTAATGATTTGGTGTCTGTTTGGATTAAGGTAAAATGGGAAGAAGGGAAAGCAGGGATAGGGAAAATAAGAGAGAAAATTAAACCAAGCAAACCCAGAAAATGAAAAGAAAAAACTATGAACTACATTCCATAAGATCAAAATCAAACTCAGAAAAGCAAACCCAGAAAGTGAAAATCAAACCAAGAAAATCTAGAAAATGAAAAGAAAAAAGTATAAACTATAAACTATATCCTAGGAAATCGAAATCAAACCCATAAAATGAAAATTAAACTAAGCAAACCCAGAAAGGGTTACAGCTTATTCATTAGCCCAAGTCAAATCTTTCAGCTACAGAAAAATGAATTTAAACATGATTCATATAAATTTGCTTTCTACAGATATTACATCCCATGCAAATTTGCTTTCTACATGCATTCTGTACAATGTAGAATCAAGTTATAAATATATTAACTTACACCAAAGTTCCAGGAGCTTCTAGAGAAGCACAAGTATGTTTAACTGTGGAGAACAAGTTTGTCAACTTACTTTCTTCACATATGAGAACTTTGGAAGGAGGTTATTAACGTGTTCTAATTATCGGTCTACTAGGAGATGTGATTTTTTCAGATGGGTAGATCCACCAATGTGTGAACATGGAAAGCGTCTCTTGTTTAAACTAAGACGTCTACGAGATTTATCTGTACCTAGTAGGGAAAGGGTGAACAGAAATACTGGCAATGGAGAGAGCACATGGAATTTAATTTTTCTTGCATCGTGGTGTATTTTGTTGGGTGTTATCATTGGTTTTTGGATAAAAAGCATAGTAAAATTTTGAATGTAGTTGTATTTTGTAAACTTTTGTTAGACAACAATAAAAATATTGTATTTCTCAATTGTTATGAATGTATATGTTACAAATGATTGGTTTCTCAATTATATTTTTGAATCCAAGAGCTAATATAAGGGACTTACATATCATATATTAAACACAAAAATTAATTCACAATAATTATATACCATTCACTAAAGTTAATACACAAGAGTTATATACCATCCACTAAATACAAAAGTTAGTACTAGAGAGTTATACACCATTTATTAAATACAAAAACCATTATCATGGACTTGAATACTATCTATTAAACACAAAACTAATACAAAAGAGTTGTTGACTTACAATTAAATATAAGAGCTAATATAATGTACTTGTAACATCCTTAATTTTGTTTCTTTTATTAATAAAGGTACATAAATATTTAATGTAACATCCCTAATTTGTTTTTTTAAAGGTACATAAATATTTAATTAAGAAAATAAAATTTATTAGACAATTTTTAGATATCTAAAGAAATATAATCCTTAGAAATTCTTCACCTTATGTGTATGCATAGGAAATATTTCTAACATTAAGGGAACACGTAAAGAGAGAAAACCTAATAGGAAAAATTAGAAATAACATACTAAAGAAAGACGAAATTATTTGGTAAGAAAGATAAATTTCTGTGAAGTAAGTAAATGTCTTAAAATTTTAAAAAGATTGGATTATGGTAATTTTTCCTAATTCAAGAGTTAGAAATTTTTAAGTTTAACATATTTACCCATAAATTGAGCTTTCACCTTTGAACACTTCATATAAAGTTTTTCCACTTCACATAAGTTTCTAGCAAGCCCATTGGATAGTCTAAGCAAAAAATAAAACATAGACTTGAACTAGGATATAGAAGTTAGACCGATAGCTCAAAAATTATGAAAATGTGACCAAATCTCCATGAAAGGTAGAATTTTAGTCAAAGCAAAGGAAATGGTTAAGAATGAGCCCAAATCCAAGAAGGAAAAAAATAAGAATAATGTGAGGAAATAGTAGTGCAATAATAATCAAAATTAAGTTACATGGCATTAAGACAAAATATCTATATCCTACATTCATAATTTCAACAAGTAGGTAATAATACATGGCATTAAGACAAAATATCTATATCTTACATTCATAGTTTCAACAAGTGGATAATAGTACATAGTATTATGACAAAATATCTTTATCCTACACAAATAATTTCAGCCAAGCAAAGGACATCCAATGGCTGAAATTTTGTCATTTAGAAAGACAAACCTATCATACTTGATTAAGATAAAAGAAAAAGAAAAAGAATCCCTAAATTAAAGGGACTTTGTCCCTTTTCTTAAGAACATATTGTCATAATTTTCAAAATACAAAACTTTTTTTTGCTATGAAGAAGGAGAAATTATCTTGACTAAGAAAGAGGAAGACAAGAACATGAGTTACTTTTTTTTTTCAAAAATCAATCAAGTGCATCCTAATTGTGATAAGGTAGATCCATGATCATGAAAGGTGAACCACTTGATAGTCTATTTAAGCAAAACTCACCCCTATAACATTATAATTTCGTCTAAGTGAGGGAGAAAAAAATTAGAAGTAAGGTAAAGTGATGAAATGAGAGAAAAAAATGAGAAGAAATGAAGCAAGAAGAAGGAGAAGTCTAGAGGACTAAGTACTTAAGGTAAGTTAGCTTAATCTCCCCTTGAATCCATCTTTCTTCTTCATCATTGGGGTTCAAAAACTCACCCTCCTTCTCTTATTTAATCTGCTAGAAAAGTTAAGGGAAGGGAGGAATCTTGCTACTTCCTTCAAGAGGAAACAAAAAAATTAGGGAGATCTTTAGGTTGGTTTAACAATATCTCTTTCTGAATTTTTTTTTGAAGTTTTTAACATTTATGTTTGATTTTCACTACAAGAAAACTGACAATCTGTGACCATTTTTCTGTGACAACTAAACAAATTGTCACTGAAAAAGACTTTTAGTGACAATTTAGGCAAGTTGTCACTGAAAGTTGTACTTTTAGTTATAACTGTTCAAAGTCGTCACAAAAACACAACCTTTCAATGATGACTTTATAAGTCGTCACAAAAATATCATCACAAATTGTCAGTTTATAAATTTTTGTGACAAATTTGGGAGATCGTCACTAAAAAGTTACATTCAGTGACCAATCAGTTGTCACTGAATGTTGAAAAATAAAATATTTTTGCTTCAACCTTTTAGTGACAACCAAGTAGTCACTAAAAGTTCAAAATACACAAAACCATAGATTATGTTCTAATTTTAAGAGGAAATATTTTTTTCTTTCAAAATGATTTTCTATCATATTTTTAAAGTTTAAAATTTTTGAAAAATTATTTTAAATTATTTTATCTTTTAAAAATTGAAGAAACAATAAAATTTAAAAATAAAATTTGTTTAAAATAATTTTGTCTTTAAATTTTTGTTGAAAAACTTTAAAATTTTGTCAAAAAATCAAAAGTGAGAATTGTTTTAAGGAGATAATATTTTTTTATATAATTTATTTTTTAAACAAAATACGGAAATAATTTGTTGGAAAAATAAAATAATCTATTGAAAAAATAAAATAGAAATGCAGCAAAAAAAAGAAGAAATAATTTTGAAAAAAAATAATCTTTTGTCACTAATATCATTGAAAGCCCAAATAATAGAGAAAAGAATTATAAGCCAATAAAATTAGGAAGCATTAAAGTTTTTATCAAAAAAGTTGTCAATCACAAGCTATCAAGATGAGTATAGGGATGGAAATTATTATTCTATCTATTAGCTAAGTAAAAAAAAAGAATGAATAGTAACCTATTTAGCATGATCTTTATTTTCAATCAGTAAATTACAATAAAATTTCACTTGAAAAGTTTATGTCTTCTAAAGTTTTGAGATCCATCATGCACCGAAAAAAAGGAACTTCAAGTTAGTTCCACCAACATGTCTCCTTATTATAAACCATAAGAGAACAAAGGTATGCTGACTAAGTAAGCAATCTAGATTCTCACTCTCCCAACTGAATATTAATGTTAGATAAAGACAGTATTATTAATCGAAGATCAAAAGCTATAAATATCTATTTTATTTTTATAGAACATGGAGCGTTAGCTTTAGGGAAAGCTATTGTGCTTATCTCAAATTACAATAAAAGTTAAAAATATAATTAGTTTAAAATAATTTTATTTTTAAATTTTTGTTGAAAAATTTTAAAACTTTGTCAAAAAATCAAAAGTGGGAATAATTTTTAGGAGATAATAATATTTTAGATAATTTGTTTGAAAAAAATAAAATATGATAATAATTTATTGAACAAATAAAATAATTTATTAAAAAATAAAATAGAATGCAGCCAAAACAAAATATTTTTGCTTTCTCAAATAATTTTGCCAAAAATAAAATAAAATAAAATGCAGCAAAAAAAAAAACAACAAAGCCCGGGATAGGAAAGTGTATATCCCGCTCAAATGAAAAAAGCTCATAGCAGCTTTCTCACTCACAGCAGCTTTCTCACGCTGAATCCTCTTGCTTTCTCGTGCTCCTCTCCACTCACAGCCATTATCGGTTCCCAGGGACAAGTGCTCAAAGCAGCACCTTCGCGGGTGAAAGGAGCTCAAATCTGCAGCATCTTCGCGGGAGAATCCTTCTTGAAGCGTCCAAGGTATGCGCACAATGCTTCTTCATTTTTTACCTTCTATTTAATCATTTTGGGGGTTTTGAAATTTCGGTTGTAAAGATGCCATGCTTTATGATTGATCATTTGGATGTTCGAGACTTCTGGGTTTGATGATGTTGAGCGAGGCACTGTTTGGTTGAATTCATATTTTCCATCTTTTTTAACGAAAAGAAGAGGCCTTTTCATTTCTTTTTTCTTCTTTTGTCTGGGCTGCGGAATAAAATTACCGAACTTTAGTTTTCAAAAGACAAAGAAGTTCGTGAAAAATTAACTAAACAATGGTTTAGGATTCACCTACATCTAGTCGTCGATTCCTTAATTGATAAAGCGTCTAGCCTCAAAACTCGTTGGTTCTCACACCGCTTTCGCTTTTATTTGATATCTGTCACTGTTCATTGCTATACTTAAAATGGAAATAGATTTTCAAAGTTTGGCAAGTTTATCTCTGTGGAGGCAGAGTCCCTAGCATGAAATTTGCATTGTGTGTGCCAAGTCCGTAAGTTGGTGGGGCTTTATAATTTTTCACGTCCTGACGATGCGTGATTCAACTAGTACTTCTTCTCGGTACAAGATTTCCAGTTTTATACTATGGGATGATTTCACCGGTAAAGTGGATATTAGTTGTCAGATATAAGAGAGAGATTCTACATTTCTATAACATCTTTCATTATTTTTCTGAAATTGTTGTTTTTCATTAGTTGATACTAATCTGATGTTTCATAATAATGAGCGTATACTCACATATTCTACAATTATGGGCCATTATCAGATAATTTACAGTCTCACACTATTTGTAAATTATTTTCTTAGACCTAGCCTGATTAAGTTATGACAGCACCATAATCAGCCTTTGGAATTTTTATTTTTTTCTTTTCATGTTTCTCGATGAATAGATCTGTGCTGGTTAGTGGGGACAACCTTTAGGTATTTATTCCTATCCTGGTTCGGTTTGTCGTTATAACTTTAATTGAATGGTGGGGCTACCAACTTGTTGAGTGGGTGGACTAAATATTAGGACTATGGGATTAAGTATCAAAGACGATCTATTGGGTATGTATCGCTGGCAATATTTCTGTGGGCACCAACATCAGTTATCTATACTTCAGCTGACTATAAGCTGCTTCATCTATCTTCGTTTGCTGCAGCACTAAAACACGAAGCCAATGGGTTGATGTTCTTCTTTATCACATGTTGAGCGCCGAGTTGGGCCAAACACAGTCTTCTAGTCCATAAAAGCTTCTGCAGGTAACGCAATCAAACTTCACAGATTTTTTCTGGATTTCATTGTTTCATTGCCAGGAATATAATTACTTTTAAACTTCCTTTGTAGATTATTATCCAACGGAATGTAACTTAGGTATACTTGATATTCTATAGGATTTTCTTGAAAGATTCCTCATACTCAGTTTCTTTGCTTTTCTTCTCTAATAATCAGTTCTAATTTTTATTTTAAAAAAAAGGTGGCCCAAGGCGATTGTATTTTAATTAACGAATTGTCACTCTAGCTTTATAAAATTTAGATTTATATTCTGGTCTCTGTAATGCTTATTTAGTAACTTCTTAGATCAAATGCTCGAAGATAGTTACTATTTTTTTCTCATGGAAACTCAGGTTAGATCTAGTCACATAATATTTAGATATGCCTAACTTGGACTAAAATTGAAGTTCCAATTTTTGTTAACAAGAATTCAGAAAAGTGAAAAAGAGCTGCAGACTGAAGTGAATTAATTACCAGAGACATTTATATATATATATATATATATATATATATATATATATATATATATTCAGTGTTTATTATACAGAGGATTGTAACTGTATTTTTTTTCTTGCATAGGAAAATAATTTTTTTTTGGTTTGCTATAATGACATGACAAAAAATCTGTAAATTGACCAACCTGCTGCTAATTTTGATTTCCCCATATTGCTGGCAACTTATCAATTTTCGGTTTGTGTGAAATATGGTCATGCCCCTTCTTTTTTCATTCTACTTTAAATTATCTTATGATATTTAATTTGGCTTTCTTGATTCCATAAAAATTCAGTTTTTCAAGCCTAGCATGCTGCATTTATTTTCAATTTATACTTTCATGTATTGAACTCTACTTTTCTGTTACCTAGCCCTACTCTATCTATTTGCTTCATATCTTCCGCATCCTCAAAACCTCTCCTTTGCCCAATCTCCTTGCATTTGAGCTTCTCCGCATTCTCAAACTTCTCCATATCCCTGCCACCTCCACCCACTGGCAATGTTCAATTACGGTCATATCCTCATAGCTACTGATTATCCGTTGAACTGCACTTGTTCTTTTCTTTTTTTCTAGATTGGCATCATTATTGAAAGTAATATGTTTCATTACACATTTTATTTGTATTAGACTTGCATTTTCTCATTGAATCTATTGAACTGCCAATATAGTCTATAATTTGCAATAGGTTGCTTTAAAGATGGTAGGAAGAGGAAGAGGCGAATGAGGTAGACGTGGGTCTAGAGGTGCTAACCAGGCTACGACTAATGTATGGACTCCACAGTTATGTATGCAGCCACACCGTGAGGAGAGTCAAGCACAACCTGCCACACCAACTTCAAGACGTCCAATTAGTAGTGCAGGTAATCAAATGAAATATTTTACACCTGTTAATTAAGATTTACTATTTTGTGATTGATACCTTGTTGTTATGTGAATCACAGCTTCTTGTAATGTAGCTAAGAATGTAAGGGGATCATACAAATGTATTATAGTAGATTCAAAGATCAAAAATGGACAAAAAATTCAAATTGAAATTCCTGATGATATCCTTCGAGCTGTGGGAGAAGGATCGAGAGAGCTCACTAATTACATTGAACACATCACACGATGCACTTGTCCCTCGAAGGAGAGGGATTGGACTAAAATTTGGGAGCAATGTGGAGAACAAATTTTGTTGAAAGTAAAGATAATAGCTAGCATAATTATATTATATCTATGTTAACTTTTTGAATTTAACACTTCTGGGTTTATTATTGTAGGAAAAGTTTGAGGTTGGTGTAAATATGGAGCGACGATTTGATGCATTCATCAATGCCACTGCACAAAGGTCATACAAAAATTGGAGGAGTCGCCTACATAATTTCTACTCTGCGTACAATACTGACAAAAAAAGATTGGCACATACACCTCCTGCAGTTAATGATGATGAATGGAGGCACTTAGTTAGTTATTTTGACTCAGCTGACTTTAAGGTATTAAGTTATAGCTTTCTTATATAACATTCTAATACAACATATGTATTAGCTTTAATGCTTAGTTCTATCTAGGGTTTTCACTTTATTCTTCAAAAGTTTGACCATGCATAACATATTAGCTTTAATGCTTTGATTGGTGGATATTGCATTCAAAAGCAAATGAATGAGGCCATGAAAGTATTTAAATTAATGTCTCACAGGGGCTGTTTACCAAATATTGTAACTTTCTATCTAGGGTTTTCACTTCATTCTTCAAAAGTCTGACCATGCATAACATATTAGTTTTAATGCTTTGACTAATGTTGTCACCTATAATGCTTTAACTGGTGGATATTGCATTTAAAAGCAAATGAATGAGGCTATGAAAGTATTTAAATTGATGTCTGATAGGGGCTGTTTACCAAATATTGTAACTTTCTATCTAGGGTTTTCACTTTATTCTTCAAAGGTCTGACCATGCATAACATATTAGCTTTAATGCTTTGACTGGTGTTGTCACCTATAATGCTTTAACTGGTGGATATTGCATTCAAAAGCAAATGAATGAGGCCATGAAAGTATTTAAATTGATGTCTAACAGGGGCTGTTTACCAAATATTGTAACTTTTTATCTAGGGTTTTCACTTTATTCTTCAAAGATCTGACCATGCATAACATGTTAGGCTTTAATACTTTGACTGGTGTGGTCACCTATAATGCTTTTATTGCATTGAAAAGCAAATGAGTAAGGCCATGAAAGTATTTAAATTGATGTCTGACAGGGACTGTTTACCAAACATTGTAACTTTCTATCTAGGGTTTTCACTTTATTCTTCAAAGGTCTGACCATGCATAACATATTAATTTTAATGCTTTGACTGGTGTTGTCACCTATAATGCTTTGACTGGTGGATATTGCATTCAAAAGCAAATGAATGAGGCTATGAAAGTATTTAAATTGATGTTTGACAGGAGCTGTTTACCAAACATTGTAACTTATTATCTAGGGTTTTCACTTTATTCTTCAAAGGTCTGACCATGCATAACATATTAGCTTTAATGCTTTGACTGGTGGATATTGCATTCAAAAGCAAATGAATGAGGCCATGAAAGTATTTAAATTGATATTTGACAGGGGTAGTTTACCAAACATTGTAACTTATAACTCATTGATCCATGGATGGTATAAGATCAAAAACATCAGCAAGGCAATGTATCTCTTGTATGAAATGGTTAATAAAGGATTCATTCCAAATGTTATCGCGTGGACCACTCTTATAGGTGGGTTTTGCCAAGTGGGTAGACCATTAGCTGCTAAAGAACTGTTTTAAATATGCATACATATGGCCAAGATCCCAGTCTCTAGACTTGTGCCATTATATTAGATGGACTATTCAAGTGCATACTTCATTATGAGGCAATATCATTGTTTGGGGCAATGGAGAAGATGAATTTGGATATTGATATTGTGATTTAGAATTTTTTTTTTGATGGAATATGCAATGCTAGAAAACTGAATGCTGCCTGGAGTCTTTTTTCTTGTTTGCTTGATAAAGGGTTGCAACTTGCTCGTCATACATATAACATAATGATTAAAGGTTCCCGTTGACCATGCATAACATATCTCATGTGTTTTGCCCTCTTTTATAGTTAGAAATTATTTAAAAGTATATATAATAATAATAATTATTTAATTAGCTTGTACTTTGTATTACTTGCTAATTATTAATTTGTTTTCATGTGTTGTAAATAGGGACAAATTTCAGTTTTGCCAACGGGGAGAGCCATACCAAATTCTACAACGAATGCAACACCAGCAACTTCAAGAGAACTATAGACTTGATGCTTTTTATTTTGTTGATATTTTATTATTTGTATTTTAATTTTATGTTAACAGATATATGGTTGTTACTTATCAACAAATTTTTGTTGTAGCTGAAATTATTTTAATATATATCGTTTTATCAAAAAATTTTATTTCGATTGATATCATAGTGTAGGTTTTATTTTTAAAGAAAATCAAATGGTTAAAAAAAAATACAAAAGATTTAGTGACAATTATTTTTGTCATTGAATCCCTATTTACATAAAATTTTTAGTGACAACTAAAGTTAGTTGTCACTGAAAATACTTTTAGTGACAACTTTTATTGTCACTAAAAATAAAGAATGTGAGTTATATATAGTTCAAACACTTTTAGTGACGACTTTTATTGTCACTAAAAACATACTTTCAGTTATAATGTATGTAAGTGGTCACTAAAAACACTTTTAGTGACGATATAAGTCGTCACTAAAACTCATTACGTCAAGACTTTTAGTGGCGATCTTTACAAATCGTCACTAAAAATATTAGTGACGACTTTTATCGTCACTAAAATTTAATATGTTCAAGGCTTTCAGTGACGACTTTTATAAATCGTCACTAAAACCCCTTTTCAGTGACAACTTATATCGTCACTAAAGGATCAGATTCACGAAACCTTTAGTGACTACTACAAAAGTCGTCACTAAAGATACATTTAGTGACGACTGAAGTTGTCACAAAAGACCTTTATAATCTCACTTTGTAATCTTTTTGTGACGACTTTTTCCTTTTAGTGACGAGTTGTATAGGTTTTAAGTGACGATTTTAGTTGTCACTGAAAGTGTAGCTTTAGTGACAACTTCAAAAATCGTCACAAAAAACCTTTAGCGACAACGCTTTTAGCGGCCAAGGAGTGACGATTAAAAGTCGTCACAAAATGTCTTTTGTGACGACTTATAATGTTTTCGTGACAACTTTAGTCGTCCCAAAAACCCTTTTTTCTTGTAGTGTTTGATCTTATAACTTTAATGAAATTTACAATATTTGTTACTTTGATGATTGCTCATGAATGTTGCTATATCATGTTACATGTTATTTTCCATATGATGGATGTTTTGGATATTATAGTTGGTGTGGAAAGTTCTACATAGGTATGGCTATGGGTGGTAAAATTTTTATACTACTATTTTGTATATTTAAATATGGTGAAAAATTGATGGAATATAATTAGATGTAAAGAAAATAGAAGATGATGTAATATAATGATGAATTAAAACCTTAGGAAAGAATTGGTTAGAACACTGGATTTCGGGGCAACCAGAGAAGCTTTTGTTTTTGAAATTCTGAGAAGAATCGGTTAGGAATTAAAAGAAATAGTTAACATGAGAAATGTAGATCTATGTCTCATGGAGTTTCATCCACTAGAATCAATTAATTTGGAGTCTAGATGAGGGAAATATTGACTGATATGTAAGCAGTGGTCAGAAAATAGTTAACCAGGGAAGAATCTGTCAGGTATGTTTTGTGTTTGAATTTCTGAGATAAATCGGTAGGGAATTAAAAGAAATGCTTAACATGAAAAATATAAATATATGTTTTACAGATTTATATCCACTAGAATCATTCAAATTGGAATCAATATAAGGGAGATATGTTAAGTATGCTTATGTGCTTAAATGTAGGGAATTAAAGGAAATTGTTAACATAATAAATATATATGTATCACGGATCTATAGACTTTGAAATCACTTAATTTGAAGTTCATATGAGAGAGATATGATTGATTAATGAGTAAAAGTTAGAATCAGTTTAGAATCCAGGGTGGTAAATGTAAGTGTTTTTGTTTTCGATTTTCTAGGAGTAATTAGTAAGAAATATGAAAGTTGTATATAAATGTCTTAGCATTTTATAGGCTTTAAAATAAACTCAATTGGAGTTTGTATGAGGGCGATATGGTTTGATTAGTAAGTAGAGGTCTGAACCTACCCGAAAAGAAATAATATTGAATTTGAGGGAGTAGTAACACTATGATTACTTAAGATTTCCCTAAACTGTTCAACATAAGGGTTTTAGAGGATTGTCTTATCTTTCAATTGACACCAAGATCACCTCAATCGGATTTAAAATAAGGGTGTTATACTCTGTTTAGTAAAAGGAGGATAATAATGTTTTAAAAAGAAGAAGAATCTTATAAATGAAAATAATAAATGACTAGTGTATGCCATAACCCCATTGCATGAACTCCTTACCATCTTACGTGTATAATTTTGACATAAAATATTTTATAAAGTGATATTTGAAACAATTATATTTATGGCATGATTACCAATGATTTTTGGTAATGATTATATTTTGATAAAAACTATAGCATGTGAGTATAATGAACATACTTATTATTGGAATCATATTTTTGGCTATTAATGTGAAAATAAAATAAAATAAAATAAAAGAAAAGAAATGAGCACGATTACATGGTAGTCCGTGTGGTGCACCAGTAGGGGAAGCCCTACCAACGGCTATGATTATGTTAATGAGAAAAGAAAGAGTGCCATGTCGGACGGAGCGAGAAAAGCCTGTACTGAAGAGTAGAAAGTACTCACCCTGACTGGGGTAGCTTGGTATGAAAACAAGTTGATAGCCATCATATGATATTATGAAAATAGTTACTCATGCCATACATGTCATAACTGTACAATTTTCATGTGCATAGATAAAGTGCATTCATGTGACCTAAAGATAATTGTTGTAGCTTATATAGATGAATATGACGGGACAAGCATTATTGATAATGATTTATTGTTGAACCTACTGGGATTTATTTCTCACTATATTTCCATATCATGTTCAGAAAACTAAGTTATGTAGATATTCTCTATGACAGACTTTTAGCGTACGTTGGGTCAAGTTGACTAAGATCTCGGTGAAGGTGCAACCACTCGCACTCGTATCTCCGGAATTGGTCAATATGGATGAATAAAATATAGTTTTTTTATGTGTTTAAATTTTGTACATATATTTTGATTAATGATGTGTACGTGAACTCAGAATTATATAAGTGTTAATGGTATTTCTTAAATCTTATTTATGTTTAGTTAAGTTAATTGAATGTTATTATGAGTTAAATAGTTTGAAGAAGAATGTAATGACTTCATGAAATTTTAGAAATATACATATAAGTATATATGTAAAAAAAAAAATACTACTGGAGTTGTTACAGTACTTGCATACCATCTATTAAACACACAAATTAAAACAAGAGTTATTCACTATCCATTAAACATAAGAGATAATACAATTGACTTCCATATTATTCACTAAACACAAAACTAATACAAGAGAGTTGTTAACTTCCCATTAAATACAAAAGCTAATATAATAGACTTGCATACCATCTATTAAACACACAAATTAAAACAAGAGTTATTCACTATCCATTAAACATAAGAGATAATACAATTGACTTCCATAGTATCCACTAAACACAAAAGATAATATATGAGAGTTATACAATGTAATACAATGGAATTCACATCCTAAACCATCCATTAAAAGTAATAGGCACTAAACACTACTTCCAAGGCTTCTTTTTTATTTTTCACATTCTTCTGGGGACTACCCTTCATCGGTAGAGGAATTTTTTGGCTAGACATTGGAAGTAATGTATGAAGCCTTCCTTCTAAAGCATTTCCTCTCTTTAGCATAGGTCTTACTAGTAGGGTGTCTTCTTTGACATTCTTCCTTTTGTGACGGGATGATGCCTACAAAACACAAAAAGATTAAGTATAATATTTTGCAAACGTAGGCAAAAAAGTTGATAATTAGTTAAAAAAACCTTATCTCCCTTAAATGTACTTCTTGTTTCAATAGTGTAGTCAATGATTAAATATGGTTCAAATCGGAAGATATGTTAATTTAAGCTTTCCTTTTGTTTATACATGAATTATATTTACCTCTTTTTTATTGTATTACTAATATCTAAACATTCTTGTAAAATGAATTTAAGTATATGTTGTGTCAATTGTCATATTGTCTACAATATATCAAGATTCACACTTCACAAGATTAAAAATACAAAGGTGCAAAAGATAACTTGTAAATGGATTCAAGCATAAATTGTGCCAATCATTATATTGTCTACAATAAATCAAGATTGATTCAAGCATTTATTGTGCCAAAGATTGTCTACAATATATCAAGATTCACACATCACAAGTTTAAAGAAGAATGCAAAAATAGGAAAGATAACTTATAAAGAGTTAAGCATACATTGTGCCAATTATCATATTGTCTACAATATATCAAAATTCACATTTTACAATTTTAAAGAAAAGTATAAAAATGAGAAAGGTGACTTGTAAATGGAGTCAAACATATATTGTGCCAATTGTTGTATTGTCTACAATAAATCAAAATTCACATTTTACAAGATTAAAATATGCGAAAAATGATAAAGATAGAAAGCTAATTAATATAACAAAATAAAATAAAACAGGAGGCAAAGCCAACAATTAAAAAATAAAAATAAGAAGTAGGTGGCAAATCCAACCATAAACAATAACAATAAAATATGCGGCAAAGCCATCCATTAAACAAGAAGAAAAAGAAGTAGGTGGCATAACCAATCATTGAAACATAAAATAAGAAAATGAGGAGGGAAATATAACATCAAATATAAACATTAAATACTTACACAAGAGTTAAATAAGTCATTATTTCTCTACCAAGAGTTTCACCCTTTCATTTTGTCATGATGATATTATAAAAGAAAGTAAGGATAACAAAATATCTATAGAAAGAAGAACATTACAATAGCTCAAAACAAAGCTTTCTTAAGCTCTCTCTCCACCTCCCTAACTCACTCCTCAAGCCCTTTATTTATAGATACAATTAGGTGTGGTAGGTGTGGTAATTGTCAAAATTGTTAGGTAGGAAGTTGTACAAAGTTGACAATTTGGATTCCATCATGTGCACCGACATTGAACCTTGAAAATCTTCTTGAACTCCGTAGAATTTGCTAACTCCATCAACATGAACGTTGTAGAAAATTGCATTATCTTTCTGTCAAGACAAGTTGTGGACAAATTGAATACGTAATTTGTGACTTATGGTTGAAATACTAGAGTAAAGTTAGGTTGGACTGCAGATGTAGACAGATTCTATTCTAACCCAGTTTTGGCCCTTTTAATGTCCGATTTGTCTAACCACTTGAACATGAAAGTTGTACCCAATTGTGTCGGATACCCACCTACCAAATTTCATGCATATTGGATATGCATTCTCTGAGATACAGCCCAACTACTAGAGCAAGGTTGGGTTGGATTGCAAGCAGCAAACATATTCTCAACATTGGGTGTTTTTCTTTGAATCTTTATATTTTAGTTCTTTTGAAAATGTGGTCATAAATCAAAATTAAATTTGGTCATATATCCATTAGTATGAGTCTTAGGAGTCAATATGATAATGCTCCTTACTCAGCCATCCTTAATGAATTTATTTTATCTACTTGATCTATATAAACTTCATTGTCAAAGAACAACAATTTATCTCTGATTCCTCCAATTGAGTCCATTTTCTATTATTTTCTCTATTTGTAAGAAATATACAAAACCAAAGACAAGTAAGGGAGATATATGCTTAATTATGGAAAAAAGATAAGATGAAAATATTTAATTTATGAGTGTAACACTCACTCATCAACAATTCATTTAAATATTGAAATAAACACTAAATAAATAGATAACAAACATTGTATAATAACAAAAAATTTATTCTCATTTTACCTCAACGAGTGTTGGGTCTGTTTTATAATTAACTACAAGCGTACGACGTAGCTGTAGCTAATCCGGCGAGTACGGGTTGTATCCCACAGAGAACAATGTCAATTACTTGAATGATACAAAATATGCTATCTAAATCGATGTAATTCAATAAAGAGTTTGTCACAATTAAGTAAATTAAGAATTCAATTAACAAAAACCTAGGGTCAGGGTTCACCACACTTATGATATTCAACATTCAACTTGTACCTCTAATTGCAATTATCTAGGTAATTGGGGATTGTTTAGCCTTAATTAATTAGCAACCTCTTTCAAGCATTACTAATCGTACCTAGGTTAATCCAATTGCCTACTTTCATGGTTCTTAGTTTAACCTAGGTCCATTGAGCTCTATGCCAACCATGGAAGTCAATTAATCGATTTTCTCTTGCCCACTAATTGATTCATTCCTAAAAAATTTTAAACTACTTTCGTGATTAAGATATTTCTAATTAACTATTAGGTTTGGGTTTTAACTTTCACCTTTCGGTTCATCAATTAAATACCTAAGATGTGGATCAGGCATTCTACCAACTCTTATTCATGCATATAATAGTTAATCCTAATTAATCCAGAAGTGATCACAATTAGGGTTCCAACATTCAACTCAACAACATAGTATCATCATATCATAAGTGGGTTTACCGAAACCCTAGATAAATATCTACTCACACTTCATAGAAACAGAAACCAAATTCATATCTATTAAGTAATTCATTCAAGTTCAACACAATTCAATAGAAGGAGTAGAAGTAGAAGTAGAGAGTTAAAGTAGAAAGATGAAACTTGGTTTGCAGAAAAGTAAAGATGAAATACAACCTTCAATTGGTATAAATCTTACTCTAAAACATAAAATCAACAATAATCCAAGTATAAAACTAATCTAAGAGTGTTTTCTAGGCCTAAAATCTAAGTCTAAGATGTTTGTCTAGGTCTAAATCTCTTCCTCTGTGTTTCTCCATGCATATGTATCAACTTGGCTGCTCAAAACCCTAAAAATCACGTGCTGTACGGACATGAAGCACGACCATGTTCCAAGACACGGCTTGGCCATACTTCGGGTTGGATTCTGGGACTTTTCTCTAACTTCTGTACAGAGCACGACTTGACCGTGCTTCATGCACACCAAGCACGACCAGGTCACGCTTCAAGCTGATAGGCTCAGAATTTGTCAATTTCTTTAGGGTTGCCTCCTTGCTTCCTCCTCAGCATGTTCCAAGTCCATATGGCTCCTCTCATGAGTGTTTTTCCTTGCTTTTTGGCCTCTTTTGCTCACCTATAAGCATAAAAAAAGCAAAGCAGTATCTAGAGCAAAACATAACAAAAAATAAGAGAATAATCATAAGTTTCCTTTAAATTAGGGGATAAAATATAGCCATTAAGTACTCAAATTTTCCCGTTATCAACTCCCCCATGCTTAAACCTTTGCGTGTCCTCAAGCAAATAACATGTCAAATCAAAAGGAAGAGAGATGATGCATACAAATTTCAGATAACAGATAAATGCAATACAGAAATGTTTTCACTCAATCAATGTACACACAACAGATATATGAATAGAAATTTATCAGATAGTCTTTGTTCTTCTAAAATTTTAAAAAAAATTCTCCTATTATATATATGCTTCTATTGGTACCATTGAATGTATGCATTTAGTTGATTTTTAAACACTCAAGTAGGCCATCTCATCCTTTAGATCTCCCTATGTTGCCTTACCTTTATTTCTATTTTTCTCACTCAATTTCTTTTATTTCTCATCATTTTTTTCTTTTTCTTTTGTTTATTTCATTCATCATTTTTTTTAGAAATATGCAGTGAGTGCATTTTATGCTCCATCTCACTAGGGTAAAGGCAACTAGGTACTCATACTAGGGCCATTCTAGTGCCTGGAAGGGGTACTCAGAGTGAAAACTTTTTGGGTGTTATATTCCCTCATTTTTCACCTCTTTCAGCGTTCACACTCTCATAGTGTTAAAAATCAATAAAAGCATACAATTCACAGCACAATAGGAGAGATATTTTTCAAAAAATTAGAGGTTTAATGCTAGAACAAAGAGACTAAAATTTAAACTGCCTATTTCATATCCTATTGTGCATCCCAAGTTCATGAGCTATAATTAGCCTATATTACATCAATCTATTTCCAAAACAGCAAATTATGTAATTATGCAATAAAACAAGAGGGATGTGATATGTACAGTATATATATGCAAAAGACAACTAAATCAGTCAGTGAAAATAACCAGTGTAGGTCATAAGTGCATCCAGTGCAAAACCAAAAGCTAAAGTCTACTCCCCTATTTTTGGGCTTGACATTGTCCCCAATGTCAGTAATAATGAAAGAATAGGCAAAGGACTAAGAGACTTACATGCTTACTGGTCGTCTGGAGGAGGTAGAGGTAGGTTCTGACCCAAGTACTAGGTGTACCATGCCTGCATCATTCCCTACATGCTTTGGATGGAATCTTGCATGGCATGCAGGGCAGCTCTTTGTGATAGTTGTTCTACCTCAATGCGGCTGAACTGTGAAGAGATAGAGTTTTGATCCTCCGGAAGAGCATATGATGTACCTGCACGGTTAGTAAAATGAGAAGGGGTGGGGGTGGGAGAGCCAAAAGTGGCTCAAGGGGGAAATTATCCCCATTTACTGGAATCTCATCATTCTCTCGACCCTCCTCTAAAGGATATAACCATTTCTCCTCACTAGTAGTTATAGTCCTAGTAGGGTTAGGGAGGCGGAAGATTTTATGTCCTTTGAGATACAACCAATAGTCAGCATTTTTCTTGACAATGAATTTCATATGCAGGTAGGATTCCAAATCAATCCTGCTGGTGCCAACTACTGGTTGCATTCCCTGGAGATTTGCCTCAAATCCCAGTCCTCTAGCTATTGCAGTAACTAGGCCCCCTATGACCACCTTACCATTCATTGCACTACCTACCCCGGGCCATCTGCTGAGCCATGAAGGCTCCAGTATCCACCTTAGTACCGTGTACCATGGCATAAAGAAAGTAAGGCTTTCTTTGATTCGGAACCCTATCATTCTCAGCCCTACCAAAAATAGTATAGGTCATTAGGCGCTGGAAATATCTAAAAGTGGGGTTGCAAATGAAAGAGGCTTTTGAACTTGATGCACTATACTACCCCCAACAGAAATTGAGTTCCAAAAATGTTGGACAAGAAAACTTGAGGGGACTGATCTAGTTCCAATGGGAGGTAGTCTAAAAAGTTCATTAAATTCAGCCAATGTTAAGCTAAAAGTACGATCAAACATTCTAAAATTAACGTGGCCCTAATTGACGTTGGGACCCCAAAACAGGACTACATTAACTGAGCTGAAAAACTCTAAGGAGGTCCTAGTATAGGCCAGGTATCATAGTGTGATGAATGCATTCCACCCAATCCTATAAACTAAGTAGTGGACATCATTTAAAAGACCTAATCGGTCCAAACATTCCTCATCTATGTAGCGGGTACTCAACATTCTCCATTTAATTAGAGTATCGCATCGTGTCCGTTGACTATCATCAACAAACACAATACCATACTCATTTATTTGGTGAGGAAGTTGGGGCAGTTGTTGAGCTCGTCCTCTACGTGGTTGTTGAGATTTGGAGGATGATTGGCCAGTTTTGGCTCTTTTGAGATCCATATGTGATGATATGCAATCAAACGCGAAAGGGAAGTAGGATGTGCAGGTCTAAAAGCCAATTAACAGACGGATGAGATCAGGATAAGGGAATGTGAGACTGTCAATTATCAAGTGTAGGTAATGTGTTAACAGTAATTAGTAACTATCAGAGCAAGAATCAGTGAAAAACAAGTCTATAAATTCAAAGCACAATCGAAGTCAATTTATTCAAATCTAGTCAAACTAATCTATTCAATTTCTAGAGGATTAGGCACAGAAAACTTTGAGTATTCGACTAATCAATTCCAACTCAAGCTTAACAAATTGAATACAAGATCAGACCAATATATTCAAATCAGAAACAAATGTTCAAATTTAGACAGAATGTCCCAGGCAAACTAGTGAAGAAAAAATTAGCAATGTAATCCAATAGAAAAATTGTTTAATCAAGCAGAACTAACAAGAATTACTTGGCTTAACACCATTTAACCAACTTCAAAATAAGTTAAGCACAAGGTAATGTCAACTCAGGCAGAGAATTTTTGAGGAAAACATATGATTCCCAATGCTGCAGAATTCTCCCCGAAAAACTAGTGTAATAAGCTAATCAATGACAAGAGTCAATATGAACATTCAAGAAATCCTGTTGTATACAGAACATGTTTTCCAAATGATTCATTCAGTTGAACCAAGACTAGATAAGTCTAAACAAATATCAAGACCAATTTTATACCACAACTAGTAAAATGCAAGACAGCTTTTAGTGCAATTGGAGAGTTCAGAATCAAAACAATTTTTAAGAGTGATATACAGATCAGAGAAGTATTTTTCCAACAAATGGGGCAAGGCAAAATCTAGAAAAGTTTAGCACCCATACAGCATTAACCAGTAGAGCTTTAGACAAATTAGACAATGAAGAATGAGAAACTTAAGCATACAAAATTCCAAATTTAGGTAGCAAGTCACACATTAAGCTAGTCTAGCATTCAACCAGAATTTCCTATCCAAGAAGAATAAACCACAATGCATAAAGTTTAGAAATTACCTGGAGGAGAAAAGCCACAAAATATATTGAATGTGTAGCAAGGTGAAGCTACGAACAAGGAGTAGAGGAATAATGGTGTAGGGGCTGGTTACTGGAAAGACCTAGGTGCAGGGGAATTGGAAGAAGACAGAGCTGGATGAGGGAGAATGGTGATGTTAGTTTGGGGAATAGGCCAAGGTATGGGTTGGCTGGGATTGTGTTGCAAAGAGTATACGCTGGGTTTATGTGTGGGGGGGCTTCGGTTTGCTGGGATAGGGAGTGGAAGGAAAACGCTGGGTGCAGGGGAATAGGTAGTGCAGGGTGATTTCGAGAGGGAGGGGGCACTTCTGAGTTTGGGCACGGGGAACTTTGGAGATGGGAGAAGGGGATGGGTGAAATCGCAGGGAAGGGGATTTCGGGTATGGAGAGACCGAAATGGAGAGGGATGAAAGAGAAAGAGGAACACAGGAAAGGGAAATTGGGTTGAGGGAGGTGGAAGAATGTAGAAGATGGATTTGGGAAAGGGGGAGAAGAAATTTAAAGTGGAGAATGGCAAGGAAATTGGAGAGAAGAAGGGAGAAAAAAGCACAGGATGTAGGGGAAGGAGACACAGGCTAGGGCATGGGAGAAAGGAGAATGAACACGAGAAAGAAAAGAGAAGAAAGTAAGAGGAAAAACACACCTGGGCCCGAAGCACAACCGTGCTTCGGGCTGGAATGCCCCATTCTCCAGGATTAGGCCCGTGTTAAGGAACATGGGCAAGGGGTGCTTGGGTTATGCCTAGGGCACGGTCATGTCCTGTGACATGGCCAACCTGTGTTGGTTGCTGATCCTTCTCTTTTCTTCTTCTCCCTTTTTTTTTGAACCTTACCTGGAGCACGGGTTGGGCCAGGTCGTGTTTCACAGCACGGCCAACCCGTGCTGGGCGTTGGAAATCTAATTTCTTTGGATTTTGCCTGTGTTAGCCAACATGAGGAGGGGGTGTTTGGGTTGTTCCTGGGGTACGGCCGTGTCTTGTGACACGGCTTGCCCGTGTTGGCTACTGGTGACTTCTTTTTTTCCATTTTTTCTGTGACACGGTCTACCCTTGTTTGATGCTAGAACCCCTAATTCTTCGAATTTTGCCTCAGTTTTTTTATTCTTTTTGATTTCCTTTGATTTTAATCCTTTTATATTACCTTGGGCACATGAGAATGGACCTGAAAATCAAATAAAAACACTCATTAAACTTCTAACCAAAGAAATTAACTAAAATTAAAGAGAAAAACAAAACCAAAAGCAAGGAAATAAAACCAAAGACAATGAAACAACAAAAAGAAACTCAAAAAATTAAAATGTAAGTTGCCTCCCACAAAGCGCTTGTTTAAAGTCATTAGCTTGACTCCTTTTCATGCTTTCCACTCAAGAAGGCTTGAAGAAAGTTTGAATAACTCTCTTTGCTATCCATTACTTCTTAGTATAGTGCTTGGAATGTTGCCCATTAGCCTTCAAGGCTCTTTTTGTCTTATTCTTTTCCTTCTTTTTCTTTGGTTGTTCACAAAATTTACTTGCTCACAGTCCTGAGGTGCCGAGTTTCCAAGCTGGTATTCATTAGCCACATGACCAACACCTCCACAAATCTCACAAGATGAAGATGAAGAAGAACCAACAGCATTGATGCTCAACTTATCTAATTTCTGAAACAAGGAATCAACTTTAGAAGTTAGATGATTAAATGAATCAACTTCATACATACCTAATGGTTTTCTTAGCTGCCTTTCACTAGATCAAGAGTAGTGATTTTGAGCCATATCTTCAATTAGCTCGTATGCCTCATCTACCGTTTTGTTCATCAAAGCTCCTCTAGCTGCAGCATCCACAGACATACGGGTGCTGAAGATTAATCCATTGTAGAATGTATGGACTATGAACCACTTCTCCAACCCATGGTTTGGGCATATTCTGAAGAGTTCTTTAAATCTCTCCCAAACTTCATATAAAGACTCACCATTTTTCTGAGCAAAGGTAGTGATTTGATTCCTAAGATGAGTCGTCTTACTCGGTGGTAAGTATTTGGCCAGGAAAGCTTGAGAAAGCTGTTGCCATGTGGTTATTGGCCCTGATGGAAGAGAATGCAACCATGCATGGGCCTTGTCCCTTAGAGAGAAAAGGAACAGTCTCAGTTTGAAAGCATCAAAAGATACTCTATTCAGCTTCAGAGTGTCACAGTATTTTAGAAACACTAAAAGACGGAGATTAGGGTCTTCAGTAGGTGACCCTCCAAATTGGTTCTACTGAACCATTTGCAAAAGAGAAGGCTTCAGCTCAAAGTTGTTAGCCTCAACAACCGATCTGACAATGCTTGTGTTTAGGCCATGTGTATCCGGGGCAGTAAAATTCTTAAGAGATCGGTTATCTCTCTTCGCCATGGTAGGTGTAGATTTTTCTTACTGTTGTCTTCTTCTTATCCTTCATAGTGTGTGTTCAATTTCCAAATCAAATTCAGCAACGAACTCACGTTCTCTTCGCATAAAAGAGAAACACACCCATAAAGGAAGAAAAGAGGCAAAAATTAGCAAGATAAAATTATGCAAAAAAATTAAAAGAAAGTGATCTAGTCTAACTATTTCGTAAATATCTAATATTGACTATTGTTCCCCGGCAACGGCGCCAAAAATTTGTTGTGTCTGTTTTGTAATTAACCACAAGCGCACGGCGTAGCTATAGCTAGTCCGCCGAGTACGGGTCATATCCCACAGAGAACAATGTCAATTACTAGAATGATACGAAATATGCTATCTAAATTAATGTAATTCAATGGAGAGTTTGTCACAATTAAGTAAATTAAGAATTCAATTAACAAAAGCCTAGGGTTAGGGTACACCACACTAATAATATTCAACATCCAACTTGTACCTCTAATTACAATTATCTAGGTAATTGGGGATGGTTTAGCCTTAATTAATTAGCAACCTCTTTCAAGCATTACTAATCGTACCTAGGTTAATCCAATTGCCTATTTTCGTAGTTCTTAGTTTAACCTAAGTCCATTGAGCTCTATGCCAACCATGGAAGTCAATTAATCAGTTTTCTCTTGCCCACTAATTGATTCATTCCTAGAGAATTTTAAACTACTTTTGTGATTAAGGTATTCCTAATTAACTATTAGGTTCGAGTTTTAACTTTCACCTTTCGGTTCATCAATTAAATACCTAAGACGTGATAGATTGGTGATCAGTCATTCTACCAACTCTTATTCATGTATATAATAGTTAATCCTAATTAATCCAGAAGTGATCACAATTAGGGTTCCAACATTCAACTCAACAACATAGTATCATCATATCACAAGTGGGTTTACCGAAACCCTAGATAAATATCTACTCACACTTCATAGAAACAAAAAACCAAATTCATATCCATTAAGTAATTCATTCAAGTTCAACACAATTCAAGAGAAGGAGTAGAAGTAGAAGTAGAAGTAGAGAGTTAAAGTAGAAAGATGAAACCTAGTTTGCAGAAAAGTGAAGACGAAATACAACCTTCAATTGGTGTAAATCTTACTCTAGAACATAAAATAAATAATAATCCAAGTATAAAACTAATCTAAGAGTGTTTTCTAAGCCTAAAAGCTGAGTCTAAGATGTTTGTCTAGGACACAGCCTGGCTGTGCTTTGTGCTGGATTCTGAGACTTTTCTCCAACTTTTGCACAGAGCACGGCCTAGCCGTGCTTGAAGTTGTCAGGCTCAGAATTTGTCAATTTCTTCAGGGTTGCCTCCTTGTTTCCTCCTCAACATGTTCCAAGTCCATATGACTCCTCTCATGAGTGTTTTCCCTTGCTTCTTGGCCTCTTTTGCTCACCTACAAGCATAAAACAAACTAAAGCAATATCTAGAGCAAAGAATAACAAAAAAAAGGTGAATAATCACAAGTTTACTTTAAATTAGGGGATAAAATATAGCCATTAAGTACTCAAATTTTCCCTTTATCAACGAGATTAGAAACATCCTTAACATTAGATTGAACATTCTTCTTTCCCTTTGATTGTCCACTTTCTTTGCAAGTTCTTACATTGTTTCCTTGTCCTCCACACTTTGAACACCTCACAACTTGACCATTTTTACTCATTTTGTAAGGATTTTTCACTTTCTCATCTGCACCCTTAATTCTTTGTTTCTTAGGCCTCCCTGGCATCTTTTTTGGCATTGGAGGATCCATGTCTAGCAAATTTGTCTCTGTCCATCCTGTCTCATCAAGTATTGGATAAATGATTGGTTCATAGGACTTGATATATGTGTCTTTTGTGTATACAGATGACACAAAATCCTTAAGCTCTTGACCATGCATCTAAATGGCCAATCATGCATGTGGACATGGTATCCCATTCAAGTCCCATCTTTGTCAAATGCATGAGGGTTGATTTAAGTTCACTACAAATTGTTTTTCCTCACAAGACACTTGAAAGTAGCAATCTACAGTATAAGTAGTTTGACACTCAAAAGAATCATGCTTAGCAATCTTCAGCTTGACCCTGCTATTTTTGCATATATCATGTTCTTTAATCTTCATGCCATCCCTCTTTAACTGAAATCTTCTCATCAATCACATCTTAATCATCTCCATCATCGTTATTAATGGCTTGTCTCTTGCATCTAGGATGTAGTTGTTGAAACTCTCATTAAGATTATTCACCAAAAAATAATACTTTGATCTCATACTTAAGCATACTCTACACCATGGTTTTAGGTCCACAGTCGCCAAATAACTGTAGCCACTAACATCTAATGCCTTAATTCTCTCCATGGTATTATTGAATTCTCTTGGAGTCAAACAGGTTGCAGCCTCCTATAATAGATTTTTTAGTCTCTGGCCTTTGTGTTCCCGATCCTTGAAGTTAGCATAGAGATGCCTAACACATATTCTGTTGTCTGTATTTGGCATAAGCAGCTGAAATGCTTGTGTCAAGCCCTACATAAAATGAAACAATATACAAAATATGAGAAAAAATTGCAATTGAAGACTTTATATAGGACATATATACAAGACCACAAAAAGATAGCATTACCTTATGTTTGTCAGATATAAATGTCCACTCAAGTTTTGCAACTTATCCAATATCATGTAACAATAGTTCTAGAAACCATACCTACGTATCTTTATTTTCTATCTTCACAATAGCATATGCTATTGGAAATAGGTTTTCGTTTCCATATCTCCCAATAGCCAATAGTAATTGTCTTCTAAATGGAGACTTTAAATGGAAGTCATCTAGACCTACAAATCTTGTACAACCAACCAAAAATCCCAACTTCATAGCTCCCAGTGAAACGTGCATCCTTTTGAATACAAGATTTCCTAATGTACCATGGTTGGTGACGTGCACCTTTACTGTACTTATTAGATTATGGTCAAGAAGGGTTTGGACATAATCATTCTCCCACTTATACTGATGACTCTAGTCCCTATAGATGACCCTTAAAGCCTTCTTTTTTGCTCTATAAACCTGGTACAATGACACACCAGTCTTTAGATTAGCAGTCATCTCTATTATTATATTAGAAGCCTTCTAATCTGGGTTTCTTCTCAATTTCTCTAGATATTTATTTACCAGATAACTTGAGGTGATTTATTTATTTCTATAAGCTCTAGAACAAGATGCTTTAGATGTAGGGTTCTAATATGAAATGTACTTTTGCCTTTTGACTTGATCCTATATATTCTAAAACCACAATTCTTTGCACACTCAACTATCACTTTATTTGGATCATTCTTCTTCTATTTCAAGTCTTTTACTGGTTGGATATTCCATTCACAGACTACAGTTCTAAAAATAACCACACTAAGAAACCTTTGACCCACGCTGAAGACTATATTATCCATGTCCTTATCAGGCCTAAACTCATCATACTTTGATGTGGCACAATCTTTATCACTGCTCACCGGTGGAGATATCAACTTATCAGAGGGTGCATATTCTTACTGGACATCGGTCTCTAAATAATCAGTGGGTAAAATTTCTGTCATCGTTAGTTGCCTTTCCACCAAACTTATTCTCTTTTGGGAATTTGCTTTAACATGCCTTTCACCTACAAATTACGGATTAAATATTATTTTTGTAAACTTATCTACATAGCCAAGTATTACATAAAATTTATCAAAGTACTTAAAATTAAGTTAACATAGTTAGATAATTAATTTACTTGGCAAGTCATAAATTTCTTCATCACTGGTTACCACTTCTTTCCAATAGGGGTCATCCTTAGTGTTGCTACTATCTTCTTCACTTACATAGTTAATATCTTTGTCATCATCTCCTTCCATCGGCACATTATATAGGTCACTCATCATGTCTATCAAGTATATTGTAACCTCCATATCCGACTTATAAATATTGTATAACTCCAGCATGCTTTCAATCTCATTGTTTGACACAATGGACACAAGCCCTATATTCAAGGTTTAAAACGAAACAAGATAGTGAACAGATACACTTTGTTTCAACATGAATGGTTGTAACTTGTGCATAAAATCGAAGTATGACACTACGTCCGTATCTATAGGATCTATAGTTGCCATATTACCTTCTACATAAGTGGTCTCTTCCAACGTCTTATGTAGTTTGCCACCATAGTAAATAATAAAACTTACATATGAATTCTTTGACCCTGCATAAAAAATATCTTTAATTCATAAGTACAAGAAGAATTATCTGGTATGTTATCATTATTTGTTATCAATATTTTATAATCTGTTAACACAATTATATTTTATTCATAATATGACGACTACTTTCTTTCCTAATTTTTTTCAATTTCATTGTAAAATTATTTAAAAGCTAAAGCTCCAATGCTATTTATATGATTACAATTCTTTCATATGAATTTTACCACAATTCTTTTATATAAAAATTACATTCAATTTGTTACAGGTATAAATATGCTACATGCATCCTACACAAGTTTATAATATTTTGTATTAATGAATGAAACATGATCCAATCATATATCTTTTAATGAATGAAAAATGATGCGATTATATTTCTTTTTTAAGTAAGGTAACAACCTAAATAAATATATAACAAAATCTATGGTATAACAACCCATTACTACAAGTTTGCTGTGCCTTGGACATAGCAGAGGATGCTGTGCTTTCAAAAGGCAATAATTTTGTTGGGCTTTTTTATAAATTTATTTTTAATTTATTTTAATAATAATGATATTTTTTTATATTTTTAATTTAATTTTTTAAATTGTATTTTATTTATTTAATATTTTAAAGATTAATTTATTTTAAAAAATATTTTTAAATTTACTATAGTAATAAATATTTGAAATATCTTTTTATCTGTTATAACTAAAAATTTGAATAATTTAAATGAAGATACAATTTAATTAAGTTTTTATTTTTATTAGTTAAACAAATTTATTAAACATTTATTAATAAATTTAACATAAGAATAATTAAAAAAAAATTAATTTTTTGTAGTAATATGTAAAAAAATAAAACTTTATAAAAATTAAATTAAAAAATTTAATATCAAAATAATAATTGTCTCTTTTATTTTTAAATTTTATAAGAGTTTGACGATTTAATTAAATTGAAATAAATTTATTATTATTAAAATAAATTAAAGATAATAAAAAATCTAAAATGTATTAAAAAACTATATTTTGTTATGAAATAACATAAAAGTAGAGAGAGAAGTAAGAAAGAGACAAGAGAGTGAATCGTTATTTCCATTCATTTATGAGGGAGTATTTATATAAGTAGGTGGGAGAGTTCTACTAGTGGTATATAACTGTAGGATAGCTCTTTAGTGATAATTATCCTCTAGATAATTATTAGAAATAATATCTTATCAGATAGGATAACTGAAAGATCAAGATGATGGACATCCACATAAGATATTCATAACACTCCCCTTTAGATATCCATCCCTTAAGAATGTGTCTCGTTAAAACCTTACTTGGAAAAACCCTATGGGATAAAAACCTAGTGAAGAAAAAAGAATACATCATTCCTTTCTTTAAGACACTATCAAATATATATATATATATGACAACATCATTTGATAATCTTAAATTTTCGAACTCCAATATTATATACCAGTTTCTCGAATATTGTAGTAGGAAGTGCCTTAGTAAAAAAATATGCCATATTATCACTTGAGCGAATTTGTTGAATATCCACATCACTATTCTTTTAAAGATCATGAGTGACAAAGAATTTAGGTGATATATGCTTTGTTCTATCCCTTTTAATATACCCTTCTTTCAATTGGGCAACACATGCACCGTTATCTTTATATAAGATCATCGGAATCATCTTTTTAGACAAGTCACAAGATTCTTGTATGTGTTAAATCACATATCATAGTCAAACACATTCTCGACTTGCCTCATGCAATGCTAAAATTTTTACATGGTTAGCTGATGTGGCTGAGATAGTTTGTTTCATAGATCGCCATGAAATTACGGTACCCCCATATGTAAAAAAAATAGCCTGTTTGCAATCGTCCATTGTGAGGGTCGGATAAATATCCTGCATCTGTATAACCAATCGTCTCAGACTCGGGTGCGTTTGAATAAAATAAGCCCATATCCATTGTTCCTTTAAGATAACGAAGTATATGCTTAACTCCATTCCAATGCCTTCGTGTAGGTGAAGAACTGTATCTTGTTAATAGATTTACAGTAAATGATATATCAGGTCGAGAATGACTAGTAAGATACATTAATGCCCCGATTGCACTAAGATATGGTACTTTAGGACCAAATATTTCTTCATCCTTTTCACAAGATTTGAAAAGATCTTTGTTCACATCTAATGACCTTGCAACCATTGGAGTACATAATGGATGTGATTTATCCATATAGAATTGTTTTAAAATGTTTGTCACATAAGTTTCTTGATACACAAAGATGTTATTCTTTAAATATTCAATTTGTAATGCAAGGAAAAACTTTGTTCTTCCAAGATCCTTCATTTCAAATGCTTTCTTCAAGCAATTAACAGTTTTTTGGAGCTTTTTAGGAGTTTCAATAATATTGAAATCATCAACATAAACTGCAATTATGGCAAACTCACTTCCAAATCTTTTTATAAAGATATATGGACAAATTAGGTCATTTCTATACCCTTCTTCCAACAGATATTCACTAAGGCGATTATACTATATATGCCCAGATTATTTTAAGCCATAAAGTAATTTATTTAATTTGATTGAGTAGTCTATTTGAGAACTGAAATTGTATGCTTTAGACAACGTAAATCTTTCAAGGAGTTTCGTATAGATATTACTATCAAGTGAGCCATACAAATAGGCTGTAATAACATCAAGTAGACATAAATCGAGTTTTACACGTACTGTCAGACTAAATAAATATAAAAAAATAGTTGCATCTACCATAGGTGGGTATGTTTCCTCAAAATCAATTTTGGGTCTTTACAAAAAAACTTCGGGCAACAAGTCTTGCCTTATATCTCACAATTTCACTATTTTCATTTTGTTTTCGCATAAAGACTTATTTGTATCTAACTGGATTTACATCTTCAGGTGTACAGACTATCGGTAAAAAAACTTTTAGCTTTTCAAGCAATTTTAACTCTGCTTCAATTATGTCTTTCTATTTTGGCCAATAATTTCTTTGTCTGCATTCCTGAACAGACTTTGGTTCATGAACCTCATTATCATTTAAAACATTGCATGCTATATTATATGCAAAATTATTGTCAATATTGGCCTTTTGTTGGTTCCATTGTATTCTATTCGTAACATAATCAATTGAGATATCTTCATTTTCACAAATTTCAAGTACCTGACTTTCTTCTGGAGTTGCTAAATTCTCAATTTGACCATCTTAATTCTTAGCTCCTTTTCCTTTTTCAAATATTTTTATCTTTGGAACCAACGGCCTACCACACTTCATGCGGGTCTCAGGCTTATTTGTAATGATGGATTGATGGGTGAGTTTTATACTCATAAATTAAATATTTTCATCTTATCTTTTTGTCATAATTAAGCATATATCTCCCTTATTTATCTTTAGTTTTTTCTATTTTTTACAGATGAAGAGAAGAATAGGAAATGGACTCAACTGGAGGAATCATAGCTAAATTGTGATTCTTTGGGAATGATGTTTATAAATTAAGCAGATAAAACAAATTCATTGAGGATGGCTGAGTAAAGAGCATTATCTTATTAACTTCTGAGATGTATCTTAATGGATATATACACAAATTTAATCTTGATTTATGATCATATTTTTAGAAAAACTAAAACATAAAGATTCAAGGCAAAACACCCAATGTTGAAAATATGTTTGTTGTTTGTAGTCCAGCTCAACCTTGTTGCCGTATTTGGGCCGTATATCAAAAAATGCATATCTAATATGTATGAAATTTGGTAGGTGAGTAGCTAACACAATTGGGTACAACTGTTATGTTCAAGTGGTTAAAAAATTCAGATATTAAAAGGGCAAAAAGTGGGCCAGAAAAGAATTTATCTGTTGTTGCAGTCCAGTCCGACTTTGCTCTAGTAGATTGACCATAAGTCATAGAATACGTATCCAATTTTCAAGAAGATATTCAAGGTTTAATTTTGATACAAATGATGGAATCAAAATTCTCAGCTTTGTACAACTTCCTACCTAACAATTTTGACAATTACCACACCTAATTGTATCTATAAATAGAGGGTTTGAGGAGTGAGTTTGGGAGCTTGGAGAGAGTTTGAAAAAGATTTGTTAGAGTTCTAAGTGCTTGTAATATTCTTCTCTCTTTATACATTTTGTATTTTCATTTTCTTTCACAATATTATTATGTTTCTTCATTTTTCATTTAGCTTTCTTGCCTTAAAGAACTAATCTCCTAATGTTAAGGTAAAAGGATGAAACTCTTGGTATGTGAGTAATAATTCATCTAACTCTTAATTTTAGTGTTTATATTTGATTTTATATTTACCCCCTCCTTTTCTTATGTTATGTTTTAATGGTTGGCTGAGCCACATATTTCTTCTTCTTATTGTTTAATGGCTGGCTTTTTCGCCTACTTCTTATTTTTATTGTTCATAGTTGGCTTTGCCACTTACTTTATTTTATTTTATTATTGGTTGGCTTTGTCACCTATTTTATTTCATTTTATTTTGTTATGTTAATTAGTTTTCTACCTTTCTTATTTTTTTGCATATTTTAATCTTATAAAATGTGAATTTTGATATATTATAGACAATCTTTGGCACAATAAATGTTTGAATCAATCTTGATTTATTGTAGACAATATAATGATTGACACAATTTATGTTTGAATCTATTTTATAAGAATGTTTTGGATATTAGTAATACAATAAAAATGAGGTAAATATAATTCATGTATAAACAAAGGTGTGCTTAAATTAACGTATCTTCTGATTGGAACATTATTCATGTAAGGATTATAATTGAGTAATAAAAGAGTCAAATTTATCTTTATTTAGTATACCAAGAGTTGATACCCTAATCTTAGCATGCTTCTTTACTTTGCATACATCTTTATTTAATTTCAGTATATTAATTCTTTACATATTTTGTTCAATATTCTTCTCACAAAATATGACATTAACAATTAGGTAATAATTATTTATTTTGGATCTAAATTAAAATTTTCTTTCAATTGACAATCCTTATGGGATCTACTTTACATACCACTAAATCTATACTGCAATATCTATAGGATCTATAGTTGCCATATAGAATTGTTTTAACACCTTTGTCACATAATCTTTTTAATACACAAAGATACTATTGTTTAAATATTCAATTTGTAATCTAAGGCAAAACTTTGTTCTTCCAAGATCCTTCATTTCAAATTCTTTCTTTAAGCAATTAACAGTTTTTTGGAGCTCTTCAAGAGTTTCAATAATATTCAAATCATCAACATAAAACGCAATTATGGAAAACTCACTTCCAGATCTTTTTATAAAGATACATCAGCAAATTAAGTCATTTCTATACCCTTCTTACAACAGGTATTCACTAAAGCGATTATACCATATTGTTTTAAGCCATAAAGTGATTTATTTAATTTGATGGAGTAGTCTACTCGAGAACTGAAATTGTATGCTTCAGGAAACTTAAATCGTTCAGGGAGTTTCATATAGATATTACTGTCAAGTGAGCCATACAAATAGGCTATAATAACATCCAGTAGATGCAAATTGAGTTTTTCACGTACTGTTAGACTAATTAAATATCAAAAGGTAGTTGCATCCACTATAGGTGAGTATGTTTTCTCAAAATCAATTTTAGGTCTTTGCAAAATACCTCGGACAACAAGTTTTTCCTTATATCTCACAATTTCACTATTTTTCATTTCGTTTTCACACAAAGAGCCATTTGTATCTAACAAGTTTTACATCTTTAGGTGTATGGCCTACAAGTTCAAAAAAATTCGTTTTTCAAGCTATTTTATCTCTGCTTCAATTGTGTCTTTTCATTTTGGCTAATCATTTCTTTGTCTGCATTCCTGAACATACTTTGATTCATAATTGTCATTATCATTTAAAACATTACGCACTATATTATATGCAAAATTATTGTCAATGTTGACCTTTTGTCGGTTCCATCATATTCTATTTGTAACATAATTAATTGAGATCTATGGCTTTTCACAAATTTCAAGTATCTAAATTTCTTCTAGAACTAAAACATTAATTATGTCTTGTGACTCTTCTAGAGTTGCTAAATCTTCGATTTGATCATTTTGATTCTTAGCTCCCTTTCCTTTTTTGAGGATTTTTATCTTTAGAACTAACGGCCTACCACGCTTCATGCGGGTCTCAAACTTATTTGTAATGTGGATTTTCTGACGGTGACATCAATTTTAATTAGAGCATTAACAACTGGTATTAGTAACTCTTTTTGGGTTAGTAAATGTGTTTGGCAATTGGTTAAATTTTACAAATGAATTATCATTTGAACTTTCAGTTCACATTGTTTTGTATGAGGACCAAGATAAGTTAGTGATAATTCATGCCAACTAATTTTTTTCCAGCTGCTTATTTTCTCCCGCTAATGTTGAAAAAACAGATTTATCAACATGACACTCAGTAAATCAAGCTGTGAATAGATATGATGTTAATGTTCCAAGATACTTTATTATAGAAGGAGATTCGTATTCAACACATATTCTCAACCTTCTTTAAAGATCCATCTTAGTGCGTTATGGTGGAGTAGTAAGGATATATACCATACATCCAAAAATTCTTAGATGAAAAATATTTGGTTCCTGACCAAAAACCATTTGTAATAGGGAGTATTCATAATAACTTATTGGCCTTATACGAATTAATTATGCAACATACAAGATTATTTGTCCCCAAGTGGATATTCGAAGTACAATTAATAAATGATTCTACAGGACCATTTATGTATGAACATGTACAATAGGATGTTCAGCATCAATCCCACTAGATATACAATATTTATTGAATATTTGGAAAGTGAATTCACCAGTATGATCATGGTGTATTTTCTTGATTGGAAAATCAAGAAAATGTGCTCGTAATTTAATCAATTGCGCAACTATTCGCAAACGACAGGTTGTGAGATAATAACAAGCACACATATGACCATTTACTCGATTCATCGATTAAAACATAAATTATCTAAATGGTCCACATGGTTGGTGTATTGGCCCACAAATATCACCTTGCATTCTTTCTAAAAATATGAGGGATTTATCCTTAATTTTGTCTGGTGATAGTTGAATAATCAATTTCCTTTGAGAGCAAGCGGGATATGAAAAATTATTCGATTGAGAAATCTGCTGGCTCTTTAATAAATGTTTACTTGAATGTTTAATTATTTTTTACATCATAATTGATTTGGGATGGCCTAACCGGTTATGTCAAATAACAAAGTTATTATGATTTGCAAACTTCTAATTTGCAATAACATACATTTCAATTATATATATATATATATATATATATATATATATAGAGTACAAATCTAGAGAAGAATGTAAGTAACTTTTTGAATATGTATTTGTTACCTAAGGTTGTCCTTGTGATATGAAGATATTCAATATTTCTTTCATTTTTTTTATCTCAATGTAGTATCTATTTCAGAGGATATCCTTGAGACTTAATAAATTTTTAAGAGATTTAGAGGAGTATAAAGCTCTATCAATGTGCAATTTTGTTCCTCTAAGTAACATTACACTAACTCTTCCAGATTCTTTTATTTACTTTGTACGGTAAGATATAATACTAATATTGGCTTCTTGCATTATTAATTGAGAGAAATATTTTATTTATTTATTTATTATTAAAAATAAAATAAGAATAGTTAATATGAGGAAATAGTACATAAAATATGTTTGAAAATAACAACCTCAAAGGAAAATTGTACTAGAAAAAAAGGAACACCCTAAAGTTTAATGTCATAAAAAGTATACGAAGAACTTATTTTTGAACATTACCATCACCAATTAATTGATCAATTTTTCCATCAGGATCAACAAAGAAATTTGTAACATCTAAATGAGTTATGTCAATCATAATCATCATTAGGACTGTCTTTCTTAACAAAAGTAGTCTCTATCTTTTTCTATTCAATATATTTTTTATAAAGATCAATAAGATACCTTGGCATATGACATGTATGTGACCAATGTCCTTTACAGCGATAGCATGTATTTTCAACATGTTTTCTATTTTTACCCATCCTTTTCCTTATCATTTTTAGCTTTATTATTTTTTCACTTCTGGTGGGAAAGTATGTTCTTCGAATAAGTATCACAACCACGACTTTGAATTTGAATATGATCATAGTAGTTATATGTTGCTACATCTGCTTTAGGGAATGGAGACGGGACTCATGATTTTTCGTGAGAAGTTCATTATTTTGTTCAGCCACAAGGAGACAAGAAATTAGCTTAGAATATTTCTTGCATCCCTTTTCTCGATATTGCTACTACAGGAGTACATTGAATGTATAAAAAGTGGAGAATATTTTTTCTAACATGTCATCATCTGTAATTTTTTTTTACATAACTTTAATTGAGAACTTATTCTAAATAGTGTAGAATTATATTCGTTTACAATTTTAAAATCTTGTAAGCGAAGAAGCATCCAATCATATCGGGCTGTTGGAAGTATCACATTTTTTTGGTGGTCATACTTTTCTTTTAAAGAATTCCAAAGAACAAGTGGGTCTTTTATGGTAAGGTATTCATTTTTTAATCCTTTATGAAAGTGGTGGCAAAGGAATTCGAGTTTTGTAAAGTTCAACATTTTAAGACTACCCTAAAATATAATGCTAGTTAATAAACATCCATAAAGTGAACTATTTCAAATAAAATAGATCATAATAAAGACATGTAAATTTGTAATTAACCTCCTATCTTTTATTAAGAGGAGAAATAAAATCATTCTTTTATGCCAAGTGTTGTAAGCATAATTATTTAATGTCAATCAACATAGACTTGTGCTTTTCCCTTAATCAAGTGATAATTGTTAATCATTACTTAACTTACCATGTATAAATAACAAGGATTTATACACATATAAATCATAGAGCATATATAGATGATCATGATTCATACAAGCATATATTATATATAGCCATCGAAATGTCTATATTCATTAAAAGAAGTTGCAATTGAATAGGCATATTCAATTTTTATCATAATCTTTTAGTCATGCATAACCATAAAAAGGTCTTTACTTTTCTACTAATGTAATTACTGTTACTTGTATATATTAAATAAATGTATGCAACTATACATATTAATTTATTAAAGAACTACATGAAGAACTATATACCGAGTGATTAAAAAAAATAAAGTTTAATAGAAGAGATAAAATAGACTTACCAAAATTGTATCTAATAGGCTCCTAGAAGTTAGGGTCGAATATAAAACCTTTTATCGTATAATGATAATATACTTAAACCATTGTTTTTCAGAGACAAACTTGAGGCAATTAAAATTGGTGCGGTCCTTCAAGAACAAACTAAAGCAATAGAATTTGTACATAAGTTGGTGCAGTCTTTTAGGGACATATAATTTGGTACAGTCCTTCAGAGACATATAATTTTCATACATTGGTATAATCTTTCAGGGACATATAATTTGGTACGATCTCAGAGACATATAATTGCACATAAGTTAGTGCAATCCTTTAGGGAGATATAATTTGGTACGGTCCTTCAAGGACATATAATTGCAGATATGTTGGTGCAGTCTATTAAGGACATATAATTTGGTGCAGTCCTTCAGGGACATATAATTGCACATAAGTTGGTGCGATCCTTCAGGGATAAATTAAATCAATAGCAATATAATTGTATATAAATTTGTGTAGTCCTTTAGGGAAAAGCTAAATCAATAGTAATATAATTGTACATAAAGATTACTAATTTTAAAGTAGGAGGTAGGGCGTCGTGCTGATAACGTGTTACAAAATAACTTAAAAGAAAAGAGAGAAGTATGAGAGAGATAAGAGAGTGAATCGTTATTTTCATTCATGTATGAAGGGGTATTTATACAAGTAGGTGAGAGAGTTCTAGTAGTGGTATACAGCTGTAGGATAACTCTCTAGTTATAATTATCCTAATTACTGAAAATAATATCTTATCAGATAGGATAATCGAAAGATCGGAAAGATAGACATACACACAAGATATTCATAACATATTTAACATATTTTCATAGTAGTTAAATAAATTTGTTAAATTTTTATTTACAAAATTAACATAAAAATATTTTTAAAAAAGAAAATAATTTTTGAAATAATATGTTTAAAAAATTGAACTTTAATATAATTAAAATTTTAAAAAATTAAATTAAAAATATATTTTTCAAATATGAAAATAACAATCTCCTTTTTCACTTTTAAATTTTGAAATTTTCTGATTGTTTTAATTAAATTAAAATAAATCAATTGTTATTAAAAACAAATTATTTGAAACATAAGAACAAGTTGTTTAAAATTTAATTTTCTTTAAATTTTAATTTTTTTTATAAATTTATTCAAAAATCAAACTAACTTAACTAATCAAATTAAAATTTAAAATAAAAAAAAGTTAAATAGTAAAAATGCTGCATTTGGAAGCGTAAGATTCTCTACTGCCCTTGGGCGTAGCAGAGGAACCATATCCGTTCACAATACACATGAAATACACATAAACAACCAAAAAGAGATCAGAGTTGGGACCACAAATCAAATCTACAAATCTATGTGTCTCTCAAATTACATTGTTGGGAACACATGCTATATACCTGAGCCTTTATCTCCCATAACTAGATGAAAGTAAAGTCACAGCTAAAGGTTGATGCTTCCGTAGAACTAGACCAAAGGCTCGTGGTGGGTTGCTCGTGTATCATGCCCCTACTTTTAAGGACACGTGAAACACATACTTTACGAACATATTTTCTCCATAACATCTATAATACAATCATTTACAGATAAGTATTCCTATGTATACATAATATACAAACACAATTTATAAATATCAGAGTAACAACAGAAGTAAGGATCTTGTCTGTGGTGTTCAGAGCATAGTCTAGAGTACAAGTACAATATAAATAAAAATCTATGAGTCCTAGAAACAAAATAGGCTCACTAAAGAATATGTCGCCTAACTAATCACCTATTTGAAGGAAAATGACCAAACTCATTATTCTCATATGAAAAATGTGAAAATATTGTGTAGTGAATTTGACAACTCAGTGAGCAGATAATACTTTATATGACATCTGAGGTCAATATATGGATATACTCATATTAAAATTTATCACATAAAAAGTTACAGTTTATAAGTATATCCATATGGGACCCATATTTCAAATATTTTTAATTTAAATCACATTCAAATATCCAAAATCATATACAATACGGTATGATCATAATTCAAATATTGTTATGCATCAAAATATTTTTCATAAAAACATTAGGAGGATCACATATCAGAAACACTATATCAGAGTTTGAGCCCTTCCATTCTTTAATGGTGTCGGATTTGTCTAAACTCAGCATTCCAAGTAAGGTTTGCCCTACCACCATTTAAGAGAACACGCGAAGGGACTCTAATATGGACAATTTTTCAAGTACACAACAAGGAAGGGCAAATCACATATCATATAGTCGACATCTCGCCTAGATAGGAGGCATCCCACTCTCCTTCACATATCATATCTCTTGTGTTAGCCATCATATGAGGCTAGCTAAGGTATTAAGATGTACCAGGGCTAACATCACCTGCTGTTAGCAAATAGAATTTCTAATAGGATTGCTCAACAAAAATCATATTTGCACATATGATATATCGTTCAAAATAGAGGTTTTAGTGTAATAAAATTTTTTTAGTCTCAATATAATTCCCCTGTCAGAAACTTCCCAATCAGGGTAATCACATATACATGCCTTTTTTCAAGGCAATCTTATAGCTTTACATATCAATGCCACATGCACAATATATTTCCTTTACCATATAATGATAAATACATTTAAAATCACATATACAATGAGTTGAAAAATTCATTTTCAAAACCATACTCTTCTTGAACTATATGCCAAATTATAAACAAATCAGGTAATTTAATCCATTTCAGAAACATATAAAAATATAAATAACTTGTAAACAGAATCAACTTGTAATAACCGTAAAATTTAACAGACATTCCAATTAAATAAAATTTAGAATAAAAGAGAGAATTTTGAAAATAGAGATAAGAACTGGTGAAAATAAATTTATTTATTACATGGAATAAAGAATTACAAAAGAAATATGAGAAATTATGTTTTGGCGCGCTATAAGTAAATATATTTTTATTTATGTAGAAATGATTATGATTTGTTAAAAGTAAGTGGATTTTTAAGTAAAAGAAGTATTGTGTTGTTTAAAATAATTATACCGACCTCTATTGAATTTTTATGGTATTTTTAGAAATATTTTTTTTTAATATGAATAAAGAATATTTGTTTAGAAATTTGTTTTAATTATGATTTTTATCAAGAAAAATCATAATTTAAGAGTTAACTAAAGATTTATGAGAATGGAAATTTTTAGAAATTTTTGGGATATTTTATGATGAAAAACGGAATTTATATGAATTTTTATAAAAGAAAATCTTATTATTAATTATTTAAGAATTATTATTATAAAAAAAAAAAAAAAAACTTACTGTAGCGCTGCACATATATGCTACGGGAATCAGAAGCAGAAAGCAAAAACGCAGTCCCCCATTTTTCCTTTTCTCCTTCGATTTTCAAACCCTCATATCTGGAGCTACGGACCTCCGATTGACGAACCGTCTGGACCGTTGGACTCGTGGCAACGAGTACTTCAAAACCCACCGATCAATTTCGCCGGAAAGTCGCCGGAAAATCGCGTGAATAGTACCTCTAAAGGTAAAACTCCGTCCAATTGCGTTTTAGGCTTCGTTTTTACCGAAATTCTTTTCGTAGATAGTCTTAGAATTAGTTTTTATGCTAGAATAAAGGGTTTTTAGGTTTCGGCATGAATAGTGTTTTCCGGCAAGTGAATAGTATTTTTCCGGCGAGTGAATAGTGTTTTCCGGCATGAATAGTGACTTTTAGGATTTATCTAATTTTCATGTTATGTCTTTATTTTCTAGGTTGTTGAGCCACCACGAGGTAAATTTCTCGTTGTTGGACTCCTAGTACGGTGAGTGGATTTTTCATACTATAGCGCATTTTTTTACAAATTCAGTTTATAACTCTTTCATATGATTTTAACTAGTTGGAATGTATGCTAAATTGTTTTACCGCTTTGAAAACCAATATGTTCCAACTGTGTTAGAAATTGTAAATTGCAATCCTATTTGAACACTAGGTATGCAGGGCAAGCATCTAGACTAATAATTCTCCATTTGAGCTAGATTTATAGAAATGCGAACTTAGTCATAGAAATGAACTAAGTTAGCTATGAAATGATTTGATGCATGATGATCATCTATGTGACGTCTACGGACGATTTATGTTTAAAAGGGAAAGTTTATGATTATAAAGGTCTCCATAGGAATTCATGGATGAGATATATTTGAGAACGGGATTTTATGCATGAAAAGAGCTAGATGGAGAATTATAGCTTTATTGTAATGTTATTGAAATGTTTTACTTTAAATTCTTTGAATAGCATATTTCACATGTTTTCTATTGGAGGGACCCTTTTAGATCACTGTTAGCTAGCCGCAGGTAGTGCTAGTCCTGGTGCACCATGATCATGTTAAGGCTTCGGCCTAGGATATTGTGACGGGCATATGACAGCCTAAGACACAAAATTTAGGGTGGACTTATGTCTACGCCTACAGTGATTACCCTACCATTGCTGTGTGCTTGGGGGAGATGATAGATCTGTTAGGAAAGACCTCCAATAAATTAATGCATTTTTCTTAAAGATTAAATATTTCTAAAATACCTCATTCATCATTGTTCTTGCATAAGAATCTTCATTTATTACTTACCATGCATAATTGATTTGCTCTACTGTTAATAATTTAATCCTGATTTATCTTTTGAATATACATTTGAACTGTTTAACTTTTCTTTCAATAAATTATGGTTAAATGCTTAATATTTAAATTATTAAACTTATTGTGAAACACTCGTGCTTGGTTTGCCCTGTTTCAGTTATAGTATGATTTATCCATTCACTGAGATGTGGTAATCTCACCCCTCTTCTGTTTACTCCCCACAGATAGTCAAAGAGATTTTGATCCAGCTACAGCTTCGTAGGAGGCTGAAGATAGTGTTGGTGAGCCCCAGTCTGGGCAAGGCTCTTATGTATTGTTTGTTTAGTTTAGTTATGTCTAGTGTATCTCCATGAACTTACAGGCAGGATCCTCGCTTCTTGTGTTGTTTGGAAAATGATTTTAAGTTTTATAACGCTGTTTGTATTATGAGGCCATGGGCCAAGTTGAACCAAGGATGTTGAATTCATCAGATATATATATATATATATACAGTATTTTCCTATATTGGATGTGGCGTATGTGGCCAGTTATATTTATTATGTACTGGATTGTGTGCTGAATGGTTGTGCATGCTATGTGTTAGGCTTACGGCTAGGGGGAAACCCTTATGCCGTGCCGGTCATGTGTTCCATCATTTGGGGCCGTGACAGAGTGGTATCAGAGGATTAGGTTTCCCTGTGTTCATGGAGTAACGGACCTTTAGGTAGGACTTTGAGTATGGGTATGAATCCGGACATGCTTATACTCATGGTGCTGCTAAAGGGGTTCGATAGGATGTTGTCTTTTTGTTCAAGTAAGTCAGTTTATAGTATGCTATGTTGGCATGGTTAAGTGACGGTTGGGGTATATCTGTTTTATAGCGAGATGCCAGTTATATGAGATGTTATTTGCTTTCCCTTGCTATGTGTTTGGGAAAAGACCTATACAGAGTCTCTTCGCGTGTCCTCTTGAATGGTAGTAGGGCAAACCTCAGCAGAATGCTGAGTTTAGGCGAATCCTATACCACCAAGGTACGGAAGGGGTCAAACTCTGGTATGATGGTTTCTGAATGTGACATCCGTTATACCCGGTTGTCTAGATATGGTAGATTGTGATGTAGTATTGAGAATGAAGTTGTTGGCATTATGTCATGTCATTTTGAAATGTCACTAGAAGGTGATTAAATTCAATATTCTTGGAGAATTTTCTCTCTTGATACAAAGAAATCTTAGTGAGATACTCAGTAACCTAATCTCTGCTTTAGCAGTCCATAAGTGATTACAAAAAGGTGCCAAGGATAGTTGGCAGTGGTGAGAGATGCTGATATAAAGTTACCACTGTAAATCAAGTTCCAGTGATTAGATAATTTTTTGATATAATTCCTGAGGAATTACCCCGAAATAATAAATAGAATTTGGTATTGATTTATTTCCTGGCCAGCATCGATATTTTCATATAGAATGGCACCCACTGAACTTAAAGAACTGAAAAAGAAATAGTTACAAGACATGTTAGACAAGGGATTTAAAAGCCCTAGAACTTTTACTTGGAATGCTCCAGTTCTATCTGTGAAAAAGAAAGATGGATCACTATGACTATACATAGATTATAAACAGTTGAGTAAAGTGACAATGTGGAATAAATACTCATTACCTCGTATAGATGATCTATTTGATCAGTTAGGAAGTGCTCAACATTGCTCAAAAAGTTAACTTGATTTGATATTTAGATATCATCAATTAAGGATAAGGGAAGAGGATATTCGAAAAATTTCTTTTAAGACTCGTTATGGCATTATGAGTTTTTGGTGATGTCATTTAGTCTGACAAATGCCTAGTTGCATTCATGAACTTGAAAAAAAAAATATTGAAGCCATCCCTGGATTAATTTGTTATTATAAGTATTGATAATATACTAAAATATTACAAGAGTTCAAAGGATCATAAGCAACATTTAAAGATAGTATTACAAACTCCAAAGGAGTATCAGCTATATGCTAAGTTCTCAAAATATAAATTTTGACTTAGTAATAGTACTTTTTTTTAAGGTATGTGGCTAGCAAGATGGTATCCAAGATAACCCTAAGAAAGTAAAAGTGGTACAGCAATGTCCACATCTTGCTACAGTTACAGATGAAGATCCAAGTCCAATTTGCGCTTTTTGCTGTTGTCTGTTGTCCATTCTATTTGAGCTGTAATTGGATCAGGTATATGAATATATGCTTGTAAAGCATCAATCAACTCCTCAGCATCTGAAGCTAAGATGAGAATTCGTCGTGCTGAGTGTGAGATAAACCTTTGTTCCACAGCATGATCAAGGAAAGATAACAAACCATCAAAGAAGTGATTAACATTTAACAAACCTATTGGTTTGTGATGCAGATTCAGTTGTGTCCAAGAGACTATTTGGAAAATCTCCTCTAAAGTACAAAAACCACCTGGTAAGGCAATGAAGGCGTCAGCATTGCTCATCATTCTAGCCATGCGTTCATGCATGGAAGCTACTCTATATTCTTCCCCAATTGTTTTCCCTATGTTGCTGGATGCAGCTAGAGCTGTAGGAATAATACCTAGAACTTGGCATCCTCCTACATGTGCAGCTGTAGCCACACACCCCATTAACCCACAGTTACCTCCTCCATAGACTAGATGAATTTTTCTACTGGCCAGCACTATACCCAGGTTTTGTGCTGCTTTCACATATTCTCCATCTTTTCCAGGACTGGAACCACAAAAGACACAGATCTTTTGAAACTGACGGAATGCTATTCCCTCCATAATTGTTCTTACCTTAACTTTGAGTATGAGAATAAAGATACTAATGTAGAACTCAGAGAAGGATATATTTATAATAGCTGTGCGAATAGGCCGGGTATTATTAGAACAACTATGTGAGTGATTTATAGATATCAGCTAATTTTCAAAAATGACGGCAAGCAGGTATATGTACAGTAGTTATGACTGTGACCCCTATTAAGCACGTAAAGAGAATAACGTTAAGATCTCACCAGAAATTAGCTTTTTCCTTATTATTTTTATGAAGCATTGATGTCTTGATTCTTACAGAGAAGTTGTAAGTGGTAGGCGTAAAAGAGAGAAAAGATTGGAAAAAAAAAATGCAAACCAGTTAGTTGTGGAAGAGGGACAATCAAAAGATTTATTTTGTTTTTCTCAATATTCTTACTAGTTGACTATTGGTTTATAAGTCGACTAGCTATTTTGAGAAATTTTAATTTGGACTGGTTATTTACAGTTGATCGATTATATATTTTGAAGCAACCAACTGCATCCTACCAGTTAACTATGTGCTCTTGTTATTCACAGACTTTATAGGCTCAGAACTATTTCTTTTCCATATGATATGCTTTCGCCGAATAACAATATCTTTGAATTAAATTTTGGCACATACATTCAAATTTTGCAGCCACCGATTGCGGCCACCGATTTTCGTCGAAATAGCAGCTAGATTTTTGTTTACAGATTTTCAAGAATTACGGCCACCGATTTTAAGTTCCTGTCGATATTTTTGTCCAAACTTCTGACTTTCTATTTTGGCACCATGCTCTATTACGTGTTTCGTATTTTCTGCTACATTGTCCTACATTAATATTTGGCATTAAATGCAAGATTCTTTTTCCTTACTATAAGGAGAGTTAATTTCTAATCTATGGAACTCAATTATTATGGTGTTCAACTTATTAGTAGATTAAAGTAATAGGAATTTTGAAAAGAATAGATGGATGATGATCTAATGGTGCTTTGACGAATGTAATCAAAGGAATTAACAATGTTGAAGTTTCTGAGGAATAAAATATGGAAAGTAAGATTTAAGTTAATCTAGAAATTTTTAATTTGGACATTTGAAGAATATTTTGAGAATCATCTCTGAGAATAATGAAGTGATTAAGATATTTATGTTAAGAATTTATACCATGCTAAACTGAGTCTAGTATTTGGAATATAACTTATGTTGAGATTGGAAATTCATGTATGAATAATTGTTGAGAAAGGAGATTTCAGAAGAAGCCATAGATTGTGAATATGGATTACCCGAGGTAATAAGGATATAGTGAAATTTTTCATTGGCAGGTATGTTGGCAAGTACGAATTGAATATATTATCTCAAGAGAGTTATTCAGGAAGTCTAAGGTTCTTTATTAGGTTATAGTAAGACTGATACTAAATTTAAATGATGTGTTTATACATTAGAAGTTATGCTTTAAGTATCTTTATATGATTGTGGTGAAAGTTGGGAGAAATTAATTGTCCTTAGTTGAACTTGCTCATAGCAGTAATTATCATGCCAATATACAATGGCATCACTAGAAGTTTTACATGAACATCATAGGTTTCTTAATATGTGAGTGAATTGAGAAAAGTTAAACTTTGGAAAATCTAATTTGGAATAACATGCAATAGATAGCATATGAATTATCTAAATTGATGATGCTAGTTTGAAGAACATGCTTTAAGCATATGTTTTTGAGGTTGGTAGGAGATTTCTTAACAGAATTTGTCTATAATAAAATGATATTAGAAGATTTAAGCCTTATGTAAGAGGTGTTACAAATGTTCTGTTAAATGACTCAGTGGAGTTATATTTATTATAAGATGTCATTGATAAAGTGAAATTGATTAGAAAAAAAGAATACTGAAAATTCAATCCTAGTCAAAAGTCTATAAGGACCATGAATGTTGAGCACTAGGAATTATCAGTTGGTGATCACATATTCTTTAATGACTCACCAATGAAAGAGGTAATGAGATTTGGAAAGAAAGGAAAGTTACACCCTCGGTAAATAGAACCATTTGAAATTCTTGATAAGATCGGTTCAGTGGTTTATTGTTTGGCTTTACCTCCTAAATTGGGTAATGTCCATCCAGTTTTACATGTGTCTATGCTACAGAAATATTTATCGGATTCTACACATGTTATACAGTGTCCATAGATTCAGTTACAGAAAGATTTAACTTAAGAGGAACAACCAGTAGCAATAGTGGACAGACAAGTAAAGAAGTTACGGTTCAAAGAAATACCTATAGTAAAGGTGATATGGAAAAATCACTCTTTTGAGGAAACTACTTGGGAAAAGAGAAGAGGATATACGCGCTAGATATCTGCATTTATTTGAACAATGAGATTAGTATTTATCTGCAACTACGGTGATGAAATTCGGGGACCGAATTTCTTTAAGGGGGGAAGAATGTAATAACCGTAAAATTTAACAGACATTCCAATTAAATAAAATTTAGAATAAAAGAGAGAATTTTGAAAATAGAGATAAGAACTGGTGAAAATAAATTTATTTATTACATGGAATAAAGAATTACAAAAGAAATATGAGAAATTATGTTTTGGCGCGCTATAAGTAAATATATTTTTATTTATGTAGAAATGATTATGATTTGTTAAAAGTAAGTGGATTTTTAAGTAAAAGAAGTATTGTGTTGTTTAAAATAATTATACCGACCTCTATTGAATTTTTATGGTATTTTTAGAAATATTTTTTTTTAATATGAATAAAGAATATTTGTTTAGAAATTTGTTTTAATTATGATTTTTATCAAGAAAAATCATAATTTAAGAGTTAACTAAAGATTTATGAGAATGGAAATTTTTAGAAATTTTTGGGATATTTTATGATGAAAAACGGAATTTATATGAATTTTTATAAAAGAAAATCTTATTATTAATTATTTAAGAATTATTATTATTAAAAAAAAAAAAAAACTTACTGTAGCGCTGCACATATATGCTACGGGAATCAGAAGCAGAAAGCAAAAACGCAGTCCCCCATTTTTCCTTTTCTCCTTCGATTTTCAAACCCTCATATCTGGAGCTACGGACCTCCGATTGACGAACCGTCTGGACCGTTGGACTCGTGGCAACGAGTACTTCAAAACCCACCGATCAATTTCGCCGGAAAGTCGCCGGAAGGTCGCCGGAAAATCGCGTGAATAGTACCTCTAAAGGTAAAACTCCGTCCAATTGCGTTTTAGGCTTCGTTTTTACCGAAATTCTTTTCGTAGATAGTCTTAGAATTAGTTTTTATGCTAGAATAAAGGGTTTTTAGGTTTCGGCATGAATAGTGTTTTCCGGCAAGTGAATAGTATTTTCCGGCGAGTGAATAGTGTTTTCCGGCATGAATAGTGACTTTTAGGATTTATCTAATTTTCATGTTATGTCTTTATTTTCTAGGTTGTTGAGCCACCACGAGGTAAATTTCTCGTTGTTGGACTCCTAGTACGGTGAGTGGATTTTTCATACTATAGCGCATTTTTTTACAAATTCAGTTTATAACTCTTTCATATGATTTTAACTAGTTGGAATGTATGCTAAATTGTTTTACCGCTTTGAAAACCAATATGTTCCAACTGTGTTAGAAATTGTAAATTGCAATCCTATTTGAACACTAGGTATGCAGGGCAAGCATCTAGACTAATAATTCTCCATTTGAGCTAGATTTATAGAAATGCGAACTTAGTCATAGAAATGAACTAAGTTAGCTATGAAATGATTTGATGCATGATGATCATCTATGTGACGTCTACGGACGATTTATGTTTAAAAGGGAAAGTTTATGATTATAAAGGTCTCCATGGGAATTCATGGATGAGATATATTTGAGAACGGGATTTTATGCATGAAAAGAGTTAGATGGAGAATTATAGCTTTATTGTAATGTTATTGAAATGTTTTACTTTAAATTCTTTGAATAGCATATTTCACATGTTTTCTATTGGAGGGACCCTTTTAGATCACTGTTAGCTAGCCGCAGGTAGTGCTAGTCCTGGTGCACCATGATCATGTTAAGGCTTCGGCCTAGGATATTGTGACGGGCATATGACAGCCTAAGACACAAAATTTAGGGTGGACTTATGTCTACGCCTACAGTGATTACCCTACCCTTGCTGTGTGCTTGGGGGAGATGATAGATCTGTTAGGAAAGACCTCCAATAAATTAATGCATTTTTCTTAAAGATTAAATATTTCTAAAATACCTCATTCATCATTGTTCTTGCATAAGAATCTTCATTTATTACTTACCATGCATAATTGATTTGCTCTACTGTTAATAATTTAATCCTGATTTATCTTTTGAATATACATTTGAACTGTTTAACTTTTCTTTCAATAAATTATGGTTAAATGCTTAATATTTAAATTATTAAACTTATTGTGAAACACTCGTGCTTGGTTTGCCCTGTTTCAGTTATAGTATGATTTATCCATTCACTGAGATGTGGTAATCTCACCCCTCTTCTGTTTACTCCCCACAGATAGTCAAAGAGATTTTGATCCAGCTACAGCTTCGTAGGAGGCTGAAGATAGTGTTGGTGAGCCCCAGTCTGGGCAAGGCTCTTATGTATTGTTTGTTTAGTTTAGTTATGTCTAGTGTATCTCCATGAACTTACAGGCAGGATCCTCGCTTCTTGTGTTGTTTGGAAAATGATTTTAAGTTTTATAACGCTGTTTGTATTATGAGGCCATGGGCCAAGTTGAACCAAGGATGTTGAATTCATCAGATATATATATATATATATACAGTATTTTCCTATATTGGATGTGGCGTATGTGGCCAGTTATATTTATTATGTACTGGATTGTGTGCTGAATGGTTGTGCATGCTATGTGTTAGGCTTACGGCTAGGGGGAAACCCTTATGCCGTGCCGGTCATGTGTTCCATCATTTGGGGCCGTGACACAACTAAATATTTAGAGTTTAAGAAGAGCATAGACAGGATAAGACTCTAGGTTGGACAGTCCTAAAACGTACTTTTGTAATTCAAATTTGACTAAACAGACCTCAAAATTCAGTTTGGAGGGTCCAAAAACTTAAGAAATGACTCCGAAAGCTCGATCAACAGATGTGGTATTGTTCATGGCCAGAAAAATTGTTCACATCGACCGGAATCACTATTTATACCGGTTGAAATTACTGTTCACACACTATTTGTGTACTGTTCATGTAGATAAAAATATTATTCACAATTACTGTTCATCGAAGAACAATTTAGAAAATTAGAGCATCAAATCACGTTTTTTGACTGTAAAATTTATCATACAGCCAATACTCTATATCCTTAACAAAATCCCTAGCTTGGAAGCTCGAAAAAACATAAAAAAAATCTAGCATTTTAGAAACATTACCTATGCGTTACTATTTTTGATTTTCTGATAAGCTTCTAGAAAAATTTCAGCGAAATTGATTGGTAGATTTTGAAACTCTCATCGCCACGAGTCCAACGGTACCTCTAGTATTTTAATTGGATACATATCTTGGAAGAAATCCTAGAGAGAAGGTATATGTTAGAGAGAGAAAGAGGAATCCCCTGCTTCCATCCGTGTGCTTTACCTCTTGTTTCCTTTCTCCTTTCCTTTTGTTTTTTAAACATTTGAAATTTATTCTTTAATTATATATATATATATATATATATATATATATATATATATATATATATATATATATATATATATATATATATATATATATATATTGTTTTTCATCGTAAATCATGCCAAAAAAGTTTAAAAATTTATGTTATTGCAAAACTTTAGTTGCACTCTTAAATCATGACTTTTCTTGATAAAAATTTTAATATCACAAATCACAAAATAAAATATCTTTATGCATAATAAAAGAAAGAATATTTCTAAAAATAAAACAAAAACTTATTAGAGGCAAATATAATTATTTTAAGCAGAACAAAAATCTTTTTAATTAAAAGTATATTTGCTTTCAGCAAAACATGCATAATCATTTGAAAAAAATACTTGTTTATAGTAAACTATTATTATTTAAAAATTACGGAATATTATATTATTTCTCTTTTAAAAAATTTGGTTCCTGAATTTCAAACCATCATGCACAAGTAGGGAATGAAGTTAAGGCATAAATTACTATTATTAAATTCACTAGTCAAGCTATTGGGGATATCTCTTTAGTATATCATCTTTAATTTCTAAGAAGTCTCTTCACTTTAGTGATTTTGCCATATAACCTTAACCATAGAGATTTCTTTCAGCCATAAGTTCTTCACTTGTCGATCAACAATAATTATCGGTTTTTCCTCATAATTAAGCTAAGTTCGTGTCCAATTGAATTTCTTGAAATTAGATAACATGAGAAGAATCTGATAGGTACTTTCTTAACATTTATCAACATCACTTAATCCGGATGGCAAGGTTAGGCGATATACTACTATGTCCACTTTGTTTAAGATTTCAAAAGAGCCTATATACTAGAGTTGAACTATTTTTCTTTTTTTCCAAATCTCATAACCTCTTTCATGGGTGAGTACTTTAAGAATATTTGATCATTAACTGATAATTTCTAGTGCTATAATTTTTATGATCCTTATAGAATTTTTGGCCTGTATTGAGTTACTTTTATTCTTTTTCTAATCAATTTCACTTAATCAATAACATCTTACAATAGGTCTGACCCTACTGACTAATTTAACAGAAAGTTAGTAACATCTTTTACATAAGGCTTTAAGTCATCCAATATCACTTTATTATAGGTGAATTCTGCTAAAAAATCTCTTACTAAACTCGAAAACATATGCTTGAAGCATACTCTCCAAACTAGTATCATCAATTTATGTTAGTCATATTTTATCTATTGTATGTTATTCCAAATTAGATTCTAAAAGCTTAACTTTAATCAACTCACTCACTTATTAAGAAACCTACGATGTTTTATATAATCAAATGATGCCATTTATATATTGACTTGATAACTATTGATATGGCAAATTCAATTAAGGATAAATAATTTATCATAACTTTCACCAAAATTATATAAAGATACTTGAAACATAACTTTTATTGTGTAAACACATCATTTAGATTTAGTATAAGCTATACTATAATCTAACTAAGATCCTAAGGCTTCCTGAATAGCTCTCCTAAAATAATATATTCAATTCTTACTTGCTGACTCACCAAAAACCAAAAAACATATCACTTGTATCTTCTTTTACCATTATACTAGTACAATTATTTTAAATCTTAGTATATCCCATCAATATTCAAAATTTATGGCTTCTTCTACAATCTCGTTTCTCAATTATTATTCACACTTGAATTTCCAATCTCAACATAATTCACATCCTAGATACTAGACTTAACTTAGCATGGTATAAACCCTTAACACAAATACCTTAATCGCTTTACATTATTTTCAGACATAGTTCTCAAAATATTCTCCATTACTTTAACCTACTAACTACTTGGATACCATAATAATTGAGTTTCAAAGAAAAAAAAATTAATTTTCCTTATAAGAGGGAAAATAACCTTGCATTTAATGTTAAACATTAATGTGGGAGGATGTAGTAAAACAGACGAAAAGCATAATAGAGAACGATGTTAAAATAAAAAGTTAAAAGTCTAGACAAAGAATTGAAAGAAAATTAAAATCGGTGGTTGTAATCCTTGAAAAACTATAAGCATAACTTAGCTACTATTTTGGCAAAAATCGATAGTCGCAAGTTTTGAATATATGTACCAAAATTTAATTCAAAGCTACTGTTATTCAGTAGCAGAATAGCACATGGAAAAGAATTATGTCTGAACTTATAAAAGTTTGTGAAAAACAAAGAGCACACAGTTAACTAGTAGTGTAATAACCCTCAACTAATAAAACCTTTGAAGGTTAAGTATAAATCATTTGAAACAAAGAAAGTTGAGAACAATGTAAAATTTTATAGCGTTTCCGATCTTTTCTTCTGACCTTTCGTCACTCATATAAGCATAACTCTCTCATATGAAATATAAATTAAGTGATTCCAATTTCTAATGAAAGACAAGACATATATCTACAACTTTTATGTTGCGAACTTTTGCAAATTCCTTGAATATTATAGTGAGAAGAGGCAAAAACCGAAGCGTAGTGTGGTCTGGACCTTTGCTCACTATTTTATGCATAACTCCTTCATATGAACTCCAAATTAGGTGATTCAAGTGGCTACGGAAAGCTAAGAGAAAGGGCTACAAATTTTATGTTGGACATTTTGTCAAATTCGGCGAAATGTATTTCGCCGCGGTGAGAATATGTTCGCCGTGGCGAGAATGATGCGGCATTTTCTCGAGAGCATGAGTTTTCTGGTTTCGAATCTGGCCGCTGCAAAAATATGTTCTCCGCGGCGAGATTCGTCAGATAGCTTTTCTCTGCGGACCCCCCCTTTTCCTTCATTTCTCTTTCATCTGAACCCTAACAATCTCTCTCTAAAATTTTTTCTCAAACTTCTCTCTAAGATATCTCATCATCCGGACGTCCGATTTGAGCAAGCAAGGTACCGTTGGACTCGTGGGAAGAAGAGCTACAAATCCCACCGTTCACTTTCGCCGGAAAATCGCCGGAAGGTTGCCAAAAAATTGCGTGAATAGTACCTCCAAAGGTAAAACTCCGTTTAATCGTGTTTTAGGCTTCGTTTTACCGAACTTCTTTCCATAGATAGTCTTAGAATTAGTTTCTATACTAGAATATAGGGTTTTTAGGTTTCGGCGTGAATAGTGTTTCCGGCGAGTGAATAGTGTTTTTCGGCGTGAATAGTGACATTTAGAGTTTTCAAATTTTCATGTTAGTCTATATTTTCTAGGTTGTTGAGCCATCACGAGATGAAATTCTCGTTGTTGGACTCCTAGTAAGGTGAGTGGGTTTTTCATACTATAGCGTATGTTTTAGGAATTTGATTTATAACTCTCTCGTATGATTTTAACTAGTTGGAATGTATGTTAAATTGTTTTACCGCTTTGAAAACCAATATGTTCCAACCATGTTAGAAATTGTAAATTTCAATCCTAGTTGAACCCTAGGTATGCAGGGCAAGCATCTAGACTATTAATTCTCCATTTGAGCTAGATTTATAGAAATGCGAACTTAGTCATAGAAATGAACTAAGTTAGCCATGAAGTGATTTGATGCATGATAAGTATCTATGTAACGTCTACGGACGATCTATGTTTAAAAAGGGAAAGTTTATGATTTTAAAGGTCTCCATGGGAATTCATGGATGAGATATATTTTAGAATAGAATTTTATGCATGAAAAGAGCTAGATGGAGAATTATAGCTTTATTGTAAAGTTATTGAAATATTTTACTTTAAACTCTTTGAATAGCATATTTCAAATGTTTTCTATTGGAGGGACCCTTTTAGATCACTGTTAGCTAGCCGCAGGTAGTGCTAGCCCTGGTGCACCATGATCATGTTAAGACTTCGGCCTAGGATACTGTGACGGGCATATGACTGCCTAAGACACAGGGATTTAGGGTAGACTTATGTCTATGCCTACAGTGATTGCCATACCCATTGCTATGTGCTTGGGGACCCATTGCTATGTGCTTGAGAAATTTATGGTAGACTTATGTCTATGCCTACAGTGATTGCCATACCCATTGCTATGTGCTTGGGGAAAATTTAAGGTAGACTTCCTACAGTGACTACCCCTCCCTTGCTATGTTCTTGGGAAAAATGATGATCTGTCAGGAAAGAACTCCAATAAACTAGTGCATTTTTCTTAAAGATTAAATATTTCTAAAATACCTCATTCATCATTGTTATTGCATAAATATCTTCATTTCTTACTTACCATGCATAATTGATTTGCTTTACGGTTACTTATTTAATCTTGTTTTATCTTTTGAACATCCATTTGAATTGTTTAGTTTTTTTATAATAAATTATGGTTAAATGCTTAATGTTTCAATTATTAAACTCCTTGTGAAACACTCGTGCTTGGTTTGCCCTGTTTCTGTTATAGTATGATTTATCCATTCACTGAGATGTGGTAATCTCACCCCTATTCTGTTTTCTCCCCACAGATAGTCAAAGAAACACTGATCCAGCTACAGCTCCATAGGAGGCTAAATATAGCATTGGTGAGCCCCAGTTTGAGCAAGATTCCGTTGTATTGGTTGTATAGTTTAAATTTATGTCTAGTGTATCTCCATGAACTTACAGGCAGGATCCTCGCTTCTTGTGTTGTTTGAAAAATGGTTTTAAGTTTTACAACAATGTTTGTACTATGAGGCCATGGGCCAAGTTGAATCAAGGATGTTGGATTCATGAGATATATATATATATATATATATATATATATATATATATATACAGTATTTTCTTATATTGGATGTGGCGTATGTGGCCAGTTATATTTATTATCTACTCTGGATTGTGTGTTGGATGTTTGTGCGTACTATGTGTTAGGCTTACGGTTAGGGGGAAACCCTTATGCCATGCCGGTCATGTGTTCCATCATTTGGGACCGTGACAAGTAGGATGCAATTGGTTACTTCAAAACAGATGTAATCAATCAACTGTAAAATAAATCATTCCAAATTTAAAAATCTCAAAATAGCTGATTGACTTAATAATACCGATAGTTGACTAGCAAGAACATTGGAAAAACAAGATAAATCATTTGATTGTCCCTCTTCAACATTTCTAGTGATACCTTAATCTTATTCTCTTTATATGCTTAATATGGGTCACAGTCACAACTACTGTACATATGCATGCATGCCGTCATTTTTAAAATTCAACTTCAATTTAGCTTATATTTACCAATAACTCATATAGCTGTTCTAATAATGCCTAGCCTATTCGCATAGCTATTATAAATATGCCCTTCTCTGAGTTCTATAAATGCATACATTAGTATCTTTATCTTCATACTCAAAGTTAGGGTGAGTGTAGTTATGGAGGAAACCGCATTCCATCAATTTTCAAATATTTGTGTATTTTGTGGTTTCAGTCTTGAAAAAGATGGAGAGTATGTAAAAGTAACACAAAATCTGGGTATGGTGCTGGCCAGGAGAAAAATTCATTGAGTCTATGGTGGAGGTAACCGTGGGTTAATGGGGTGCGTGTCTATAACTGCACATGTAGGAGGATGTCAAGTTCTAAATATTATTCCAGATCTAGCTACATCCAACATCATAGAGAAGACAATTAGAGAAGAATTTAGGGTAACTTTCATGTATGAGCGCATGGCTAGAATGAGCAATGCTGATGCCTTCATGGCCCTACCAGGTGGTTACGGTACTTTAGAAGAAATTTTCCAAATAGTCTCTTGGGCACAATTGAATTTGCATCATAAACCGATAGGTTTGTTAAATGTTAATAACTTCTTTGATGGTTTGTTGTCTTTCTTGATCAAGCAGTGGAACAAAGGTTTATGTCACACTCAGCATGACAAATTCTCATCTTGGCTTCCAATACTGATGAGTTAATTGATGCTTTACAAGTGTTTGTTTATGTACCTAATCTAACTACAGCTCAAATAAATTAGACGGCAGACAACCGTAAGAATCGCAAATTGAACTTGGATCTTCATCTGTAACTGTTGTAGGACATGGCTATTATTATACCGCTTCTACTTTCTTTATGATTTACTTGAATACTATTCTTGTTAACCACATGCCTTAAGAAAGTAACACTACTAAGCCATAATTCTTATTTTGAAAACTTAACATATAGTTGATACTCACTTAGGGTTTGTAAAACTATTATCAAATATTGCTTATGATCCTCTGAACTCTTGGAATATATTAATATATCATTAATAAATACAATAATAAATTGATCCAAGAATAGTTTAATTACTATTTATTAAATCTATGAATGTAGTTGGGGCATTGTCAATCCAAATGTCATTACTCAGAATTTATAGTGCCCATACCAAGTCCTAAAAACAATTTTTAGAATATCATCTTCCCTTATCCTTAATTGATAATATCCAAATCTCAAATCAACTTTTGAAGAATATTAAGCACCCTGTAGCTGGTCAAATAAATCATTTATATGAGGTAATTAGTATTTATTACACATTGTCACCTTATTCAACTATCTATAGTATATACACAATCACAGCGATCTATCTTTTGTTTTTCACAAATGGTATTGGAGCTCTCCAAGAAGAAGTACTAGGGTATATAAACCCCTTGTCTAACAAATCTTGTAACTAATTTTTTAATTCTTTTAGTTCAATCGTTGCCGTTCTATATGGAGGTATAGACACCTATTAGGTTCTAGGAAGTAAATTAATACCAAACTCAATTTCTTGTTTCGGGGGTAACCGTGGCAATTTCTCAGGAAACATATCAGAGAATTCTTTAACCACTGGAACATACTTTAAATAGAGGTACTTTATATCAACATCTTTGACCATTGTCAAATACCCTTGGCATCCTTTTTGTAATAGCTTATGAGCTGTTAAAGTAAAGATTAAATTATTCGGTACTTCACTACAATCACTTCGTATCATAAAACGAGATTCTCTGTGAATATTAAATTTAATCACCTTAAAATGACATTCTAAAATCGCATGACATGATGCCAACTAATCTATTCTCAATATCACATCAAAGTTTACCATATCTAGACAACTGGATACAACAGATATCATATTCAGAAACGATTATATTTGGCATTTGTTTCAATTCTTTAAATTCTCTATCACACCTATTCCTTTCACTTTTAGGCAAAAATTGACTCATAAATACTTTTTAAAATACTACAATATTCAATCAATCTTATACTAGAAAATTTTGCAAACTTGGAATAGATAGGAAATTGAAACCCTATAGAATCCCCCAGTAATACATGAAGTATAATATATGTCTGACTCATATCCATACTAAAGGTCCTACTAAAAAATCCTTTGCTCTGATAGCAACAAGGAAACCTAATGTTATGATACCAACTTTTCATGCCCCTACTTTTAAAGGCACGTGAAACACATACTTTACGAATATATTTTCTCTATAACATATATAATACACTTATTTACAGATAGGTATTCCCATGTATACACAATATGCATATCAAGTTTATAAATATCAGAGTAACAACAAAAGTAAAGATTCTACCTATGGCGTTCAGAGTATACTCTAAAGTACAAGTACAATATAAATTAAAATGTATGAACTCTAGAAACAAAATAGGCTGCTTAGAGAATATGTCGCCAAACTGATCACCTATTTGAAGGAAAATGACCAAGCTATGTATTCTTATATGAAAAATGTAGAAATATCATGTAGTGAGTTTGACAACTTAATGAGTAGATAATACCTCCTATGACCTCTTAGGTCAACATATGGATATACTCATATATTAAAATTTATCACATAAAAAATTACAGTTCATAAGTACATCCATAAGGGACCCACATTTCAAATATTCTCAGTTCAAATCACATTCAGATATCCAAAATCATATGCAATACGGTATGATCATTATTCAAATATTGTTATGCATCAAAATATTTTACATAAAGATATTAGGAGGATCTCATATCAAAACCACTATATAAGAGTTCAAACTCTTGCGTACTTTGGTGGTGTAGGATTTATTTAAACTCAACATTTCAACTAAGGTTTGTCCTACCATCATTCAAAAGGACACGCAAAGAGACTCTAATATGGGCAATTTCCCAAGCACACAACAAGGGAGGGCAAATCACATATCATATAGTCGGCATCTCATCCAGATAGGAGGCATCCCACTCTCCTTCACATATCATATCTTGTGTTTTGGCCATCACACGAGACTAGCACCACCTCTGCTAGCTAAGTTATCAAGGTGCACCAAGGCTAACATTACCTGCTATTAGCAAACAGTATTTTTAATAGGATTCCTTTACAAAAATCATATTTGAACATATGTTATATCGTTCAAAACAGAGGTTTCAGTATAATACAAAATTTTCAGTCTCAGTATACTTCCTCTGTCAAAAACTTCTCAATCAGGGTAATCACATATACATGCATTTTTTTTAAACAATCTTATAGCTTTACATATCAATGCCACGTACATAGTATATTTCTTTTATCATATGATGAGAAGTACATTTAAAATCACATATTCAATGAGTTCAAAAATTATTTTTTAAAACCATATTCTTCTTGAACTATATGCCAGATTATAAACAAATTAGGTAATTTAATCCATTTAAAAGACATGTAAAAGTATAAATAACTTGTAAACAGAATCAATTATACATTTAAAGTTCAAGAAGAGCATATGGTAAGTGATAGAAAGAATTATCTACTCACAGGGTAAGGTTCTAGGTTGGACAGTCCTAAAATATATTTTTCCAATTCAAAATTGACTAAATAGACCTCAAAATCGAGTTCAGAGGGTCCAAAAACCTAAAAAGTGACTCTAAAAGATCATTCAACTAATGTAATACTGTTCATGGATGAAACAATTGTTCACATCAGTCGAAATCACTATTTATACCGGTAAAAATTATTGTTCACACACTATTTTAGCACTGTTCATGCTAATAAAAATACTGTTCATATTTACTATTCACCGAAGAACAATTTGAAAAATTAGAGCACCCAATCACGTTGTTTGACATTGAAATTTATCATACAACCAATACTCTATATCCTTAATAAAACTCCTAACTTGGAAGCTCAAAAAACCATAAAAATTTCACGATTTTAGAAACATTACATATGCATTACTATTCACAATTTTCCAGTGAGCTTCTGGTGAACTTCCGACGAACTTAATCGGTGGGTTTTGAAACTCTTGTCGACACGAGGCCAATGATACCTCCGGTATCTCAATTGGATGCATATATTAGGAGAAATACTGGAGAGAAGGTAGAGGTTAGAGAGAGAAAGAGGAATCCGTGTGCTTTGCCTCCCGTTTCTTTTCTCCTTTCCTTTTTTTTTACTTATTATTATTTAATAATTAAACATTTGAAATTTATTCTTTAATTATATACATATAATTATTGTTTTTCATTTTAAAGCATCCCAAAAATTTCTAAAAATTTATATTATTGCAAAAATTTAGTTGCACTCTTAAATCATGACTTTTCTTGATAAAAACTTTAATAATACAAATCACAAAATAAAATACCTTTATGCATAATAAAAGAAAGAATATTTTTAAAAATAAAACAAAAAATTATTAGAGGCAAATATAATTATTTTAAGAAAAAAAAATTAATTAAAAATATATTTGCTTTTAGCAAACATGCATAATCATTTTACAAAAAATAATACTTTTTTATAGTAAAATATTATTATTTGAAAATTACGAGATATTACATCGTGGTTGCTGACAAGCTTGTAGCTGGTGGGTTTGAGCTAGTTGGTTCAAGAAGGGGAGGATTGTGGGAAAACTATGGTGTCACAAATCTACTATGTCGTTCACGGAGACGTTAGCCAAGGCAGTGCATTCGCTCACAATTTTTATCGAAGACCAGGGGAACACTTATGGTGCAAGCTCGTGATGGTGAAAGTGATATCGAAGACCAGGGGAACGTTGTTTGCTGTTGCAGTAGGATAAAGTAGCGTTTGTTTTTATTTAAAAATTGAAATGGGTTTTTAAAATTTAAAATACAATATTTTGGTCTTTTTTAAAAAAACCAAAGTTAAAGAATAAGAGGTAATTTAATCATTTTACACCTCCAAAAATTGGGTTTATCGTCAAAATTAACGAGAGAAGGGTGGATTGCAACTATATGAAAGAATAAGGGGATATTGCTCAAATTAAAATTGTCACCCCCAATTTAATGGAACGTGAATAGCACAACTAACAGATAACTTTATCCTTATTTATTTGCATACGGCTTCACAATATCACATATCTAAAAATTATCATACGTTTATAAGTTTCTAGTATAGTTAATTATACATGTCAAAACTACACTTATCAATATTACAGTAGAAGTAGAGATCCTACCTGTAGCATTCAGAGCATACTCTAAATTACAATGACATAATATTTTAAACATTTCGAGCCTTGAAAGCAACGTAGGCTCACCCAGAGAATGTGACATTGAGCTGATCACGTAACTGCAGAGCCAACCTCTGTATCTTTATCTGAAAAAATGTGAAAATATTGTGTAGTGAGTTTGACAACTCAGTGAGTAGATAATAATTCCTATGACCTCTCAGGTCATTATATGGATGTAGTCATATATTAAAATTTATCACATAAGAAATTACAGTTCAAAAGTACATCCATATAGGACTTGCATTTTTAAATATTCTCAGTTCATATCATATCTGATATCTGTAACCATATATGATACAATATGATCATTAATCAAACATTGATATGCATTAAAAATATTTCTTATAAAAATAGTAGGAGGATCCCATATCAGAACCACCATATCAGAGCTCAATTCATTCCGTACTTTGTTGGTGTAGGATTTGTCTATACTTAGCATCTCAGCTAATGTTTGCCCTACCACCATTCAAGAGGACATGCAAAAGGACTCTAATATGGGTAATTCTCCAAGCATAAAGTAAGAGAAAGAAAATCACATCTCATATAACTGGCATCTCGTCCAAATAAGAGGCATCTCACTCTCCATCACATAACATATCCCGTGTGTTAGCCCTCACACGAGGCTAGTACCGCCCCTGCTAGCTGAGGTATCAAGGGACACCAGAGCTAATATCATCTACTGTTAGCAGACAGTGTTTCTAATAGGATTCCTCCACAAAAATATCATATGCATATATTCCATATCATTCAAAACAGAGCTTTCAGTATAATACATAATCTCAGTCTCAACACAGATGATCTGTCATAAATTACCCATTCAGGGTTTATCACATATACATGCCCTTTCTCGAGGCAATCATATAGCTTTATAAATCAATAATACATGCATAAATATTCATTTCACCATTAAATGAGAAATACATGTGAAATCAGATATACCATGAGTTTAGAAATTTATTTTTCAAAACTATACTCTTCTTGAACTATATTCCAAATTTTAAGCAATTCAGATAATTTTAATGCATTTCAAAAACATATAAAAGTGTAGATATCTTATAAACATAATCAAATACACGTTTAAAGATTAAGATGAGTATAAGACAAGTCATAGAAATAATCATCTACTCATAAAGTTAGGGTACCAAGTTAGACAACCCCAAAATCCATGTTTCTGGTTCAAATTTGACAAAATAGACCCTAAAAATGAGTTTACAAGGTCCAAAAACCTTAAAAATAACTCCGGATTTGCAAACTTTGGCCTCCGGGAGCTAAGTCAATGCAAGTGAATGCAACAAGGTGCTGGATCATGTGCTGCACGCGCTACCAGACAAACTGCACGTGGGCGTCACTCGCCAAGGGAGATGCGGCGCGTGGGGGCGTGTGCAAGGGAGGATGAGCCTGAAATTTGAGATCCTAAATTTTTGGCACCTTCTGGATCGATGTACGGTGTTAGTTTTTAAGTAAATCACCTTTTTAGGTGATTTTTTCTTGCATTTTCCAGCCAATCTTTGGCCAATTTTTCAGAAACCAATTGGATGCATTTGTAGAACACTTCGTCTTGACTCCGTTGATGGTGGTGGTGTCGAAATCCAAGGTCCAGAAGCGGTAGAATCTTAGAGAGAAGTTCTAGGGTTTCAGGTGAGAAAATTTGGAGAGGAGAGAGAAATTTGACTTTTGCTACTTCTTGGGGAGCCGAGGCTCTTAAAATATACCAGAGGACCTTTTTGCAAAATTTAATTTTAGAAGGAGGTCCTTGTAAATTTTTCTTATTTATATTTTGACCTCTAAATTTTTAAGAAATTACATTTTGGCCCCGAAACGTAATTTCTCATATTTTATTTGTAATTCTTTAACCAACGTAATAAATAAACATATTTTCAATGGTTTTTATCTCTATTTTCAAAATATTCTATTTTATTCAAAAAATATTTTAATTTAGAATTCTCTATAATTTTTAAGGCTATAACAAAAAGAAAATGGGACAAATTGCAATTACAACAATACTTTAAGGTGACAAAATGCATTTTTCCCTTATTAAAATAGTGATAGGAGAAAATCGTCGCGATAAACTCCGTCGCAAAAAGTTTCAGTGACGACTTATTTAAGTTGTCACTAAAAATATCTTTAGTGGTGACTAAAGTTGCACTAAAGATCGCCAAAACGTCACTGATAATGGTAAGTCGTCACTAAATGTTCTATTTTCAGAGATGACTAAGGCAGTCGTCACTGAAAGTGGTGATTCAGTGACGACCTATATAGTCGTCACTGAAAATAAGTTTCAGTGACGACTATAGTCATCACTAAAAATAAGTTTCAGTGACGACTATAGTCATCACTAAAGGTCTCTTTAGTGGCGACTTTTTCCAGTCGCCGCTGAAGCCTACCATAGTACCAATTTCAGTTCAGAAGGCGTTTATTGGTGTTTTCAGTGGCGACTTTCATTAGTCACCACTGAATGTTGAATTAGTGACAACTTAAGTCGTCACTAAATCTCAACTTATTGGGTTTTAGTGATGACTTAGGTCGTCACTAAATCTCTACTTATTGGGTTTTAGTGACGACCTTTGGTCGTCACTAAATCTTCTGTTCCAAATTTTTATTTTATTTTTATTAACCATTTGAATAAAACATTGCTTTGTAATTAAAATTTAGAACAAATAAAACATTGCGTTATAACTAAAATTTAGAACAAACAAAATTAATAAAATTCTATATATATACCATAATTTGGAACATATACATGATAATTGAGTGATATACCATGTCTCTTAATAGAAAATGTTATACATAATACAATGTCAACAGAATATCAAAACAATTAACTTGGTGGTTCTGTTGGAGTTGGTGTTGCATTATTTGTAGAACTTGGTGCAGCACTACTCATAAGTCCCAATAGAATTTGTCCCTGTTCATGTCATAATAATAAATTAATATATAACTTGATAAGCCTAACATAAAAAAAATACATGTAGCATAAAGAAAATCCTAAAAATATTAAAGATTACCAAATTTAACAAATTTAATTAATATGACTAAACAGTGATGTTTCTTTAGAAAAATCACCACATTTTTTTTAGAAAAGCATTATGAAATATATCTAAATCAAAGCTCATTGCCCATGTTTCATGACTAAATATAGATGAGGAATCAAAACTTAGTCCTCCAAACATGAATAAAAGTCATAGTCATCAGAAATCATTATCAAGTCAGTCTCTTAAATAATATTTTTTTTTAATTTGGGTCTTATTGTTTCTCATAAACCTGCATAGTCAACAACAGGGGAGGAACTTTGTAAGAAAGTACAGCAAGAGCTGGGGCCTCCTTCTACTGCCTTAAGACATACTCTTTTCCATGCCAACAGGATTCTTCAAAGGCACTTACAAAGTTTGAGTTAGGACCAGTCAACTTCATATCACCATAAATTGGTTCATCAAGAAAACATATTAACAACCTTCACACAGAGAAAGCCATACGAAGCTTGTAAACCCAATTAATAGACCTATCAACATCTCAAGACCAGGACTTGATCTTACATGGCTATACTTCAATAGATAAAATTATCTAAACTTTCAATTGGCAAGTATTGAGATGTTCAATCTCCAATATACCACCTAAAAGTATACACGTGCAACTTTCTATCCTCATAATGCATAAGGTTACTTATATCACTGCCATCATAAAGACTAAATAAAACATACACTCATTAGCCAAACTGCCAGAGAGGGTAATCATTTATAGAAAAATCAGGCCTGTGCCTGCAAAATCAATTGCCAGCAATACAATATTTTACCCCTGCTTTAGACATAGTTCAAGATCAAGCATTGTAATAATTACTGAATAGTGAAAAATGAAAGATAAATAAGATTAATCATGAACCACTAAATCTCCAACATTTTTCCACAGATAGCACCAGTACATTATCTCAACATAATGCATATACTAGATTTCAAACTTGCCCAATGCAGCCCTCGTTTCACACAGCAGAGAGGCATAACTCAATATTCACTTCATTTCTGATTGATTCAATCAGACTCCAAAACATAATTTCAAAGTAATAAGTGAATAAGTTAAATAGAAACAATGATAAATAATGTTAAAAGTAAAAATCTCAAAATAGGAAAGGGAAGCACAGTCAGGTGGCATGTAGAACCTACTTGTCAACTCAAATGAGATATCAAATCTGAATTAATAATGCCATGTTAGCATACATAATGATTATATTATGAAGCAAACAAAAAATTCCTTTAGGCAGACAAAAATTCTGAAAGAAAGAGAAGCAGCACTAATTCTAAACTTGGTGCAGCACTAATTCTGAAAAGAGAAATAAAAGCAAACAAAAATTGCACCATCGCCACTACATGCATGCCTAAGGTCTCTACACCTGGAATACATAGTAATTAATGCATTTTTAATGTTATCAAACACATCAGAGCAAGTTTGGATAGGATGTCCATGAATCTCCTTTCCCAATTTAATGGCTCCAATATGGGAACATGCATTTAATCTAATTACCATTGCCACAGAGTCCAAATGAAGAATAGATGTTTTCATCCTAGAGGCATAATTACTTATCATACATGGAGACTAATGTATTGTGCACAATCAAGCACCATTATAGAGAGCTAGCTATAATAGACTTATGAACCTCCATGCTGATAACATGATCTAAACCTTCACCACATGCCTTAAGAATAGTTGGATAAGTGAAATTATCTGGTTTAACCTGCTTATTCATCATTTTCTTATAGACAGAAATAGCCTCCACAAAAAGTCCATATCTAGCATAGGACGTGATAAGCAAATTCCAAGGTAAAGGGTCCAAACTATTAGAATTTTCAGTGGTAATGTGAGCATCAGCAAGAAGACTAACATTTCCATAATTCATTACCCCCTACAAGGACTTGCACATAATGTTACTTTTACATAAATAGTGTATACAAAGAAGTTTATGAAGGAGAAGTTATTTTTGTTGTGCACCATTTGATCTTAGTTTAGAATATATTTAAAATAATATTTCTGAACTAACATGCCCTTTAAATAGTAACTAACCGATACATTCTGTCAAACCATCTTTATTTATTTATCCTTAACTAATACAGCTTATTAAACTATTATGTGTATTGATCTTTAATCAATACAACTTGTCATACCACTGTGTATATTGACCATTAAACAACAGAACTTGTCAAACCATCATGTACGTTGATCATTAAACAAAACAACTTATCAAATTATCATGTATGTTGATAATAATCCAATAGTCACTATAACCGCAACTATTCTTATATGACTCTTAACCTGATAGCCACTTTAAGTGATTATTTTAGCAACTTATATATTTTTTCACAAATTGGTTATTTTATAAATTTATATGCCTTTTCATAAATTGGATATTTTATAAACTTACATGCCTTTTCATGTGAATTTTTTTCAAACTATCTCCAATGTTTTTTATACCTTGAAATGTTGGGGTGATGAGCTTCTTCCACTTTCAACTTTTCTGGTCCAAATGTGACTTCTTAAATAAGCGTTGCACAGTAAAGCCTAACAAAGTTTTGCTTTAATTAAACTTCATCTAAGCATCCTAAGAGCACAGTGAATAAGAATGTGATTTGGGTGTTTCATCTCACAGTACAATCTGTTGGTGCAAATAACTTTCCTAGTTAGAAAAACTGCTTTAGTTTATGAGGCCCACATATCTTAATTATTATAAAGCAATTACCATTTATGGTGAGGCAAATGATAATAAGAAGCCAACTTGCTCAGAACTGCCAAACAAAAGAAAAAAGAAGAAGAAGAAAAAACAGAAAAGTTTGATTGATATTTTCCCACATAAGCATGTCAGTCAATCACTAAGCAGACACAAGCATCATGTGACACCAATAAAGGCAGGTACGTTAATAATTGTAGGGTTTTAATGGAAATAGACTGGTCCTATATAGTGTTTAAAGATGTGAGTGTGATGATGAATCTTATCTGAAAGTGGCATCTTATAATTTAAGATGGGCAAATGAAAGTAAATTGTCATGTCTTATCCTATTCAGCTGTCTCCCTGACTCAATGTCTTATATTAGATGTTACTTATGCAAACAAAATGGAGAATCTCTTTGAAATAATAGGGTATCAAGTCACACAAATATCCTTAGCGGAGTTAATAAGAAAGAATGACATAATATCTTTTATTCAACTTGGATTCAATTTCTCTAAAAAATAGAGGGTGCACTCTCTTGAATCCAAAAGAAAAATTTAGTTTCAAGTAAGCTCTAAGATCCCTGACATGAAAGTAATATTAAAATACAACAACATACAAATCACTAATCATTCCCAAACTTCATTCACATACAATCACATACAAACAATGGATAATATCTTTGAAACAATAGGTACCAAATCACATACATACTATCTAAGGAGAGTTAGTTGAATTAATATAAGAAAGGATGACATCGATCCCTTACAAATTTGAAAAATGTGAAATATGTTGTTAAGATTATTCAAAAAAAGAATATACTTTCGGGCAAAGCTCAAAAGCAACCAAACAGTAGTACTAAGAAAACAATCCCATGCACACCACTGCTCATTCCCAAACTTTATTGGAAAGCTTTTCTATTTGTTTAATTGAAGTGTTATGCTTCAAGAAGTTTTATGGAAGAGCATGAGTAAGCTGTCCCTTATTGCCTATTTGTGAATATCATTATCAATTTTTGTCACAACAAAATTTTTAGTGAATTTGCTTAGTTAAAGTATGTAAGTATGTCTGGGAAGAACAAGAATAAGGAGCCGACCAGGAATGAGTTAGTTCAGAAATAAGAAAAAGAACTAGTAGAGAATGGAAATGTATTTTATTTTATTTTTCTTCTCACTTTATTTCTTATAGAATAAAAGACAAAAACCCTTATCATTATGAACTCTTTGCTAATATCAGTCAAATAAGCTTAGTTATCAATGAATATTAATAAGTATATTTAAGTGCGCCCCAACAATTAAGCTTTGGCTCCAGAGGAGGATAAATGAGCTACTGACTCACATACCATGTTGTTGTTTTAATTAAAACTCGTAAGTGCACGAATCTATTGGAGTATAGATTTAGTGGTATGCAAGGTCGATCCCACAGAGATTGCCAATTGAGAGAAAATTCTAATTTAGATCCGAAATAAATACTTCTAACCTAGTTTCCAATGTCTTGTTTTGTGAGAGGAATATTGAACAAAATACGCAAAGAACTAATATACTAAAATTAAATGAAGATGTATTCAAAGTAAAGAAGCATGTTAAGGTTAGAGGATCCACCCTTGGTATTTCAAATAAAGATAAATTTAACTCTTTTATTACTCAATTAGAATCCTTATATGAATAAGTTTCCAATCGGAAGATATGTTAATTTAAACTCATCTTTGCTTATATATGAATTATATTTACCTCCTTTTTATTGTATTACTAATATATAAAATACTCTTGTAAAATGGATTCAAGCGTACATTGTGCCAATCATCATATTGTCTACAATAAATCGAGACTGATTCAAGTATTTATTATGCCAAAAATTGTCTACAATGTATCAAGGTTTACACTTTACAAGATTAAAAATAAAGATGCAAAAGATAACTTGTAAATGGATTCAAGCATAAATTGTGCCAATCATTATATTGTCTACAATATATCAAAATTCACATTTTACAAGATTAACTTATGCAAAAAATGAAAGGTATAAAATTAATTAACATAACAAAATAAAATAAAATAGAATAGGTGGCAAAGCCAACCATGAACAATAAAAATAAGAAGTTGACGGCAAAGCCAGCTATTGAACAAGAAGAAGAAATAGGTGGCTCAGCCAGCCAGTAAAACATAACATAAGAAAAGGATGAGGTAAATACAACATCAAATATAAACATTAAAATTAAGAGTTAAATGAATTATTATTTTCATACCAAGAGTTTCATCCTTTCACCTTAGCATTAGGAGATTAGTTCTCCATAATTAAAGCAAGAAAGTAAAATGAAAGATGAAGAAACATGATAATATTACGAAAGAAAATGAAAAATACAAAATGTCTAAAGAGAGAATAACATTACAAGTACGTAGAATTCCAACAAAGCTTTCCCTAGCTCTCTCCAAAAACTCTCTCCCAAAGTTCTCTCCAAAAGTTTCTCCAAAAGCTCCCTAACTCACTCCTCAAGCCCTATATTTGTATATACAATTAGGTGTGGTAGGTGTGGTAATTGTCAAAATTGTTAGGTAGAAAGTCGTACAAAGTTGATAATTTGGATTCCATCATGTGCACCGAAATTGAACCTTAAATATCATCAAGAAATCCGCCGAATTTGCTGACTCCCTCAACATGAAAGTTGTAGAAACTTTTGTTAGATTTCCGTCAAGACAAATCGTGGACAAATTGGATATGTAATTTGTGACTTATGATCAAAATACTATAGCAAAGTCAGGCTGGACTGTAGCAGTAGACAGATTCTCTTCTAGCCCTTTTTTGGCCCTTTTAATGTCCAAATTTTCTGATCACTTGAATATAAAAGTTATATCCAATTGTATCACCTACACACCTACCAAATTGCATACATATTGGATATGTATTTTCGGAGATATGGCCCAAGTACTGCAGCAAGGTTGGGCTGGATTGCAAACAACAAACATATTCTCAACATTGGGTGCTTTGTCGTAAATCTTTATGTTTTAGTTCTTTTAGAAATGTGATCATAAATCAAGAATAAATTTGTGCATATCTCCATTAGGATGCGTCTCAGGAGTCAATATGATAATGCTCCTTACTCAACCATCCTTAATGAATTTATTTTATCTACTTGATTTATAGACATCATTCTCAAAGAATTACAATTTAGCTCTGATTCCTCCAATTAAGTCCATTTTCTACTCTTCTCTCCATCTGTAAGAAATACACAAACTAAAGATAAGTAAGGGAGATTTATGCTTAATTATAACAAAAAGATAGGATGAAAATATTTAATTTATGAGTATAAAACTCACTCATCATACCACTTGGGTCGTTTTCAATATTAAACCATATGCAATTGAAGGTGAGGCAAGTTCACTAGTGCTTCAATGAGAATGACATACTCTACAAAAAATATGGTAATACTGATATAGATACAAGATACTATATAATACAAATTATGTAATATGAAAAAATGTGTAGTATTTAAATGCAACTTGAAGTATTGTATTGTTTCTTTAATGAGTGTGGAACCTGAATACAATATAATTCAGTTTTACCTTTTAAGTATTATATTTCATAGTCAAAAGTAAAAGGCTTTCCTATCAGGTATATATTGATCTTGCAGCATGATGATATTGCTCTTAGTTTCTAGCATGGTGATCTCTATGCAACATTTGAGTTCTTCCCTATGAAGCACCAATAGTTTAGTATTACATACAGTAATTAGACACTTTAAATTACACTTAAATATTACATATTTTGTCGTATATTGTATTTTATATATCCTATCGTGTCTCGTATTCTTAGAATTTTTCTACTTTAAAACAACATCCTCAATTAGATGTTTGTGTTAATAAAGAGAGAGTGGAAAACCTAAGGGATAGACTATGACTCGCAGCCATTTTGATCAATATAAAGAATATATAATCATTGTTCTCAGCATGTCATGCAATCAAATAGATCAATCAATGTTATTCTACCAAGATTTTGAAGTTTTGATTTTATCCAATTACATGTACTTTGACTTCACGCTGGTTTCAAACAGTTTTTTTCCTACAGAAAACATGCAATATTTGAAGAATTAAGAATAAAATCATACCTTCAATGTGGGAGCAGCACTAAATTGAATTGGGCTTCAAAATACCAAGAACTCTCCGAACATTTTCAAATGGTATACTTAAGGTGTGGGGTCATGATGGGGAAGACGGGCACATGAAGGACTAACTCACTGATTTGCAAGAAAAAAGAATGTAGTTCTTGAGTTAGTATTGCACGTGCCCTGCTTCTCCATCTTGCTCAACATGCACCTATCTCACAAGAAGAGAGAAGGTATAAAGAGAGAGAGAGAGGTCTAGAAAATGGTGAATTTGAGACACCCATCTGAATCTCAAGTGCCTCAAGCCTACTCATCTATAACAAAAGAGGCAATTGAGGGTGCAGTGACCACATGCATGAAAGGAACACAACTTTTGGTGGTTTATACAATACACAGAGATTAATAACGCAGCACCCCAAATAAGCAGTATAATCCAGGCCAACACTTGTGGAAATCAGAAATTTAAAAAATAGAAATTTAAAGTACAAATATAATCAATACCATTAATCCTGTGGTTCCAAAGTTTTGTAAAATCAAAGATAATCTCCAAACCAAACTCCAGATTCAGCTGCTCCAGCAATAACAAAATCAATTCCAATTATACATTTAGAATAGAACGAAACCCAATAAACAAGACCCAGTTGTAAGATACAAAAAAGCAGGAAAATAAATGTCACGAATTGCATTTTAAACCATTGATATCTAACCTCTGCCAAAATGAGATTGATTCACCAAGTGCACTTAAGGTTGTAGAAAAAAAGAGAAGAATACGGCACATGCTCTCGAATTCTTTCAATTGTAGCACTTAAGGTTGGGTCGGGCTAATCAATGGGGGCAAGTCTCTGAGGAAGGGTCTATGTCCCCTGTTTACAAAACAAAGCATGAGCCCTTGGTTCTTTCGTGCGAATTAAAAAAGGTAAAATGTTGACTTGAATGAAAGATAAGCTAGTGAAAGAGATGGAATCTCAGAATAGCGTAGGTCTATTCAGGGTTTCCCGTTCATACAATTCATGAGTATATATGCATGTCTTTTAGTTCCAGGTAATGAAAAACCGTTCAAAGTTATCCAATTTCGAATGAAGAGCAGAACCCCCAAATTGAACCCCTAATCCCCAAATTGAGTCAAAACAAATAGAAACTCGAAGAAGAATTATATGGGAAAGTGGCATTACCTCAAACACTTCAGGTGGGTTCTCCAATGGTAGATGTATGTAGCTTCAGCTTTCTGTGATGTTGGAAATGAAACAACGAGCTTCGTTGTAAGTTCTCTCGCCAAGCACAACGACTAGAGAGGGAGAGGGTCCGAGAGAGAAAGAATGAAGCAAAAGTGATTTTGCAAGTACGGTCCAAGAGCCAAAGCATAGGGATGGAACCAGTTTTCTGAGTGAGAGGGAGTGAGTATCTAATTTCTGAGTAAAGGCTTCGATAGCACGGGAGAGGGGAGAAAAGGCCGAGTATTTTTTACTTTGAGATTCAGTGATGACCAAGTCGCCATTAAATCACCAACATATGCATTAGTGACGACCAGTGTAGGTCGTCACTGAAGGATGGACTTTCAGTGACGACCCTTCTAAGTCGCCACTGAATCTACGTTTTCTTGTAGTGAATACTCCCGTAAACTCTAACAAAAAAGAGATGAGAAAAAAAAGGAGAATAGTAGAGCAACGGCAACCCAAACCAAGTATTCCGCGTGCAACGCAGCTTGAATGAGAGTTAAAGAGAAAGAAAGAGCTCGGTAAGGTTTTGGTGATTGCCCGAATTGTGATATGTTTATCATTACTTTCTTTTATAAAAGAAAGTAATAATAATAATAAGCAATGGTAGCTGTTTAAATTTCAAGAAGGACAATAGTTCAATTTATGGAAATGTTACTTTTTGGGAGTTTTTACTTAATGCACTCAATCTAGAATGGTATTTTCATTTTTTACACTATTTTTTAGCAATGAAAAGACTGTAAAAATAAGCAAATGACCATATCGGCAATCTCAACATAATTCTAGTTTTACAACCATGAATTCCCAAAAAAAAAAAAAATCAACCATGAATTGAATAAATTAATCATAAATTGTTTCATGTAAAAATAAAGTCGTTTGAGTGTGAAAAAAATATTTATTAAAAAAATAATCTTAATATTTTAATTAAAATTAATTTTATATTTAAAGAATGTACGAATACTGGTGTTAAGCCAAAAAATTTTGAGTTGTGTATAAAAAAAATTCAAAATTAAATTTATTATAAGATTAATTAGGAAATATTTAACGACAAGTTGTTTATTCAATGGACAGGATATAGCAATACTAAATATGAGTGCTTGACAAAGATTAGCATGCATATCAATTCAATTTTTTAATTTATTATTTTTTAAAATAAAATAATTACATTAAAATTATAAATTAAATAAAATTACCAATAATGATCCACATTCTTTAAAAAAAAACTTTCAATTAATAATAATTAAAGAATTTGTAGGGAGTGAGTGAAGATGAGCACAAAAAAATAGTTTTATGAAAAATAATCACGATAATGGATCATTTATAATTATGATAATAGATAATTAATTAATTAATTAATTAATTAAAAAGGATGAGTTACCAATGTTTTAAAAATTATATTAATCACTGAATCAGAGATGCAACTGTTCACAGCTCACTAATCTTACCATCGTTGAACTATAATTGAACCGGTAACAAAATAAATATTTTTATGGTTATATAATTTGTAAAATAATATATATATAAAGTACTATAAATAAACTACAAATATATAAATAATTCAGGTTAAATATAGTTAGATATTAATACTATTTAATATTTCCAGATAAATTTATAACAATTTTTATTAATAATTTTATTAAAAATATTTATTGATAAATAAAACACTCTTTTATTAATATTCAAAGAAGAAAGTAATAAAAAAAGAAGACTCTTATTTGAATTTGAAGTAGTACCTACATAAATTAGTCGCTGGATAATTGTAGAAGTCAACCTAGTAGCATGCTAAATCTCTCTCTCTCCCTCTCTTTTTTTCGAGACACATTAAAATTTATAATATTTATCAAATAAGCATTAAATTTAAAATTTAAAGAAACTTTAACAATATAAAATAAGATAAAAATTACAAATCAACTTGTACTTTTGAATGATAAATAAAAATTTAGATTATAAAGTAACACACCTTCTAACTATTACAATTAACATCATAGAAAAAATAATAAATTTTATCTAAATATAATTAACTTTAAAACCAAAGAGAAAAAATTAGTGTCTTTAAAAGAAATACAACACACCTTCAAATCTTTTTTGAAAATTATGACTCTTAACATTAAAAATTCTTTTAACTTTAAAATATTATAAATCTTAAATAAAAAGATGTTGATCTTTTAAAATTAGTAAGCATTGGATAATTTTTATAAGAGATAAATTTTTTTTAAGAAAGAAAAAAAAACTTTTTTAAAAGTAAAAAATAACTTTTATAATAAAAGAAAAGAAACAGATAAACATAAATATGAATAGAGAAATTAAAAGAGGGGAGAGGAGAGAAAATTGCCATTGGTAGAAACCTCCTCGAGTAGCTACGATAGTAGGGATTTAAGAGAGGGATGCGGCTTTAGAGTTGGGAAGTTCTCTCTTCAACCAAGATATCTCGCGTTCGAGTCTAAATTTAGGCACTTTTGGCAAGAAAAATATGTAGGACTATTCAATTGTCCAAACAACCCTAAGGTGTTGTTTGATTTAAAGGAGGGGGAGGGAAGAAAAATTTCTTTGTTTGATTTAGTTTAAGAGAAAGGAAGAGAAGGAATAATAAATTTTTTTTATTTGATTTATAAGAAAAAGAAAAAGAAAAGAAAATAAAATAATATGATTATTATATCTCTATTATTTTTAAAAATAAATTTTTTTATACTAATTTTTTTATTAAAATTTTTAATTGAGGGCTCTTAACTTATTGTCTTTTATTTAAAAAAAATTATATATATATATATATATATATATATATATATATATATATATATATATATATATATATAAAATATTTTTTTTATCCAAAAAAAGGAGAAGACAATTTTAAAAATTTAAAAACAACACCTTTCCTCCCCTCTAAATCTCCCCAATTTTGGAGGGGAGATGTTTTGAAAATAGAGAGAGATTTTGCCTTCCCATATTCCCTCTCCTCCCCTCCAAAATGCTTAACTAAATGAAAGAAGGTTTTAAAAATCCTTTCTTTCCCCTCTCTTCTCCTCTTTTTTCCTCCAACTAAACATACTCTAATTCATCTCAAAATCTCAGTCTTAGTCGATCTTTTGCTAACTTCTATAAATTTTGTTCACATCCCTTGTTCGAATGGATCATTGATGACTACGTCGATTCGACATGAATTTAGTTTTTTGAATTGTATTTTGGACATCTTAAAATTATATTTTACATCCACCATAATTTTAAATTATATAAATATTTTTTATTCATAAAATTATTATTATTATTATTGGCTTAAATTCATAAAATTATTGATAAAACTTATATTTTATGAATATTTTTAAAAATTATATAAATAGTTTAATTTAATATAATATATTAATTTTATAAATTAAAGAAAAGATGTATGTAATATACTGTAGTATAAATATCTAGTTGATTACTTTTTACTGTAGCATATGATTAGTCAGGATTAATTTTGATTAAAAATTGAAAAATATCAAGAATTTGATCAAAAACTATATGATTAGTAATGATTAATTTTGATCAAAAATTAAAAATTATGGAGAGTTGGATCAAAAACTCATCATTGAAGCTGGGAAATTTTACATCACGCCAGTTGTTTTCTTCTTATAAATGGTAAGTTGTTGATGTGTGAAGAGAGATGAAAACTGATATTTACGTGGCAACGAGTCAATGATTAAAACATAAAATTTCAAAAATCAAAACGATTGGAATTAAAAAATTAAAAATGAAAATGAAAACAATTTTAATGGAGGTATATACTTTATTTTATAAAAGCATCTCCCTCTCTCTCTCCTATAGCCAAATGTTATTCATTTATTTATACATACCAACCACACAGAAAACCTCAACGAATTAAAACCACACCTTCCCAACCAAAAAACAAAAGCTCCGTAACAGCTTCGATGGAGGTGGCCTAAGCTTCAAATTTTCATAATAAAGGACAAAGCTTTGAGCTCCATATTCTTCACCATCCATGGCGGACGTTGTTTCCAAGAAGGCCGACACGAATCTATTATTGGGTCGCTATGAAATTGGGAAGCTCCTCGGCCATGGAACTTTTGCCAAGGTCTATCATGCCCGGAACATCAAAACCGGTGATGGGGTCGCCATCAAGATCATCGACAAGGAGAAAATCCTTAAGGTTGGCTTAGTTGCCCACATCAAGCGCGAGATCTCTATCCTCCGCCGTGTGCGCCACCCGAACATCGTCCAACTGTTCGAGGTTATGGCTACGAAGACCAAGATCTACTTTGTAATGGAATACGTTCGTGGTGGTGAGCTATTCAGTAAGGTTGCCAAAGGGCGATTGAAAGAGGAGGTTGCAAGAAAATACTTTCAACAATTGATTTCTGCTGTTGGGTTCTGCCATGCCAGAGGGGTATATCATAGGGATCTCAAGCCTGAAAACCTATTACTTGACGAAAATGGTGATCTAAAAGTGTCTGATTTTGGTTTAAGTGCTGTGTCTGATCAAATTAGGCAGGATGGTCTGTTCCACACATTTTGTGGGACTCCTGCTTATGTTGCTCCAGAGGTTTTGGGTAGAAAAGGGTATGACGGTGCTAAGGTAGATATTTGGTCTTGTGGGGTTATTTTATTTGTTTTGATGGCTGGATATTTGCCTTTTCATGACCAGAATGTTATGGCAATGTATAAAAAGATTTACAAGGGTGAGTTCAGGTGTCCCAGGTGGTTTTCACCTGAATTAACTCGGCTATGTACGCGTCTTCTTGATACTAACCCACAAACCAGGATTGCCATTCCGGAGATTATGGAGAATAGGTGGTTCAAGAAAGGGTTCAAACAAATAAAATTTTATGTTGAGGATGATAGACTTTGTAGTGTTGATGATAAGCTGGACAATAAAGATGATATAGAATCACTTTCTGACTACTCAATATCAGAATCTGACTCAGAGTTAGAGACTAGAAGGAAGAATGCTTCACTGCCAAGACCAGCAAGTTTGAATGCATTTGACATTATATCATTTTCTCCAGGTTTCGATCTTTCTGGGTTGTTTGAGGAAAAAGGGGATGAGGCGAGGTTTGTGTCTGGTGCTCCAGTGTCAAAGATTATATCAAAATTGGAGGAAATTGCTCAATTGGTTAGCTTTACAGTGAGGAAGAAAGATTGCAGGGTGAGCTTGGAGGGTTCAAGAGAAGGGGTAAAGGGGCCATTGACCATAGCTGCAGAAATATTTGAATTAACACCTTCTTTGGTGGTAGTTGAGGTCAAGAAAAAAGGAGGAGACAAAGCAGAGTATGAGCAATTTCGTGACACCGAATTGAAACCTGGATTGCAGAATTTGATGATGGAAGAATCAGCAACTTCTTCTCACCTACCTACAGCTTCTGAACCTTTAGAACTACCTAGGGATACTGAATTTCCACCCTACATACCTTCAGATACTGAATAGTAAGGGTAAAGACTAAAGAGTGAGAGAGAAAAAGAGAAAAGGGTAAGCCTTTTTCTATGTTTAGATTCTTTATGGTTTATTTTTCCCCAGGATTGTCCTGCGCTTCTTTTCTTAGGTTTACTCCTTAACTGGAGCATTAGATGCTACTGTATTTTTATGACCAAGTGCTTGCACGAACAAGGCTAATTCAAATGTAGTAAATCGAGTATACATTTCTGTATATCTTGGTGGCATATTGCTGTGAAATTGCATATTTACTTTCATTATTTATTTGAAGCAATGAGGGAATAGCAATGTGATTCCTTGCAGATCCAAGCAGTATTCATATGGATTTGGCTGGAGTGCTTCATATGATCTTAACGAATCTATAATCTTCATTTAAATTTTGTAGGAAAGCAAAACATTCCTAGAGGGGAAAAAGAAACATCAATATCTAAAAATATATGCCAACCTGTTACTAATTTTGTGATGAACTAAATCTTTCATTTTCCTTTTCTATCAGTGACTAGTGGGAGAAATGAGAGCTGTACCTGATTTGATTCTTTACACAGTTAAACGGTTTGTATTTCTGAAAGGCTATTCTTATTATCTTTCAGACCAATCATAAAGGTAATAAAGCTTCTCCACACCTTTCAATATATAATTAATCTCGCTAAAAGTATTGAAATTGTCATTCACGGCAAGTGTTTTTTACGGATTCGAATAATTATATTATAAAAATTTTTCAATTATTAAATTTAAATTTATTTATTACTTGAATTACAAACTTGTAAATAAATACGAAACATTTGATATGTAAATATATTGATTTTGGTATACCTCACATCTTTTGGTATCTTGAATATGTGATTTTTTTATCTTATCTTACATCTCATGATAGATGGTATAAAATTTAATTGTAAATTATCAATTTTAATTTGCCTTAATCTAAAATAATATATTTGAGAAATCAAGAAATGAATAATGTAATTAATATGTATAGTCAAATAAGTGTATCTAATATTTTTTTGTCAATTATTATTGGAGTAGACAAAATTATATTTGTAGAATGAGATGATTTCAATGTTCTTAATGAAATTATTGTTTCCTAAAGAGTACATTTGTGCCACCAAAACATATGAATCTTGTATTTCATAACATCTTATAGCATAGCATTTAAAATACCAAGAGATATCAGAGACCCTGATGTCTATGGATAGGGAAACTCAAAGCAGGTTAAATACGTTTTGAATTTATGCAAAGAACATTTATACTTTACCGTTAATTCATGGGTATCTTCAACCTTTGACGATGAAAAAAAGATCAAGAGAATTTTTTTAAAATGGATTACATTATATTGTTCTTATGTGGATGAATCCCAGTAGTTCATTTGCCCATATTCTCCTGGATACTTCCAGTGGGTTACTTGTTGAATAACAAGGCAGAATATGGGGCTAGTTGAATAAGAGGGACTCACACGTCAGAGTGGAGAAACATGGGGAAAATCCAATGGAGCTAATCTAATCTGAATGACTGAATTGATGACTTTTCACTCAAAACATCCCTACTTTCCTGTTAAATAACATCGATATTTGTCTCTGGAACTCTCATCTATCCAAATATAACACATGGCTTTCGCATTCAATGCTTCAAATTGCTTCTGGTCCTACTCCTGCTCGTGGTTTTTGGCTAGGTTCTGCAAAACAGAGACCACAAGTTCAAGCGTGGGCCATTCAGAGTCTGTTTTGCTCAACTTTTTTCAGAAAAAAAGTTTTACATAAATTATTTTTCTTTACTGTTTATTTTTTCTAAAATTTCATTTGAAAAATAATAATTTAAAAAAAAATCTATTTAGTTTATAAACAGTTTTTCTATTTTTTTAAAAAACAGTTTTTATTTTTATATTTCTAAAAACATGCTTAATTTGTACTTTTATTTTTATTATTTTTAATTATATAATTTGTAAAATATTATTTATATATGTTATAATAAATTTAGAATAATTATAAAAATATTAACACTAGT